>CM059226.1:20954107-21441607 GCA_030347435.1 Clarias fuscus | reverse complement strand
ACAACATTTATGACCAAATATACACTAGCAAAATGGTGACAGGACCATGGGCATCCAAGCCCATGGAGACCAAAGGCCAGTCTCTCCATCTGATCCCACAACAAAGCCAATGCAGCACAAACTATGGAAAAAAAGTCAACGCTGGCCATGATAGTAAACTCCAGAACACCCAGTGCACCACAGCCTGAATCATATGGGGTTTAGCAGGCAACAAGTTCATGGTTGTTGATCTGGCCGCCAAATTCCATGGATCCCAATCCAAGCACCCATGGGATGCACTGGACAAACAAGACTGATCAACAGAAGCCCCACCCCAGAACCCAGAACACCCAAAGGATCTACTGCCAATGTCCTGGTGCCAGACACCACAGCACATCCCTAGATATCTTGACTAACCAAGCCCCAATGGGCAAAACTCATGACAGAAGCACAAGGGACACCTTGGTTAGACGGTAAAATATTATGTCTGATCGGTGTATGTAAATTGTGACATTCCATCTTTGCCAAAATGGACAATTTTCTTTCAGTGCCAAAATTGATGACGTTTATGCTGAGAATGATGAGGTTCCGCCAAAATAAATCTCACTCTACCATCTGTTGAAAACTGATGCCATTTTATTTCTGCCAGAACTAATGAGGTTCCATCAGGGTCAAAAAGACTAATTTTGTGCTGAAAATCATGAAATCCGTGCCAAAAATACTCCCCTCAGTTCATCCATCACGCAAACCTTATGCCTCTGGGACAACATTGAAGGCGCTCCTAGTCACTATAGTTTTCACAAACGACAAGTTCAAACAGTCAGCTTGAACGATTCCTTGGATCAATCCCACTGAGCGTCTGGTCTGACATTTCTTCAGATCTCTGCGCTGAAGTTTAGGTCCTACCTGCCCTTAGTTCCTCTTTGCTGTTTGATTAAGCAGAATGGAAGAAAAAATGGCACCGGTTTAATCTTGTTCTGACTCTGATTACTGTAAATGTGTGTGTTATTTATCTTGTGTTTAGATTCATTTAAATATTACAGGTAATCCCTTTATTAATCCAAACTTCTCATGAGTGTTTCATTCCTTGTATGTTCACGGGGGCTCTGAGCCACCTCGTCTGGGATCGTCAGTCATGAACGCACGAACAACTTTAAAACATTTGCACCGATCAGATATTTTAATGTGGCTAAGAGTCTCATCACCGTACTGTACTTGAAGCCTTGTATAAATGTATTCTCATTTACTGGAAATTTCATCATAAGTCCCGAGACAGTAGCATAATGTGACACTGTGTCCCCTACTGACTAAACAAATTAACAATTATCGTTGAGTCTCAAACTGCATACTTAAGGAACATTCCAGATAGTTATTGATTAATGGGTTTCAATTTACAGTATGTGTCTGCATTCTAATAACCTCTTAGATCTCCTGACAGGCATGTTTCTAGCGGCGTTCTTTCTTTTAGATTTTCTTTATAAGCAAGTACTCCTAAATGTTACTGTAGAACAGGGTTTTTAATCTGACAGACAGATTGCGAGAACTCATCACGATCAGAGCAGAAAGTTTTAAAGAGAAACAGGGCTCACTACTGTGCATGAAATTGCTAAACATTACAGGTAAGCAGATGTTTTGGCTCTGATGTGCTGTTTGGTTGATGCTGCATGTAATCCTCCAGATGTACACAGACATGAAAGAAAAAAAAACAGCCTGCCTATAGTTTTTGATGAGAAAATGTATGCAAAACAAAGTTGGTATTTTTGCTATGACTTGTAATTGTTTCCATCTTTAGGCATGCCTAGAAGTGGGTGTCCAAATGTTTGACTGGTACAGGATATACAACGTCAGCCAAAAAAATGTATACACACTTCAGGAAAAGAAAAACTAAATACTCTCATAGAAATATTTAAAAACAAAATTTATTAATATACATGTTGCTATGTATGATATTATTAATATTATATTAATATAATATACATCATATTATTTTTCTTTTCCTATTCTCATCTCATTTTCATCATCTGCATCCTGTGACAAAGTCACTCAACAGTCAAAATCACTCAAATCCTTATGCTTGCCCATTTTTTCTGCTTCCAACACATCGACACATCGGAAAAAAGGTTCACCGCCAACTTCCAGCCGCCATTGTAAGAAGATATTGAAAATGTATCTACTGTGTGTAGGGGCCAATGGGGGCTAGACAACTGGGTCAGAGCAACTTTGAAAATTTAAGCTTTTTTTTTTGTCAGACCAGATGTTCCTGGTCTGCAGTGGTCAGAATATACCAAAAATGCTCCAAGAAAGGAAAACTGGTAAACTGGTGACGGGGTCATGGATGGTCAAGGCTCACTGATGCACATGGGGGGTGAAGGCTGGCCCGTGTAGTCCAATATAATAAAAGCGCTAGTGTAGATTGCATTGGGGAAAAGGTTAATTAAGGTTGTAATAGACAAGTATTAGAACACACAGTGCATCACTGTTATGGTGGCTAAAGGGGACCATCTCAGGTGGTCATAATGTTATGGCTGATCGGTAAAAGAAAGGTTTTGTCTATACATTAGCCAGAACTCTCTCTTATGATATCTTTATGTTTCATACTGTACATTGGAGGACCCGAAACCTCCGACAATTTTCTGCCATTGGCCATAAATGAAATCTGTGCCACAAATGAAATCATAATTTCGAGAAGAACTTAAGTTATGAGCAGTTATGTGCCAGATTATGTCACAGCAACTTGACTAAAAAAAAAAAAAAATTTAGTGTTTTTTCCCTGAAGGGGGCGTGGCTATACACATCACTCAAAAGAGCCAATCAAAGCAATAGTTTACCGTATATAGACAGAGTATGCGAAAGACACAGAAACGACAGCAATGCAAGTAGACTATGAAAACTGAACATCCGAAGATGAAAGGACAGATCAATGTGTGTTTATTTTTCCTGCAGGAAGTTCAAAAACAGTTTGTCTCATATGCCACGAACTATGTCGCTAATAAAAAGCAGTAATGTGAAGGCCATTATGAGATAAAACACGGGTTGTTAGAGCAAACATATTCACAGCAGTCCAAGATGAGGGCATAAAATGTCACCAGCGATACGCTCTAAAATGAAGATAGCACCAACACCACCCCAAACCCTACCCCACATCCCCCCTCCCCTCCTGCCCCATGACACAGCATCACATAAAACTGGCTGGACAGAATTTAATGGAACTTTTGCAGTACTTGGGTATTTGCCAGACGTTTAACCTGCACTATAAATAAAATCAAACTGTTGAGTAAAAGCGATGTTATGAACAGTTATGTGTCAGATTTAATAATCTACTTTACAATAAACTACTAATAAGATACTTGCTCAATGTCAACAAATATCTGCACCAATAGATGTTAATTAGAAAAGCTAAAGTGAATATCTTAACTGGGATTAGTCCATACAAGTGCTAGACGTGAATTTTAACATGCTGGATAAGACAAAACTGGCTAAAAATCTTTGTGATCTACTTTTTCGATTTCTCATCTGTGATTCACTCTGAGAACCGAAACAGGGAGTGTATTTGGCTGATGACGTACAAAGAAGTGCAACTTTTAGCGTAAACAAGGCGTTAGATACTAAACCTTACAGAATGTGATTTCTTTGCATTAATAAGTTAGACAAGAGAGTTCTGCCATACAGAAAGACATGTAGACACGTACGAGGGCTTAAGTAATAATATCACTGATTACATTAAACCATTTAACTGTTTACCAATGAACGACTGGTACTTACGCTAGTACAGTATACCTGTATATAAAAACTGAAATTCTGCTTGTGTGGCCAGTGTACGTGTGTGTGTGTGTGTGTGTGTCACAGGCGTTCCTCAACTAATCTCACAGTAGATCATAAAAATATTTAATTTTTTCATGTCTTGTGTATATTTGATAAAAGTGGAGTATATCTGCATCCTTCCCAGCAGTTCAGGCAGATTGTAAACTCTCTAGTGTGAACACAGGGTTACTTATAGCTCTTCAAAATCCATATATTTTTTTTCAGACTCAAAAGATCCAAATCTATCACGCATCTCCCCTTCCATATGCGCGCGCGCGCGCGCACGCACACACACACACACACACACACAAGACCTAACAGTATCAGAGGCACGTGAACGCGCCGCGCGCTCTTGTCTCGGGCGCGCGCCTGCGTGGAGGCGGTCTGGCTGCTTCGCTTTCTGTTATCGGTTTTTTTTTTTTTCTTCTTCTTCTCCCAGGCTTCAGTTAAACAGCGAGGAAACGAGGGCGAGCGGACGGCGGAGCGAGCAGAGGACAGGACAGCGATTTACCGTCAAACACAAACCGCCCCGGGTTTCAGCGTCGACGGAGGCTCGACAGGTAACGCGCTCGCGGGTGCTCGGGACGCGCGTGGAAAGTGGATTAAATGTCTCGCGAAAGTGTTTTTTTTTTTTTTTTAGGGCATGTGTGTGTGGGTCGGGACGAGCCTGGCTGTCCTGGCGTGTTGCCAGATTGTAACGAATTCCTCGTTGACTCTGCTAAAGGATCTAGAACGACGATTAACTGTAAACCAGTCGCACTATCTGGCAACCCCAGTCCCTTTGTGTTAATGCTGACCACTTTGGTCATTTCGTGTTTTTTTTGGGGGGGGGGATTATACAGTGGTTGCGGGAAGGAATCTATATTTGAAAACCCCTAAAACACCCGAGTTTGTGTATATTGTGTATAAATCACATACACCACTCTTTAAAAAAACAAACAAAAAAGAAACGCATTTTAAATAGACACAAGATTGGTTTTGAGGAATATGGCAACCCGGTGTGGCTGTTGTTTCTTGGTTGTTGGTGTGATTAAGAGTGGAGTCGCGCGACTCATGATGCGGGTTACAGCCGTTTATCAGCATTACAGGGTTGCCAGATTGTGAGTTTAAGCTTCAGTTTTAATCACCCAACTTGGAGTTAACTTTGTGTGCGTGATGAGCATGAACCTGGAGGAAATGCTCTTCTGGAAGAAAAATCACATGCGCTGTACAAGATGTCTTGGGTTCATGAGATGGGGGCCAAGGTCTTAAAATGTATAACGTTTATTTCTGAATGATCGAGAGCTCATCACAAAATTGGGACAGTGTCAGGAATGTCTTTTGACTCCTTGGCACAGGGTTTATGCCGGATACCGTTCCTGACACAACCCACATGTTTTTTTTAAATTAATTTTTTTATCCAGGCCTGGGACTGGCACTGCATCCAGGGCATTGGGTGCGAGTCGACTCTGGGCCTTCTCCATGGCAGGAGAGAAACCCACCACTTAGCCACCAATGCCCCAAATGTTCATCTATTTATATGAAACAAAAATTCTGTTTGTATTTATGTATGTATGAATGGCGGGCAGTGTTTGTAAAGGTACACAGTAGGTGGTCATCATCAACTTTTAAGTCATACTGCGAGCGTGTCACAGACGTTCCTCACCGACTGTAACAGCAGGCAGCGTCATCTACATCTATGAAAACGTTGAACATCATCGTCAACTACATCTATGAAAGTCGAGCTCATAGGTACTGAAACCCAGGATCAGATTGCGATGCACACATGTAACAGTCTGGAGCAGCAGCGAGTTGACCACACACAAGTCTGAGCTCATTTATGCACCATATGGACAAAAGTATTTGGCCAAACCTGTTAATTTTTTTTTAAATAAGTCGTTTCTATCAATCAGGCACCTTCAGCATACCAAGACGTCGTGGACAATTTTTCTTTTCCAACATGACTGTGTATAACCCCAGTGCACAAAACAAGAACTATAAAGGCATGGTTTGAGGAGTTCGGTGTGAAAGAACTTGACTGGCCCTCACAGAGCCCTGTGGCCTTAACCACATCGAGTATCTTTGTGATGAACTGAAAAGGAGATTGCGAGCCAAGCCTTTTCGTCCAACATCAGCGCCTGACCTGCTCTACTTCAAAATGAATGGGCACGGATTCCCACAGAAACACTCCAAAGTCTGGTGCACAGCCTTCCAAGAAGAGTGGAAGCTGTTAAAGCTGCAAAACGGGAACGAGCTCCATAGTACGAAGTACATTTATTTGGACACAGTGTTCTTGCCGGTTTGGTCAAATACTTTTGTGTCCATAACAGATAAGCTGTTAGTAGTATGATGAAACTGAATGGTGTGAAACTTGAGTTTCAAATTGGTTTGATACCAGCTTTGTTGTCTCACGTTATCTGATGAAAAATTGCTTCTTGGGATCTTCATCTGGTACGGTTTCCCGTCTTGAGGTGACACTACCCAATCTGGCAACATGAGCAGGATCTGTGTTTGCCCGTGCTGCTAATTACGCTCCCCCAGTTCTCTCTGACAGCCTTCACACCCCCTCCTTCTCCTCTCGTTCTGTTACCGTATCTCATTTTGTTTTTCAGACAGGAGTCGCCGCTGATCTAAACCAGTGACTGCCGGTCCACTGTGTTCTCAGCCAGCTCCTTTAATCGCTGCTGGAGTGTGTACTGCATCTCTGACATGTGTGTTTTAACCTCATAAAAGACGTGTTAACGAGGTGACGTGTTTGCGTGAGGTGTGTGAAAGCAGGGAACAAACAAATGAGCTGTACATCAGGGACGGTTAGACCACCAGGGGCTGTGTGTATAGTGCCTTATATATGTATTCAGAATAGGGAAAAGTTTTCTATCTATCTATCTGTCTGTCTGTCTGTCTGTCGCATGTGAGTGCTGTCCTGTGCACTGTGGTTAATTTCATTTTCACGTCCCTGCGTTCTCTCATTAAAGGTGTACTCTGAGTGTCTATCGATCTATGTATCTATCTGTCTATCTATCTGTATGTCTTTCTGTCTGTCTGTTTCTGTCTATTTATGTCTGTCTTTCTATATCTAGCTAGCTTGCTGTCTGTCTATCTAGCCGTCTGTATAGTTATGTCTTGTCTGTCTGTCTAGCCTGTGTATGTCTTTATCTACTGTATCGATCTGTCTATATATCTGCCTATTTGTCTGTCCTTTCTAATATTTGTCTATCTGCTCATCCTTCCTTCCCACCATCACACCAGCCTCTTTTTTTTGTCTTTTCAAAAATCTCCAATTTATAAATATGCCAGTATATCTGTTCCATTCACGTTTCTCTCTAAGGCATTTTTTTTCTTCCAGTTTATCTTCATCTGTTTGTCTGTCCGTCTATCCGTCTCACTACCCCTCTATCTGTCCGTTGCTCTCTTTCCGTCTGGAACTCACTGAGCCGATCTATCAGTCTTGTTTATCTTACCGTGTCTTTATCTTTATCCTGTCTGTCTACCTGCTCGTGTTCCAGCCGTGACCTCTGCACCAGATTACACCCTCGTGCCGTGTCGGCGTGCAGCCGAGCGTTTCGCCGACTGACGTTTTAGCAGGAACACTTGGTGCGAATGGAGTCTCGGGTCGTAGCCCGAGCTGTTAAACAGCTGTGGTGTTAGTGACTCCGTCTTCTTCACCTGAGTGTAGCGTCACGTTCAGTTTCCCGGTGTCATGCTGAAGATGAAACTCGTTTTTGAAACTTCAAAAATACTGGAACAAATTTTGTACTCCAGCAGCTTTAGAGTAAGAAAATCCTGAAGGACTCAATTCAGTAAACTAACATGTATCGAACTGGAAGTGTTTTTTTTCTCATTTCCTCCAATCAAAAGCTTTCTTTTTTTCCCCCCATCAAGTGTTCAGTTCCCATGCTTGCATGAAGATCTTTAAAATATCTGCTTGTAGAAATTGAAATGTAATATTTATTAGCAACTAAGTTTCATTTCATTAGCAGGTAAATAGTTTGTTGAGAAAAATATAGGGAAAATGCTGCGATTGCATAGAAATTTGGCGTCGGACCTTAAACACACTAGCGCAACAGGACAGACTGTAGAAAAGTTTAGTGTCATAAATCTGTATCTGGGGTTATGTGTTTTATAACCGGTTTATTTTCGTACCATGATGGGATTTAGCCTTAACAGGAGCAGCTACCAATTTTTAAATGATATCTTTCAGCACTTTGCAGCCTGGGAATGGGAAAAAAAAACGAATATTTCACTGTGACATATCCCTAAAAATGTCATTTAAAAATGGTCTATACTTATAACAACCTCAGCAGCGGCCTCATTTCCCCTCTTGTCTGTTCCAATCTCTCAGCATTCGGCACCACCAGGATACTAATCACCAGCCTCCTAGTCATCCGTCATCATCTGCACCTGTTTCTCACCGGTTCATGTCTCAAGTTAAATGGATTTTTATTTATTTTTTAATAAATAAAAACAGAGAGCCTTGAGAGCTATTCCTCAAGAATACATACAAGAAAGTCTGGAAGCAAAATATGAAGACATGAAAGTACTTCTGTTTATTTAATAGGAAATGGAAAAGATGCAAAACAAATAGAATAATTGCTACTGATAACTCCTGATGATTTTGGGATAAACATTTACATCTTGATTCAGTCGCATTTATTCGAAACATGTTCAAAGATAAAAGAAAGAAAAAGAAAAGGGGGGGGGGTGTTTTCCTTCCCTCTCCATCCTTTTTAAAATTTTTAATTTTTTTCTCCTTTGTAGTATTTTTTTCCTTAATGCCTTGTTTGCTCCCCCCCCCCCAAAAAAAAAACCCCTCTATAAAGCGTGCCGATCGTGGCCGGGTCACAGGCCGTTCCATAAATACCAGATGGAAAAGCTTTTCCTCGTAGTCACAACATGATCTCTTATGCAGCAATCACTGCGGGATTCGCAATAATGAGTCAGTGTGTAAGGAATTCAGCAAGCCCAGGGCAATGAAGACGAAATAAATCGCCTGACATTCAGGCAGCGTTCGCTGTAAAATGTCACCGACGCCCATTATCTATGAAATCGACTATTAATAGACACATTTTCCATTTAATCCGTTTTTGTTAAGGGTTGAGTCAAAAGGATTGCAAGTGCAGCAGATGGACGGCACTTTAAATCATCGAAGACGGCCGGTTTAACAACAACAACAACAAAAGTGCAAAGTGGATCACGCTTTTAATGCGGGGTCGTTAAAGTCAAACCGAGACTTGTGATGTTATGTCTTGCGATTTGAATGGCGCAAACGTTTTAAAGGCGGCTGTACGTCCATGGATGAGGCGGCTCGGAGCCGTGTGAAGATTCAGGAGGTAGAACGTCTGATCCTTGAAAATCGACGGATAACTCGCAGTATGTCCTGCCTGCGGAAGAGACGCATCAGTCTGTGGGAACCGTTCACACGTTCATCCACCTGCACCACTTGCACATTACAGGAACTCGGCTGGGGGTCATTGCCACGTCCATTATATAGTCCTGACCTCGCTCCGAGCCATTTCCACATGTTTGGGATGTTGAAAGTTTTTCCAGAGTTTCAGACGTCTGAATTGAATTGAAAAACTTTTTCAATCCTGATGCACTAGAGAAACCCTGAGATAAGGGCATTAGTTTATCAGGGGATTTTATATATATATATATATATATATATATATATATATATATATATATATATATATACAGAGAGAGAGAGAGCTGTGAGAGTAAAAACTCCCTTTGTGTTCTGCTTTCCTGCCAATCAAAAGTCTCGGTTTGACTTGAACGCCCTTATTTTGTACAGTACGAGTTGTAGTTGGTTAATTATCAGTTCTATAGGAAGAACTTGCACAGGGATTTGTGACATTTTTCTGTGCAGGGGTGTTTATCTCTCATTTATTAAAGGAGTCTCCATTTCCAGGGCTTCGTAACAGTCAGGACGTTTCACAGCTTTTCAGGACGAATGCTTTCTAGACATTTCCAAATAGTTTCATTAATTTTACAAGAGAGAAGAAGGATAGCTTGGGCATGGATCGACTTTTTATAGCTGCTGTAACATGAGCGATAATATCCCTTACTTTATCGGGTCATTCTCATAAAGACGAGCTTTTTCAGGATCCTATATGAGGGGAAAAAAGTTTCTTTCTATGGTGATGGCATTTAGTCTGATAATGTGTGTCTATAAGATTTTTGGCGAGTGAAAAAAAAAACTTGTAAAGTTAGATTTCAAACAAACTATTTTATCCTCCTGAGCTCTAGATTGAATGGTTGTGTATCTTTTGTAATTTCTCTGCACTGTTTTTCATTAGCAGCTGTTAACTTAAATGTGCCTTCATACAGAAAGAAATTCGGCAGAAGAAATGTTACCCGATGGCCCTCATATGAGGATTGTTCTACACTGGATATATACTGTCGATAATGTAGCTGAGAGAAAAATGAGGGGAAAAAAAATAAATCTTGAGTCACGCAGCAATAACTCTATCTGAATTGATCTATCTTTGTGGTTTGGCTGCATCATGACAAGATCAACTTCAAAACACACAAGAAATGTGATCCTGGTGAGGGAAACTACCTCCTAGAGATGGGGTGGGGGGAATTGATTGATTGAAGTATCACAATTCTTTCCAAATCATGCTTATTTGTACTGACTCCATAACTTTTAATTTTTAATTGGTATATTTATATTCAAGAGGGTCAAACGTTGCTGTTCCTCTATGATCCTACAGGTGGCGTGCTCTAAACTATTCACGCATTTAAGTGCAGTTTTACTTGTCACATAAACAACCATACACAATGAATAGGATGATAGAAAGTTTTTACTGCAATAAAAGAAAAACTGCACTAAGAAAAATGTCAGTTTAAAAAATTGGAGGTAAATGTACAAATCGACAGAATTACAATTAAATCTAATTAAAATAGAAATGTATAAATTACACATGATGTGCAGTGTAAAAGGGTATATAGTTAGAATCTAAAAAAAAAAAAATCGAATATTTATAAAATCATGATTTTTAATACAAGTGGAATCGGTATCTCTGTATCATGATAATATCGTATCAGTTGGTCTCTGGTGATTCCCATCCCTACATTACCTACTATTAACAGATCAAATGTTCAACATGTTCTTCTTCATGCTCAGAAAAACCTCACTGTAGATTACTTTTCCACAGATATTTGATTGCTTAATGCTTAACGCCTCCCAGAGCCACAGCGTTTAAAGCGTCGCTCTGTTTCAGGGCCAGGATGTCCGGCGAGGTGCAGAGAGCAGACGACAGCCCCAGCACGAGCGGCGGGAGCTCGGACCTCGAGCAGAGAGAAACGGCTCCTCCGGAGCAGGAGCGCGAGCCGGCCCAGCCTAAGAAGAAGGAGACCAAGATCTCCAGCAAAACGGCGGCCAGACTGTCCACCAGCGCCAAGAGGTGAGTGCAACGTTTTTCAAATATACTCAGGTGGCCATCAATATATACTTGGGTGCCCCGTTCATAGAAGACACTCTCTGTGTGGGGAAACACTGCACCTTGATTAACAACATGTTGGTCATGGTGCCAGTGTGTGAACACTAATGGAAGGTGAACCATCATCTGACACATAAAATGATTATTTAAAA
Organism: Clarias fuscus; assembly: GCA_030347435.1. Classification (NCBI taxonomy): domain Eukaryota; kingdom Metazoa; phylum Chordata; class Actinopteri; order Siluriformes; family Clariidae; genus Clarias; species Clarias fuscus. The sequence continues at coordinate 21,430,251 of CM059226.1, read as the reverse complement.
ATGTTTCATAAATCTATTTCATATACTAGAAGCTACATAAATAATGGACTGTAAAATATACCCTGCAACTGTTTGTGTCTCAGACGACCCTGAGGGTAAAAAGGCCTTTTTTTTTTTTTATTGTCTTCTGCGATCTTGTTAGAGTGAGCTCTCAAGAACAGATAGTAGGATTTATTTGAGTATCTCTCTTAAACCACAGCATGAACTGGGTCGGCTTTGGAACTGATCCAAACAGAGTCAATGTCACAGCAAGGTCAACCATCTGAAATAGGTATTCTTCAATAGCTTTCTTCTTGCGTGAAGTAGATTCTTTAAGGGTATTTCCGACAAATGACTCACTACCAGGAAGCAATAGACTCAATGTTACAGGAGGAATTTGCATCCATGCTATTGGCATCAGGTTCTGCTTGTTAAACAGGATACTGCTTTATTAAAGTGGAAAAGAAAAGTACATCTCTGTGTGTCTGTCTGTCAGTTATCTATCTATCTATCTATCTATCTATCTATCTATCTATCTATCTATCTATCTATCTATCTATTTACCTGTCTGCTTGCCTGTCTGTCTGTCTGCTTGCCTGTCTGTCTGTCTGCTTGCCTGTCTGTCTGTCTGTCTACTTTTCTGTCTGTCTGTCTACTTTTCTGTCTGTCTGTCTACTTTTCTGTCTGTCTGTCTACTTTTCTTTCTGTCTGTCTACTTTTCTGTCTGTCTGTCTACTTTTCTGTCTGTCTGTCTGTCTACTTTTCTGTCTGTCTGTCTGTCTACTTTTCTGTCTGTCTGTCTGTCTACTTTTCTGTCTGTCTGTCTGTCTACTTTTCTGTCTGTCTGTCTGTCTACTTTTCTGTCTGTCTGTCTGTCTACTTTTCTGTCTGTCTGTCTGTCTACTTTTCTGTCTGTCTCTATCTATCTATGTCTAGATCTATGTATCCATCTGTCTATCTGTCTGTCTTTTTTGTGCATGTAAGTTCTGTCTTGTCCTATACACTGGGGTTAATTTTCTTCGCACATCCCTCCATTCTCTCACAGAAGTTGTACTCAGAATTTTCAAAACATAAGACACATGACATAAGACACATAAAATGCTCTTGGGGTCTGTACAAAATACATTTTTAACAGGTAAACCTAGAACCAGATGTGTTAAGTTAAGATTTAATTTGTCACATATACATTACTGCACAGTGAAATTCTTTCTTCGCATAAAACCATGTGATCTCCACCTTTCTATGCAAACTCTACTTTGATTAAAAAGCGATTGGTGACACTTTGTCCCTCCTTTGCAGACTCTGTTCCAGTTCGCTTGCTCCTCTTTCTTTTCAGCTCCCTGTCGGCTGCGTTTCTTCCTAAAATATCATAATGAGCCCTAGTCACGTGATTGAATATGCCTCGTGGAAACGTTTGCATATTAAAAAGACATTATTTATTCATGATTATTTTAGAGGGATTTGTAAGAAGTCCCTAAAGGTACATGAAAGAAAAGAAAATACACAGGGAAACATTTCCTTTTAAAGAAAAACCTATAAAATAATCATTTTATTGTGAGAGCTCACAAAACCCAGAGTGACTCGTTTACTTCTGTAGATTTTAAATGGTCCCGCCTTTATACTCTAGGTTTCTAACTAATAATAGACCAGACCAAATCATTGTAACCAATCATAACTTAGAATTCAGTAAATAAAAATAATAATTATTCGAATAATAAAGTATCATTACTAATAAAATAAATAAATAAATCACTTAATTATACCTAATGTGGATTAGACTGATGCTAAGAATTAATAAGTAAGAATTATTGAGCTAAACTGCGCTAAAAACACAACAATTTGAGTCCCAGAAGTAATTATACTCTAAATGGATTTTTTTTTTTCAACCAATTAAAACACAGAAGGCTGGAGTTTTTAAAATCACAAAAGGATTGCTGATCTTTTTTATTATTATTATTATTATTATTATTTTATAATTTACTGTACAAAGAAATAAAGAAACCTAAAGAATACTTCTCTAGCAATGACTCTTCTTGCACAGACTCCACCATAGTTATGTGTTATACAACTAAATAAATATTTTTTATCATTGTTTAAACATTCAGCCATTACAGCGATTAGAATGATAACGGTGTTATTCTTTGAGGTAGAATACAGTACAAGCCGAATAGATCTTTAAAAAGCACGCAACCTCGCTTCATTTTACGCTGGGATTTTTTTTCTTTCCCCTCATTTCTTTTGTGCGCTTTGTTGAGCACATCTTTATTTTTATTTTTTTTTTTCCCACACGCTCGTGATTCATCACTGATTCTTTGCGAAACCCGCTGAGCTGTTTTTAACGGACGCGGTAGGATTCAGCTGTCATGAACAGTGATTTAATGGCTGCGAAGCCCTGCAATCATTATGTTAAATGCAGGGTGTGAGACTTCGCTTGGTAATGAAGCTGTCGTTGCAATTCTGTAAACAGAGCGCCGATTATGAGTCATCATACAGCAGGAAAAAAAATGAATAATAATCATACTCTAAACTAGAATGTGATAAAGATATAATATATTATTGCACTTGGTATTAATTGTATCTCAGAAATTATGGGGAATAATTGGGGGAACGAAAAAAAAATCAAATGGCGAATAAACCATAGTCTCTGAATAAATAAAATAGTGCACTTGTTAACTATACCATGGTAAAATTTCTTCTTGGATCATTTCTTATCTGCTTTTCTTAGGGGAATCCTTCCGGATAAAGTGAATTGTGTTTTCACAATGTTTTGATGTGACCACCTGCATTTTTAAAAGATCTTAGTAACTTCAAGTGACATAAAATCAATATGCTGATAAGGGAGCTAGCTAACATTATTGCCGCTGCTAAAATGTAAGTGAAACCATAAATGAGTTAAAAAAAAAAAAAAAGAAATGTGTAGAATGTTGTACATGTTCTCCTTTCAAAGGTGCTTGGTTGCGGCACAATACTCCATCGTTCATTATTTTCCTGAAACAGGCCTTCCCTTTGTAAACGAGATGGCCGGTTCACATTTTAATTCGCCATGCCATGTATTAATGTATAAAACCCTTATCGCGATGCCATCAAAGGTGTAGGAAGGTGTGAAGCAGCACGCTTACAGTATGTAGCATCTATGTTAATGCAGCTTCACTCAAGATAACCATGTCTTTGAATTAGCCGAGGAATATATTTCCCTTCCTGGTGTTTGATTCCCTGAAAAATGAATTACAAAACAAAGACGAAAGGCATCCGGTGTAAAACCTCTGCCAAATCAAAACCAAAGATTGAACGATTTGCAGCAGCCCTAGCAGATGAACCCAAAAGAACATCATCACGCTGTCTTTGGCTCCTGAAAGGTCCCCGTTGACTCAGATCTTACAGCTTCCTAAAGAGTGTGTGTGTTTAATTAATGACCCAGCTGAAATCCCCCTCCCCCAACATCATGCAACACCTGCTGTTTCACTCCTGTTCCAAATGCGCCGTTTCGGTGTCTGTGTAAACGAGGTGCTGCTGAGCCATGCCCCCCCCTTCCAGAAAACAGGTAACAAGCATGGGGAGGGGCATTCCTTATATGAGGTCACAACAGAGGGAAAATCTAATCATCAACTTTAAGTCCCAGCCTATACAAAAATGGAGAAAAAAAAACAAAAAGAAGGGATTTTTTTTTTGTACATGCACAAAAGTGAATTTTGTATAATAGGTCTAAGGAAAAAGGAGAAGTCAGAGGAAGAGGTCATTTTGGTGCTTTATCATTGACCGGACGAAATTACACACACTCCCCAAACAGCTGATGAGAACGATAATTTTCCCAGTTAAATTTAAGTTATTTTATGACATGATCTTTTTAAAAGGATTTGTCATCTGTGTAGATTTTAATATGATTGTGGCGACAAAGTTAAAAGGAGCGGCGCGGTTATGCAGCGCAGATGAACTCTGTATACCTCAGTCACCCGGGAGTCGTGTTTTAGATCAGACAATAAAAGCTCTCTCCAGCCCGGATCTATCCTGACAGTTCATTCGGTTTCCTTTAGATGTCTGACGGGTTCAAAGCGCGCTCTTTATCTGTCGGCTGTGTAAATCTATACGCTAGTTAAACGCATTGAACGTATTACGCGTCAATTGAATTGTGCGCTTTAAATGTATTACTGCCTTCGAGATAAGATTGAACACAGCCCCTAATGTGTCTTCTTGTTGTCTTGCAGAATTCAGAAGGAACTAGCTGAGATCACTTTGGATCCCCCGCCCAACTGCAGGTACTGCTTACTCTTCACTCGACACACACTTCCTGACTCTTTCGTTTGAGTAAAAACAATATTAGTCTTGTTCAGGCAATCAGTTGGCCCACTTTTGTGTGCTTCCCACAAATCAGGACTGAAGAACTAGACATTCTTATTGAAAAATGAAGAGAAATTAAAGAGAGGGAAATCTACATATGAAAAAAGACAGAGAGACAAATGGGAAATATGATAGCATGTAATGATGAAGCATGTGAAAGAGATATCACTTTTTTTATTGTGTGGTTTTTAGCCGTCACCTCTGACAAAGTGGTCATAGAAAGAGAGAAAAAAGGAGAAAGAGGGCGGTATAAAGAAACAGAAATATACACAGAGAAGTTGTGAGAGACCAATAAAGGGAGAGAGATATACTTTGAAAGAGCACGAGAGACAGCAAAAGAGTCAGATAAGAAGAAAAGGAGAGAGAAAAAGATGGGAAAAGGAGAATGAGGTGGTATAGTGAGGGAGAAAGAGACAGGTAGATGGTGAGAAAAGGAAGACTGATATGGAAAGAGCAAAACAATAAGAGAGACAATTTGAGGCACAGGGAGATACATAAATAAAATGAGAGTGTCTGAAAAGGCAGAGACAAAGAATGAAAGACAAGGGGAAAAAAGATGGAGAGAGAGAGAGAAACAAACTATAAGGGACTCATAGAGACTGATGCAGACAATGAGTGAGACCGAAAAAGACAGAGAGACTAAGGAACACAAGGAAATGGGAGATAGGCGAAGAAATAGAGAAATGGAAAGAGAAATAAAGAAAAAAAGCAAGAGAGACAAAAACCTAAGAGACACTCGGTGAGAGAGAGAGAGACTGCCACAGAGACAAAGAATGAGAGAGACTGAGGAAGACATGGAGACAAATAAAAGATGAATGGGGAAATCATCAGAGAAATAAGGAGAGACAAACCAGATAAACCGAGAACAAATCGGAGAGAGATTGTGAGAAAGACAGCGAGAGAGAGAGGTGAGAGAGACTGAGGGGAAATGAGAAGTGTCCAAAGGAGCAGGAAAATTTAAAGAGAAATTTAGAGTGAGAGAGTGAGACAAAGATTGAGAGACTGTGGGAGACGGAGTGGGAGACGGAGTGGGAGACGGAGTGGGAGACGGGTAAAGAAGCATGGCAAAAAGAGTAGAGAAATTGAGAGAGAAATGGAGAAAGACAGAGACACATAAAAAGATGGAGAACGAGAAACGGGACCAACAGCGGGGGGAAAAAAGAGAGGTAGAGATGCATAGAGAAAGACAAAGAGAGCAGGGAGAGGAGATTAGCATGTTGTTCAGATGAGTGAGCGGTTGACGGACAGGTCACATGCAATGCTACAAAACTCCAACTCCCACGACACCATGCGTGAGATGATAATCCGAGTAACACACACTGACGCAGCTATTGATCAGCACTCGGTTTATATGGGGCGAGTAATGGCTGCATTCGGAAACCCATTAGGGGAGGAAATAAACGGAGTGCACTTCCTTTGTTAGCGCACACATGGGGTCGCGTGTTGATCGTGTTTATTACATGTCAGCCCTGGAACGGCTAAAAGGCTCATTTTCAGGAGCATGTCTCAGCGTCTCGGGATTCTTTGTCAGTTCCTGTGATGCTAATTGAAAGGAGTTTTAGCATATTTTTACTATGAAGGTTTTTTTCAAAAATCTAACACCACATCTGAGGAAAATGTTGATATAAACTATGAATTTGTCTCATTTTCGCCATCGCTGTGTGTTTACGTCATCTGTAGAAAACACTTTCATTATTATCTCTATGCTAGCCAGCTATCTTACAAGTTTAATTAAGTAGCTAGCTTTCGGTTGACTGGCCATGTTTCCTAGTTGCCTAGCAACAATGATTTAAACCGCATTGCTTCAGTCATATCATGAATGAATTTATAAAGTCGCTGGCTCTCAAGTCACATGATTTCTAATTATAGTTCATTTACAGTTCATTTACTTAGCAAATGTTTTGTTCTGTTTATATTATTTAGAGAATATTTTTTAGGCTATAACTAGCACAGTCCCAGGCTTGCGACTTTGCTTATCAGAGTTTTAGCGCCTGAGTGAGCCGCCGCTATGTTCCGCTTTTTCTGATTAAATAGAAATATCTCTGTAATTTGGTGCTGTATAATTTAAAACCGTTGGATTTTAGAACTTTTCATGATGAAAACTGGTCGTCATAGTAACAGGATAAGATCTCAGAACCTTTTTCTTCTTTTTTCCCTTTTGTGGCCTATTTAATGCCTTATTAAGAAACTCCTCAACGGTGCTGACGGGAAAATTAACCACAAAGAGCTATGAATGTTTTCTGCGTCAGATCTACGAGTTCTGCAGTCTCTCTTTGTGTCTCTCGCTTTGTATTGTTGTCTCAATCTTTCAGTCCCCGTCTCTCCCTCTGTGGTAGTCTGTGCGTGTCTCTCTCTGTCAGTCCTTATCTTCAGAGATCAGTGTGACAGACACTGATAGAGAGTGAGAGAGACGCACATAAAGCGAGGGAGACGGACAAAGGGGAATTTAAGACTGACCCATTCTGGAAGCTGATCCATCAGATCTCACTCTTTACTTGATGGAAGATGACAAATGTGGAATTGTGTGTTTTGTTTTGTTTTTCTTTTTAAATATTGAAAGCTCTCTCGCTTCCTCGCTACATTAGAGCATTTCCAAATCGATGCAGTGCTCGCACCTGATGTAGCTGCTGTAATGACATGTTACACTAGGCACTGATTGTGTGTGTGTTGTACCATCATTAAAAGGATTTCAGCGAGGAAACAAGAGGCGCATTTCAGATCGACTGTGGGGTGGGGGGGGGATTCTGTAGCTCTTTATTCTATTCCATTCCATTACGTTGTCAATGCTAAGCTCCTTTGCAACCAGTTAGCATTCAAGACGAGGTATAAAGCATAACAAGGCAATAATTCAGCCGATTGAAATGAATTTAGATTATTAATGCTTCGCGCGTCTCCGTTTTTCCTCCGAACGTGATCGTCTCCACTGTTGCTGTCCTCCTGGAAAGAGACGGCAACCACTCTCCACCCAGCATCAAGCCCCTCCCCCCTCCCGGATAGCTCCGCGTCGTTGATTAGCACCACAATCCTGCGGGAATCAGCCGGAGGCCATGAATCTAATCCATTTTTCACATCCTGGCTATTAACTGCAGCAGGAAGCACATCCATATTCATAAGAGGGAGGAGAGTGCACGGGGGTCTCAGCGGGGTGGGGGGGGGGGATTATATGAGGGATATAGAAAACGTTCAGGATCAGTGTTTCAGAGGAATCTATTAGCTCGCTGATCAGACACGCACAAGGTGAGGTTAAAAAAAGAGAGGTCTTTGGATGTCTGTTTCTTCCAAAGCCCATTTATTATTAGGGGTCAAAGCACCAAAGCATAATACGTTGTGAATAATAAACTAAATTTGTAGAGACAGGAAGCAGTTTTCTATAGGAATCGACCTCTTGCTGGAAAAAAGACAGAAATAAATCATCACATTTTGTTCTTTTGAATTTAAGCGCTGTATGGTGCAATAACGCCACCTGCTGGACTGGAGTGTGGAGCAGAAGGTTGGCAAGAACAAAAAAATTACTTTGTTCGAGAGATGATGTTTAAACACTCTAGTACCAACTATTATCTGGTAGAGACAAATTAGGCAATAAATATTAGCACTGTTGAGCTGCATGAAATCAAAAGTGTACCTGTATTTGTAGGTCAGTTATAATGCTTTTTGCTTATGTGAAAATCTAGCAAAAAATGCTCATCTGATCATTACCTTCATTCATAAAAATTCAGAATTTTGAATGATGCACCATACTTTTTACTGATTTATAGTTTAATGTTTTTGGAGGATCTGCGAAACAAGCTACTTGCTGTTATCGCTTACAGTATGTTATAATAACTCCACACAGTTCCAACACCTTTACACCCCCCCCCCCGCCCCCTTAAAGTTAATACGACACAAATTGCAGCTTGTAATGTAAATGTAATGACTTTCCCATGTTAGATTTTTGTTATAATTTTACCTCAATATTATAAAGTACCTGTGTATATTGTTCCTGTAAAAATGTAAATTTGTATAAATGTGAATTAATGCAGGACAACAAGTGCATTAATATAAGCAGGTGATCAGAATTGAAGGCGCAGTTGCTCTAGAAGAAAATGTTTGTGGTGAAACCAAAATTGAGTCATAATCATCCATTATGCCCTGTATAATCTCAGGGTCGGAAGCTTCCTCAGCGGTACAGTTGATCGATACACATTGTTTGCAGATTTATTTTGCGTCATAATCACAATAAACTGCACTACTGATTGCACATCCCGGCTGCAGTTTTCAGCATACAAATGCTGCATGGACTGAAGGAGACAAAGCGCCGAAGCTTTGTGCGTCAGAAAATGTGACGGATGATTCCCACATTTTGCTTTTCATCATGGCTGCTGTTTGTTGTTTCATATTTTAAGAGTTGAGTTGCTTATGTGCCGTATGCAAATCCTGGTTATTAAACTAACGATTGGTGAAGCATTGTGCATAAGCAGCCCGGAGCAAGTGTTTGCCTGACGGTTCTCGCTGCTGCAGGCACATTTAACTGAATCAGAGATCTTCTTTTTCCCTTAAAGCACCCCCGCATTCCCTCCACCCTCGCACGCTGATACCCATGGAAAACAGATTACAAGAATAATTAAAGCACCAAAAGAGGTTTTATCATGCTACTTCGCAAAATAGAATTACCCAAACACTCCCCACCCCTGAACCCTGACATCCAATTCTACTCCACTGTCTGCATCCTTGAAAGACTGGCAGTAATAGGATATGTTCTTGGCCTTGGATAGAGCAAATATTTCCCTCTTAAGAACTCATTTCAGCCCTAATTGCTCACATCCAACTGTGGCATTAGTGGTAGACATGAGCACTATAATATGTAAAGATCCAGGGCAGACAAGGACTCGTAGTAGCCGTCTTCCTCCTCCTCCCTTCGCACTGCGGATATAATTGGTGGCAGGGTTGTTCACGGTCAGAGGAAGAAAAGATTGCTTCATTAACTTCCCGTTTTTTTTTTTTTAATATATAATCACCGCAGGCTTGCTGTAATGTGAGATCTTAATGGAATGAATACGGCATTAGAAAAACTGGTGAATCTTCCGAAAGATTACTTAAGATAAAATGCTCTTTACGGACCTCAAACAAAAACGATAAAAGGTTAACGACACTTTTAACTATCATCATCTTTGCTGAGAATGGTTTTTACATGATGCGGCCATGAACTTGATGTCTTTGTTGGCCTTCCTTTTATGTAATCTGATTTTAAACCCTGTTGTGAGTGTTGATAGAAATACTAGCGGGTTCCGAGTGCCATCTATCTGGAGATTGAAACTAATAAATGGATAAGTGTGCAAAACCTATTTGCTGAATTTGACCAAGATTTGTTTGAAGATTGCTAATCAGCTTAAAGGAAAATCATGCAGACCAATACTATTCAAATTAAAGGTCTTGAACACTGGTATTACCTCATGGAAAATTTTTGTTTTCCCCCAGTAGTCTAGTTGTATACGTTAACACCATAACATTGATTGTCAATTATATAATGAAAAAAGATGTGACAGAATCATGGGCACATAAGGCTCACCCATATCCACGGGGAACAAAGGCCAGCCCGTCCGGTCCGGTCGCAAAGCAAAGCGAGTGCTTTGAGTCTTTGTTTTTTCTTTGTTTTTGCTTATTGGAAAACTGTTGGTTTCTCAAAAAGACAATGCTGGCCAAGATAGAAAGGCACCAGAACACCCACTGCCCCAAGTCCACTGTGCTTGAGACCTCGAAGACAGAGAGTCTAAAACTGCCAACCCAGCATGCAAACTTCCCAGATCTCAATCTGATCGCGCACTCATGGGTTGCTCCGGACATTCAAATCCGATCCAGAAGGCCCCACCCATGCAAAGGAATGTCCTGGTGCCACACACACGGCACACCCCCACAGGTCTTGTACAGTCATAGCCCAAGGGGCCAGAGCTGCCCGAGTGGGACAAAGGGAACCAACACAATATTGGTCAATATTGGTTCTGCGTTGTAATATTATACCTGATCACTGTATGTGATCAGCCCTATTCAAACAGGATTATATTTCCTAAACGGCATTGATTCATTGTTCAGAGTATACAGAAGAAACGCTGAGGTCTGTGGTAGGACACCATGCTCATACGCATTGGGATAAACTTGAATACTCAAGCCATCCACCATCATGTTTTTGAGAAATTGGAAGAATCTTATTCTGGAACCTGTAAAGTTATATTTCTGCCCACTGTAGCGCATTGCTGCCCTGGGGATTGATCATGCGATCATGTATACATCATGTATACATAAATAATGTAATTATAGTTACATCAGCTGTCAGGCGAAGATGGAATTCTTGGCTAAATTTTAACCCTCACTTTCCTCAATCCATCACCTGCCATGATTTGGGCTTTTAAAATGGAAACTGTCAAATCCCAGTGGCTTCTGGGTAAAATCCTGTACTGTAATCCACTGCAATGTTGACTCCTTTCCTCAGCCTTCCAAGGGCATATCTACCCAATGCTTGGGCTTGGCTAATCAAGTGTCGGAACAGCTTTTATGATGGTGACAGGGATTCCCTAGAGGGGAAGTGGTGAGGGGAAGTGGTAATGGGGAAGGAGGGAGGGAGGGAGGGAGAGGGAATGTTGGAACGAACTGTAGCGAAGGACTTTGCTTCGGTCAATTACTGCGCATTTTGCAGCCTCAGCCTCCCAGCAACACATGTCTCCAGCTAATTAGCTTTCCATGTTGATGGTTTGTCTGACCTTGCCCTCAGCCTGTGCATGAATTATCCTTGTTTCATTGTGCATGGGTTTTCATTTCTGTGTGGTAATTAGGGGCCTGGACTCAAAAGTAGGGAGAAAAAATGTTGGTTTGAACTTGAGACTCTGAAGCTGGTCAGTGGAGAAACTTTTACTCTAAACTAACTTGAAAGGACAACATGCCTCATCTTGCCTCCAGACAATACAGGCGCTGAAAAATAGAAGTATATAAAGGATAATATTAGCATGAAAGGTAAATGAGGACTGGCAATCTTATTGCATGTTACATTTCTGCTGACAGAGATGGTGCAGGTGGAGAGGAGGGCTTCAGATCTTGTTTCATCAATTAGGACAGGTGGTGAGGAGTCAAACTGCCTGGGGGAAGTACCTGATAAAGAGTCTGTCGGTAATGGCTTGGATGCTCGGGTACTTTTTGCCAGACGGCAAGTAGGAGAGGTTTTCCACAATGCTGAACAATAAGACTGCTCTGGACTCTCTGTTTGGATCTGGCTCTAGTGCAATGATATGTTCAACAAAGCCAAGCAGGTTATATACTGTAGGTTATACACCAGCAAAGGGTTTTACTTATAAGGGCAGTGAATCCATTTTTAAAATTGTTCCAGGGAAATACTAAAGCTCCTACTAATATTGGATTGTAATCATGTTATTTATCAATATGTAAAGAGATAAATGAGATGGGACAAAATGGGGCAAAATGAGATGTCGTAGCAGAGGGGGAAATGGTGGCGTTCACGCAGAACGCCACCATTAGTAGTGGAAATCACCAATATCAATCAGTATAGATTTTGTTACAATTTTAAACAAATTTAACAAACAGTGTACTTGTACCATACAGGGCACTGTGCTACCTGCCAATGTGTGAATAGTTTAGAGAGCGCCACCTGTAGGATTATAGAAGAACCTCAACATATTAACACCTCTAATGCAAACTTGTATACATAAAAAAAAAATAATAATAATTCAATTTCGGAGACAGTGAGTGACGCCGTACCTGAATTGCGAAGGTTACCTCTGTTACAAACCACTGACACTGGAGACTCCTTACTTGTATTGTATGTACATTAAAATGTCTTGCAGAAAGCTTCATTACATAAACAGTTATATGCTTTCTTTGACTAAATAACAAGACATTTAAAAAAGTTATTTGAAATTTATATTTAAAAAATATATTGTTAGGTTTATATTATTTACATATCGTAGTATATCGTTAAATGTAGATGTATTTCTGTATGTTCACAGTCCAGAATACATGCATGTGTGTTATTTGTCACCACAGAAACAACTGTATATTTAAATAAGTGCCTTAGATGTGTATTGTATAGATATTTAAAAGGGTATCTCTTGGGCAGAATTCATTCTATTTTAGACATTGGGATAGGTCTCCAGTGGGAGTAAACAAACAAACAAAAAAAAAACGTGCGGAAAAAGGGTTACCTTTGCTTTTTCTCATTCCCCCCCCCCCCCCCCTCATGTGACCTCATGTGGGAAGATACACTCCCCTGGCTTCTAGCTCTGCTGGTGCGTCAGCGCTCAAGAATAGGTCATTTACATAGACATTGAAATGAAACACTTCATTTGGAAGAGGAGTGAAATAGAGGGAGGTTAAGGTATGAGAAGTGCATCTGGAGCATTCACACACACTGTGGACGAGCCCTGTATTAAATTGAAGAAGGAAGATGAAATAGTCAAATATGGGACCTTTAATTTGCAGCAGGAGCTGTAAAAGCTTTTATTTTACTTTATGACCAGAGAATATAATAGCTGCGGTGCATTCATTTGTTCAGCTGTAAGAATTGCCACACTGTGGTGTAGAGCCAGTTATACGACTCCATGACGTTATGGTTTAACCAGCAGTATGCGGGTTATTTTGGTTGAAGGAATGCAGGCGGTCCGACATCCACAGTAGGCTACACAGTGTTTATGAAGATGACACCATTGACAAGAGCGATTTGCATAGATGGATGAAGATGTTGAAATACGGCGAAACGAGCACTGATTACAAACCACACAGTGGGAGAACATCAACTCCTGAGCACTGACACGAAAGGGAGTACAACAGTGCACACCTGAAGTTTTTTCAAAGAGTATTTGATAGTTCGATTCAACGATGGTGCTCGTAGGAAAACTCAACATGTGCATTTTGAACATCCTACAGTATGTCAGTAAATAATAGGAAAGAAATTGCTGCCTTTTTGCATTACTTTCGGTACAGCCCTTATATATTGGTCTGTAGCCTGTGCATCGCTGTTCTTCTTTCTGATGGAAAGCGCAGAATAAACCAAAGACGGAGATCCTCTTATATGAATCCAGCCTTCTGTTGTATGGTTTCCGTGGAGTTTTTCTTGGAAGGTTTCTCATTAAAGTAAACATGATGGTGTGTTTCAACTTAGGACAAAGTCCTGCAGGCTTACATCAATGGACTCATTTAAAGAACAAGCCTCTATCCAGTCTTGTATCCTGGTGCATCATCAAGTTCTTCTTCAGCTGCGCTTTTTCTTTGTGACATCATTGGTAAATTGCACAGCTTTTGTGTACATCTATAAAATCACTTCCTCCTTCATACTTGCACTTGAACGCCGAATTGATTTCTAATTGAATTTGAATATGAAAAAATTAAGCACATAATACAGCAATATTTATCACAGTATTTAATTGCTGATGCTCGGTAACAAAACAGCAGTCAAATTTGTTGACGAATAGGAAAAACTAAGGAATTAGGACATGTATTAAGTGTTTGAGTTTTTCATCTGTCGAAACATCTAATAAACGGTGATGTTTGTGCATTTCATATTAAAATTCATTTCCAAAATGTTTTATCTGTGAAGTGACTGTTTCACATTTAGCTGTTTTAAGTCTCCAGCTCAGGTTTGAGTGTTTTTATAGAACAAAATGACTGGTTAAATAACAAGCAAATAATAATCTGTTGATGAGAAATGGCCTTTGTGGAGCTGTTGTATAAAAGCGATATCACACTCGAGGTCATACGGTTATACTGAATATCAACACGACTGTGATGCCATGAGCGCTAGTACTGCAGCCTAATGCCTGTGATTGTAATCTCGACAATATCGATTATTCAGTACAACAGCACTCTCTCCCATGTGATATGGCTTACATATACCATCCTAATGTAACTATTTCAGATTTACATTGAGATGCCATCATCCTCCTCCTTAAGAGCTCAAGGCTGTCGGGTCGTCCTCTGTACACTTGAACCGGAATGGGTCTTGTCTTCTGTAGCTGCACTTATTGTTAAATCCCCCAGTTACACTAGAGGAAGAAGCTGAATGGGAAACAGTTGCTAGGGAACCATGAATCCTGGCATGTGGTTTCCACTATTGACTTATCATTTAGCAAGAGGTCAAACAAGACGGGGTTCACCGGGCCGAATCTCTGTAGGCTCTCTCCATTTCTCAGTCTCCTTTTCAGGCCTCTGTGATGGATCTCCAGCCAGGCTCTTAATGAGCTTTGAAGAGATTTTCTCAGTTATCCTAGCAGACAATGCCATTTCTCTTGCTTCAGTCGAGACTTATTGATGCAGTTAAAGCTCTTCCTGAGTTTAATAATCCCTGGGTGTTCCCAAGATTTCTTAATTACAAGCACAGGGCTCAGCAGTTGAGGGTTAATGGCCGTGCTCGAGGGCACAGCAGAGGCTTTCTGGTAGTCCTGGAGCCTGAACTCACGACCTCCTGGCCATTAGCTGGTTTTCTATTGAGCACTACATGACCACGACCTCCTGGCCTTTAGCTGGTTTTCTATGGTATTTCTATTTCTGTCCAACTCTGGGCTGTCAAAGCTTTCCACATTTCTCCCAATAAGTTTCATTTTGGGCAGATTTGCAGTTGATCCGGAGTCTGTCCTAGGAATACTTGGAGTGAGACGGGAATATACCCTGGATGGGACTCGCAGTGCTATCTGTCTTTCACTACCATGCTATGGTTAAGTGTGACAAGTAGAAGTGTTGGCTTAATGGTTTAATGTTCCTGTCATGGTGGCTGAAAGGTTGTGAGTTAAAATCCCAGTATGACCAGAGAGACAACTGAGTAAGACCCCTTAAATCCTTGTTATAAATTTATGCCTGCTACATTATACCACAAGCTTTACGTAATAGCCAAGAACACACACTGATTATTTTTTTTATTATATAGATATATTATTATAACATTTCCAGTTTGTAGTATTAGCCAACAAACTAGCTTGACTTTCTTTTGGTTAAATTTTATTATCTGAGCTTCTCAGTGGCACAACAAGAAAATCCTGTATGCAGAAGAAGCAAGTTGGCTCTTTGCTTGAGGGAAAATATGTGGTGTCTGGCTTTACATTTACAAATGAAATACATGCTAGCGTTGACATTTCCTGGATGGTAGCCCTCACAGAAAACTAGCTAATGGGTGAAAATTGGCTTTTTTTTAAATTGTCTATTAGTATATATACTGTACTAGTTGAGCTAACTAGTTACCTAACAAACGTTTAACATAATGTTTTTTGCTAGCTTAGAAGAAAACTTCTGTGTAAATGTACTGTTGTACACTAAAATTTGTTATTTTCTGTCAAGAAAAAAATGGCTAGAGCTGACAAAGCTAGCATATTTCCTAGCAAAATGGAATACTAGCTGATGTACAGTATCATGCTCTTGCTAGTGGAGTATAGGTTTACGTCACCTCACATTGAACACATACTGTATCAAGCAATAACTATGACTCGATATATTTTACCTCAGGTATACACATGATGCTAGTTTCCATAGCTAATAGCTAAAACCTGTACAAAATCTTTGGCTATATTTGTTTTATATGTAATTTCACATGGCTGCAAACTAAATATTTGGATAATTTCTGCATAATTTTAAATTTTTTGCTGCAAAACCGGAGCAGTTTTCAAACAATCTCTTTAGCCGTTAGCCAGGACACTCAGCTTTAGCTCATGCCCATTAGTTCTTTTTACCTCAAAACAGCCAGGCAGAGACATTCTCGTCATGTGTGCACGGATTTATGACAGTACATCTGCTGCTTCTGGCACGTAATTGGCCCCCTGATCGCTCCAGAGAATCATGACTACCAGCTACCAGATGTTCCTCACATCTCATTATGCACATGGCTTGGTCATTTATTTAATATCAGAAAGAAAGGCAGGAAGCCCTTATGTGTGAGATTTATAAGGCGGTATTCTCAGCGTCTCTCACAGCAGCACCATTACGTTGCTCTTGGTGAGGGCTCATTCACCACCTCTGATCACTTTTATTGATAGCAAGCTCTGCTTTCAAGGCTAATGCATTTCCATGCCTCTGCCAGGACCCAGTGCTCTCGTTAGTTGTTTCAGACAGGCTGGGAAAAATATATATATATATTTCCCTCACTGTCTCATGCCTATAAGCGACTTATAATGATAATCACAAAAAATTGTGTGCCCCCTGCATACATTTTTTTGTACTTTTTTAATAATTAAGTAGAGTTGATCATTTCCTAAATCTGATTGGTCAGCAAAATAATTAAAGCTATAAATTAAGTGGTTTTCCCATCTTAAGGTTTTCTTCTTCTTTTCCTCCTTCTACTTATTTTTAAAGCTTTAGTTTTTTTGCTGAAATTTTTTCTGTATTGAAAATGTATTTTAATGTACATTTGAAAAAATCAGTTTAAATTTCTGACTTTAAAATGTTCAATTAAATAATTTTAAATATGAATACAATACATTATTATTTCAGATTTGACCATGGTGAGTTTTGTCAAATGTAATGGTTCTAAGCCTTATTATTATAAACGTTCAAATAGTTTTAGCATTTAAAAATGCACATTTTAATGTCCAAATTATATAATATGTAAAATGTATATTTATTATGTGTATTTCGGCCAATTTCGATTTTTTTTGTGTGGATATTTTATATACTTCTTATTTGAATTCAGAATTTTTAAGTATATTAATTGCATTTCATTAATATTACAGATTTTTTTATTTTTTTATTGTCATTTTTATTTTGCAAATCAAGTTTGAAGTTACTGTATATGGTCTGAGGAAATCGCTTTTCTAAAAACGTATATACTTTTTTTTTTTAAACATACAAAGTTGACACATATACCACACATATAAAAAGGTACAAAAAAACTTATTTTCTACAAATGTGGTACATTTCCTGATTATAGGTTAAAGCATCACAAAGTGACCAATTCAATAGGAGAGCGAAGATTCCAATAAAATCAGAAAGCGAGAGAGAAATTAGCAAGTTTGACCCCTGACCACCCTTATCTAATGATTTACACCAGGTTGTGTTTACAGAGTAAATTACAAGCCAAGTCGAGTCTTTAAACAGCGCTACTACTCTGAGTATTTATTCTCATCTTCTAACGGGATCAATGGTTTGATTAATGGTTTAGTTAATAATTAAGCTGTAATTAGCTTCGTGCCAGAGCCAGATCCTGTGATCAATCTTCAAGACTGAATCCAAATGCAAACACATTTCTTTGTTAAATCCCTCAATTTCCGACTCAGTAAATCTGTAATATATAAGTTTTTTAAAATGTTTAATACAGAAGTTACTAAACTGAAGTGCAAAATGAGTCATGATTATATGAGGCATGATTCTCCTCCTTTGATTGAATTCTATTTAAAGATGGCTGTTTTTTTTATTCATTATTCGGAACGCCAGTACCACCTTCTTCCTTTGAACAATAGTGAATGTGAAAAATAATTGTTTAATAAAATGTGGTTAATTTAAGTGCATGTGCATAAATAATTGGGTTACACTATGAGTTCTTGTCCAGATTTTGTTATCCAACCTGGATTTTTATCTAAGTGGGTTTTTTTTATTCTGCATAGGGGGAGTGTGTTTGCATGATCTGGCAACTCAGGCGAAAGACATTTTGAGGCAGAGAAAATACAATTAATTAGTTTAAGCGAGAGAAATTGTAAGTAGTCGGTGCATGTGCAATAAACCGAGTCTTCCTCTTAGGAATGGACCCAAATATAACAGCATTAAGTGGTAGGAATGTTTTATTTGGCATCATTATGTAGTGATGGGAATCTTATCACGATATTATAACGATACCTAGGCACTGATTCCATTTCTATTGCGACAATTTAATTAAAGTATAAAATTAAATTCAATATTAAATCTTTTTTAGGTTTTGTTACAGTAAACAAACAGAAAATATGTCTTTCCTTCCCCAGAGACTTTCAGTTTAGAGCTTGCTACCTGAAATGCAAACATGTGTAATAAATAAATAAATAAATAAAATAGAAAAGATTTTGAAGTCAGTGTGGGGAAACAGTGGCATCTTAGTGTTTTTTTTCCCTCTCAATATATCGTGGTGGAACAACCACTTATTAGGTTTAGGGGGCAATTACTTTTTTTAGTTAGGGTCAGGTAGGTTTGGACAGTGTTTTTCCTTTAATAAATAAAATAATTTTTTTTAATGGGTCATATTTACTTTGTGATCATCAAACTATTTTAATATTACACAATCATTTAAGTGTGACAAATATGCAAAAACATGTTAAAAAAAAAACAGGAAGAGGCAAATACTTTTTCACGGCACTGCAAATGAAAAGAATAACGTATATATATTTTTTTCTTCCCCTCATCACTGTTATTATGGTTACATTTTGCAAATAATTCTCTGTGTTCATACGTGCTGAACGGTCGGTAGATATCCATAGTAGGATGTGCTACATGTACATACTGTAACAAATAAATGAATAACATTCTGCTATTCTCTTATTTCACCCAACCCATCCTCTCATCCCTGCTTGGAGACATTGTGGGGGGAAGAAGGTCAAAATGTCAGTGTAGTGGATGAATTCTTCTTCCACCTCAGTTACATCATTTCAGTTTTCATTTTAGTGTAGTTATTGTTTTAGTTTGTAAATGTCCTCAATCTATTCAGTTGGTTGATGAAATATAAACCACTGTCGCACTGATCAAGCATTCACACTTGTATGAAAGTAAACTTGCATGGTTATCTATTTATTTTGCATCCTGTGGATCATCTATGGATTTTTTTTTTAAAGGCAGTGGGGCATACCTTCTATTTGCAACTATTCGTGCATCTGTTTTGCATCTATTTGGTTTCACATCCTCTGCTCTCAGTCGTAAAAAAAAAAAAAAAAAAACTCACTTGTACATTTTATTTATATCATGAGCATGAATCCGGCAGCACAGTGCTTAGCATTGTGGCCTTGAGCTTCCAGGGTCTTGAGGGATTCCTGGCTCAGGTTTGTGTGCGTGGAGTTTCCATGTTCTCCTCGCTCGTGCTTGGTGGGTTTCCTCCCACAGTCCAAAGACAGGGCGTTCCCAAATAGCCAGTCGTGTGTGACTGAGTGTGTGTGTGTGTGTGTGTGTGTGTGTGTGTGTGTGTGCGCCCTGTGATGGATTGGCACAATGTTCTGTACTCAGTCTTCTGGGATAAGCTCCAGGCTTCCCATGACCCTGTACACCGGATAAGCGGTATGGAGAACGAGTGAATCATTTCGACCTGCAGCGAAGCCATCATTAGTACGAAATTATATATAAATAAGATTGACTGGATATTTGCTGTAAATACTTGGCAGAGTTGTAATATATACGCGCCTGCACTGACATTTTAAACCTTCCCTGACTTCAACTCAAAACATTTACATTAACGTACCAATAACTGGAGCTGTAAAGCCATTTTCTTTTCCATTAATCAACATTAGTCCTCTGGAAATTACTTTCCTCTTGCCCCAGTGCTACATTTTCCTAGAGTGGACGTGCAGAGAAGCCTTGGCTGCTTTTCAGACGGAGGGGAAAAAAAAAAAAAAAAAAACGTGCCCTGAGTGTTTGGCTATTGAGCAGCTATTAAGCTATTAAGAAGGTGTGTCCTGTCTCTGTCCACAGCGCCGGTCCAAAAGGAGACAACATCTACGAGTGGAGGTCCACCATCTTGGGTCCTCCAGGCTCCGTGTACGAAGGGGGCGTGTTTTTCCTCGACATCGCATTCACGCCTGATTATCCGTTTAAACCACCCAAGGTGAGGGAAACTAATCCGATTCTCTTTCTTTTAAAGGTTTGAGGAAATAAATGTGACTGAACTATAGGGTATATATACATTTTATTTAGTGTACAAATATTTAGTTTGGGCCATAATAATGATATTCTGATTAAATGCCTTGAGCATGGTTGGTCTGTGAAGAATCTGGTTTAGGTCTTACGTCACTTACTGGAAACACTGAAGCGTCACACATAAGTTTTAGATGGAAAAGAAAAAAACCCTTCCTGATGGTTTCTAAACCTTGGAAGTCTATTTCCAAGCAGAGAAATTTACAGCAAGTGACTGAGGTACAGTAGAGAGGCTGAGAGAAGTATCACATATCCGGGCAAGTGTGCACCATCACGTATGCAAATGCTGTGCTGAATAAGCCAGTTTTACATTTACACCATGTTCCTGTAAGCAAAACAGCTCAAGTTTGTAAGCAAAAAAAGCTCAAGGTAATGTACCCTGTCGGTGCGCTTTCACATCGACTATGAAGAATCTGAGTGTTCGAGTCCAGAAACAGCAACAGAACCTTGCCTTTCCATGGAGAAGTAACCACTTGGCAGTGTCTCCAAGCGTGCGAATTGCCGCCGTAAATTTCCACGACACTTCCCAGTAAAAAAAACACAGCGCGGCGCATCAGCACATTCCTCCGTGGCAGGCTGATGAAACAATGTGACCCGGCACAAATCCGCCCTTTCACTCATAAACCTGTCGAAGGCGAAGAAATGCCAGATTCTTCACATTTAAAGCTCGCCTCCTTAAAACCGCATTAGCAGTCAGCTGGCTAATTTCGTCCATGCCGATCTGCAGTAAGGTTAATGAAATCTCTCCGTCTCTCCAAGGTGACGTTTCGCACACGGATCTATCACTGCAACATTAACAGTCAGGGCGTGATCTGTCTGGACATCCTGAAGGACAACTGGAGTCCTGCACTCACCATCTCCAAAGTGCTGCTGTCCATCTGCTCGCTGCTCACCGACTGCAACCCAGGTACGAGGCCCCGACCTTGAAATCTGCCGTAGAACACACCAAGGTTTGACCTGCGAGAGCGCAGGCGATGTTTATTTATGGCACCATAAACCAAGAGGTCTTCTATGACAATCATTTGAAACGTGCTTCACCTCGCTTGTTCACAATGCTGGAATAAACAGTTGCTCTGAGAGAGGGGGGATTTATTAGTATTGTATTTTATTATGCTAGCATCATCTCAAAGATTTACAAGATATAAATGACTTTGAGCTGCAGTCACAGGGAAAAAATCAACAACAGGGTTGATTGTGTTACGACTGAGTCACCGTTCACAAACCAGTTTTATAAGACCAGTTCTTGGAGTGTTTTAAACAATAATTAGAGCTGGTCCCCTAATTCGATTAGCTGAGTAGCGTCTCGAGAGCGCTTATTTTTCCTACCTGATGTGATCGCGAATTCGTTCGCGTGGAATTCAATTGCACACTCATGAGCATGTTTTAAAAAATGTTCAGCTCCATCTGTTGAATTCTGAGATGAACTAATGATTTTTTTTTTTTTTTTAGATATATATATATATATATTTTTTTCTTTTAAATTAAATAAGGACGTTTTCCATTTAAATTTCAGAGTAGCATATCTTCTCTTCCCGTGGGCGAGCTCGGCCAAATACACCTGTGAAAAACCCCATTAAAATTAGTTTCGTAGTTTTTACTTGGTGCCTGCACAAACAGGCAAAATATCCAAAAACCATCTTAATGTGTTTTATTTCTCATCTTAGGTTCCCCCAAATAATTTTTTCGCAAATATCTTCAATGTACAGACTCTCCAACGTTACAGTTTTAATATAATTATGAAATAGAAATATGTTTCATAAATGTTGAATATCATCATCATCATGATCATCATCATGGGTCTCCAGAGATTTATAATAATAATAATAATTTAAAAAGTCCCCATTTTTAATATATACAATTTTTTTTTTAATTTCATAAATTAGCTTGAATTCCAAATTTTTGGCAAGACGAAAAAACAAATTAACTTCTCTTTCCCTGCATTCTGGTTGGCAATAAAGATTCACTTCCACAAAGGACGTGTAGGTCATTTGCATTTAAAGCTACAGACACTTGCAACAGAAAGACACGGAGGGAATCTCTGGGAGGGGCTATGCAAATTGTTCCACAGTTTTTTTTTTTGTTGTTTTTTTTGTTGCCTGAAATGGTGTCACACTATGTGGAAAATTTAAACACTTATGACCATGAAGGTGGTCTTGAACTCGGCTCGTCTGTTTTGCACTTCTTTATACACCCCTTCCAGCCTCCTAACATACAGTATGACTTCTGATCAATCCCTGCTATCTGATATCACCGCAATGACGATGGATTCCCTGTTGAATCCTTTTCCTTTCGGGGTTTCTTCCTATTGTCATCTTAGTAAGGTTATCCATGCTCCCGTTGCCCTCTGCTTGCTCCTCAGGGACAAACTAATCATTTGGTTTATACATATTTCCTCACGCATTTGTTTGTAACATTTTTTTTTTTAAACACGCTGTCAAAAAAAAAGCAGCCACTGCGAAGGTCTGGCTAGCGGATAGATGGGAAATCACAGGTTTGTATATAGTGTTCGATACAGTGAGGTTTCCAAACTCATTTCCATAATTTTCTTTTTGATTCTGTAAATTGCAAGAATGACAATTGTTAAAAGCACTAAATCAAATTTTATTGAATTAAACTGAATCCCAGGGATGCCAGATCGTATGATCCGAGGGGTATTTTAAGTGGAAGAATAGCATACACTCTTTGGAAAGTCTTATGGGAACTTGTTAAAAAAAGTACTTTTATTTGTTTATCTCTAATCCTTAAACAACACAGTAATTGCACAATAATTCCTTGTCATGTTACTGAGAAAACTGTTTTATATATTTAAAAATCTGAGCTTTTGTCATAGTAACCTACTGAGCTGAGATTTCAACAGCACTATGGTCATTGCAATACAAAAACATCCTTACACACAGCAAGAAGGAAGAAACAACAAGCCAATTCTGGCCAATTTATTCTCTATTTGATAAACGTGTGTTTGTTTTCTGTGTCCGTCCCACAGCTGACCCTCTCGTCGGGAGCATCGCCACGCAATACCTGACCAACAGAACTGAACACGACAGAATAGCCAAACAGTGGACGAAGAGATACGCCACATAAAGAGAAGTCCTCCCTCAGAGCCTCCCGCTATAAATCGCTCCCTCTTCCCGACCCCACCGTACCTGTCTACCTCTGTCCCCGTCCTCTCAGAGCACACTCACCATATATAATCTCCACTTCCCCGACCGCCCTGGCCGCTTTCGGTGAACAGAACTGTCCTTTTGTTCCTCGTTGACTTGAAAGCTTCTTTTTTGATACCAAGAGTAGACTGGGATTTTTATTTTCCAATTATCTGAATGTTTTGAATTATTCTAGGAGGAAAATATTGTTGTTATTGTTGCTGGTATTATTATTATTATTATTATTATTATTATTATTATTATTATTAATGTTGCTCAACCTCATGTATGTAAGTGGCATCAGGAACAAATACAGACTATAAGAACCCTCACCCACCGACCCACACACACACCTGCAACCACACTACAGTTTTTCAGTCATGGTATGTGCATGTTAACAGGATGCCCATTTGCACCCAAATCAACACGAAGCTCCGCTCTGTTTGTAACGTATTTTTTAAACACGCCGTGAAAAAGCAGCCACCATGAAAGTCTGGCTAGCGGATAGATGGGAAATCACAGGTTTGTATATAGTGTGTGACACAGTCCGGTTTGTTGTGCACTTGCTTTATGGACAAACGTTCAATAAAACACTGTGGCTGAACCATACTCGGTGTGTTCCGTGTGTCCATTTTCCGCTCCTCCTACACTCCAAGGTGTAACGGAAATCGGTGTCTTAATCATGTTTCAACTTTGACTTTCTTCCTCGCTTGACTCAATAGGATAATTTGGGCAGTTTTACCATTTTCTACGTCATTATATACCAATTTAAGCACTTACCAATAACATGTCTACAAATAATTGGACTAAACAAGGCCCATTATATGTTAAATTCATACAATGATCAGCCATAACATTATAACCAATTTTTTTGCCACCATAAAAGTGATAAACAGTGTGTTCTGACATGTTTCCATCACAACCTAAATGAATCTTTTCATCAATTTGATCTGCCCTAGTGGTTGTATTGGATGGATCGGACTACACCAGCCTCCTTCACTCCCCATGTGCATTGGCAACCCATGACCTTGTCGCACCAGTTTTCCCTTCCTTGGATGGCTTTGGTATGTCCTGACTACTGCAGACAAGAGCTGCAGTTTTGGAGTTGCTCTGACCCAGTCGTCTAGCCATTACAATTCGACCCTTTTCACTCAAATCCTTATGCTTGCCCATTTTTTTCTACTTTTTTTCCCTGTTTCTTTTTTTCAACACATTAACTTCAGGAAAAAAGGTTCACTTAATTGCTGCCCAGTACATCCCACCCACTTCCAGTCGCCACTCCAACAAGATATTGAAAATGTAGCTACTGTGAGAAGGGCCAAATTGTAATGGCTAGACGACAGGGTCAGAGAAACTCCAAAACTGCAGATTTTTTGTGGGATGTTCCTGGTATTCAGTGGTCAGGACGTACCAAAAGTGATCCATAGAAGGAAAACCGGTGAACGTACAATAGGATCATGGGTGGACAAGGCTCACTGATGCACATGGGGAGCGAAGATTGGCCTGTTTA
Organism: Clarias fuscus; assembly: GCA_030347435.1. Lineage (NCBI taxonomy): Eukaryota > Metazoa > Chordata > Actinopteri > Siluriformes > Clariidae > Clarias > Clarias fuscus. The sequence goes on along the minus strand of CM059226.1, from coordinate 21,405,468 downwards.
TTCCGAACCAATAGGAAGCTATCTAGCTCAAGGTTTCAATACAAAGTGTCGGAACACAAAGGGCGTTACTGTTTTGGTGGCAGTAGTGGAGACCCACTCAATATTAGGCAGGCAGGGTATAGTGTTATGGCTGCCATTAAGAGGTTGACATGACTCTTGGGAATCAAACCCACGCCCGATGCCCTGTAATTGATTCTTCATTAAGACTGGCTAAAGTATTCATTTTCAAATATTTCGCAAAAGTTCACATTTAATATAATTTTTCATCGGGCCATTTTTAGCGGCTGCTAAACTGAAATGAGAAAAGAATTTCCCGACATCCATTCTGTGTTAAAGCAATGTGCTGGAAAGGTCACCTCAGGTAAGTGTGATGTATGAGGTCACATTCAGTAATGGTGTAGTAAATACAAAGATAACATTAGCACACTGAGTTGTCCTATAATAAACCCAGTACACTTTATCTGAACATTGAAATATCATTAACTAACTTGGCACGGGTATAGGTTTTTCATGCAGCGTATATGTATTTCATAAATAAATATATATTTAACATACAATATAATGTATAGTTTTGTGATTTGAGTATTTAAACAATGTCATACTCTATATACTGTACATTGTAGCTACATTATCAGGTAAGATTTATATGTGCACAGTTAATGACAGTAGCCCATCGATGCACTGTGTGCCAGCAGTGGTGGTTCTAGTGCCCGGGGTGACCACCCCTTCAGGACATTACCCAATCCAATTAAGAGTCCAGATTAAACCATTTCACCTCGAGAGTGTTTAGACTGGTTATATATAATTCTTAACAAGTTCACACAAGACAGAAGAATGCCTGCTAAACTATACAGTACAGTATATACTCACAATATTATAAATGATCTATGGCACTGGGTTAGGTGGCTTAGTGGTAGGTTTTTCGCCTACCATGCGGAAGGTCTGGTTTCAATTCCGAGTCAACGGCCAAACCCCAGCCACTGGGTGCAGTGCCGGTCCCAAGCCTGGATAAAATGGGAGCGATGCATCAGGAAGGGATGCATCAGTTAAAAAACTGTGTCATGCTTGTGTGCGGATCGGATTGTCCGCAGTGGCGACCCCTTGCAGACGAAAGTCCAACAACATTACAAATAATCTGTGATGTATTTGGCAGAATTTCATAGATTTTACTAATCGAACCACGAAATGTTACCAAATACATCTCCTTGGTCACAGACTCGAATCAGGGAGCCAGCAAGATTAACTGACCCACACAATGAGATGGAAAAATGCGCCTGCATAAGAGCGATAGAAAACTGATCATGGTTGCTGAGACTGACGCCCACCGGCATGATGCCACCCTGGGAGGCTGCCTATTTCACCCAAATCTGCTTCTGCTTGTTAGTACACTTGGCATGCAGGAAATAAAAATACAAGCATAATTTCGTGATAAAATATAGACACTAAAAAGTATATATATGTATATATATGCACCCCCCCCCAAAAAAAAGTTAAGTCCCCTTTTAGATTTAAAGAAGCTAAAAATTAAGGTCCTTCTACTGGATAATTACTGCTGCGATTAATATGATTCAGCTGCAACAAGTATTTAACCCTACTGTAACTGGTGCAATGTGTAGCTACTCATTTCTTAACTATGTACCATGTCAGAAGATATACCCTATGGTTTGGGCAAAGATGCTACAGTACTTTGTTTAGAAAGTATCAAATGATTGTCCTCCATCAAGCAAAGGAAACAACTAAGAAATTGGTGCAACTACTATAATTGGGGTAAGAACTGTAAAACATATTAAAATCATCTGGAGGGATAGTGAGAGAAATACGGGCTGAAAAACGTTTGGAATGAAGGTGATAAGAGATCACTTAAATACATAGTGGGACGAAATCATAAAAAAAAAGTACATTGGAAATCATAACTATGTTTAATACTGAAAGTAGGAGCATTACCACATACACATTGCAAGGATAGCTCAAGGGATTGGGACTAAACAACATTGTAGTCTTAAGAAAATCAGTGAAGAAAAAAAGACTTATAAAAATAGACTGTGACGCTTTGGAAAAGGTCATGTGGCCTTATGAGTTCAGATATACCCACTTCCAGAGCAATGGGAGCATCAAGGAAAGGAGAGAGGCAGATTAAGTGATGCACCCATCATGCCTAGTGCCTACTGTACTTGCTTCTTTTGGGGTCAGGCAACCTTATACAATATATTGCATGACCAGTTTTTCAATCAAAGGCTTTTTTCATTCCTGATGGCACGGGCATATTCCAAGATCTCGATGCCAGGATTTATCGAGCTCAAATTGTGAAAGAGCGGTTCAGGGAGCATGAATCATCATTTCCATACATGGATTAGCCACCACACAGAGTTCAGACCTCAAACCCATTAAGGATCTTTGAGATGTACTGGAGAAGGATTGACGCAGTGGTCGGAGTCTCCCAGCAACAATTCAAGATCTTGGAGAGACATTTATCATAAGCTTGACAAAATGATTCCGGTGCATGCTAAAAGCAAAAAGACATTCCAATGAAATATTAAAGTGTGCAACTTCTGTTTTGGGTCAGGCAGTGTACTATTATACAGTAGTTTACTTTGAAAGCCCTATACAGTATATTACTATTTCTTTACCACATGTCTCAGAGCTCCAGCTGAAATAAACCTCAGTTAATGCCTGTTTACTTATTTAATCTCCCTCTGGTTCACCTCTCCTCTAAATGCGCCAATTTAGTGTCTATGTAAATGAGCAACTCCTACACACCCCAACAGAGAACAGCAGAACTGAGCAACATATCAGAAGAGGGGGAATTTTCTTATATGAGGTCACAATTAGAGAAAAATCTAGTTTAAATCCATTGAAGCCCCATCCAATACAAAAATCAAAAAAGGACAAAAAGCAAATAATGTTTTTCTCCAATGTTCTTGGTTTGTACACACACACACACACACACTAGAGATACATTTGAATGTCCAAGTTATCCATGGATTTTCAAGAATCAGATGTTCCGCTTGCTGAATGTTCACAGAAACAACTGCAGTGGGTTCTGAGCCACTACGCACTCGGACATACAGACTTTGATGATTTAAAATCTGTGACAATTTGGAGCTTAAAAGTACATTTTACTTAAAAGTACATTTTGCATAATAGGTCCCCTTTAAAGAAAACAATTCCTGGAGTCACCACCTTGGCATCCTGCATTCTAAATGGATACCATTAAGGTATGATGTAACTGCCTGCTTCACATTTGAAATGCTGGCCTCCCAGGAACTCTTTTAATGGCCTAAACATTAAAGGAGTGGAAATCACTTGAAGCGTGGTCAGGACTGTATGGGACACGCGGCAACAACTTGCAGCCAAGTTTTTGCAACGTGCACGTGGAGTTGGTGAATAATTGTAAGTACAGTTCCCACAGACAGATGTGTCTTTTTTGCAAGTTGGTGACAATTATCCATGGATTTTCAAGAATCAGATGTTCCGCTTCCTGAATGTTCACAGAAAAACAAGTGCAGTGGGCTCTGAGCCACTACGTACTCCGACGTACGGACTTTGATGATTTAAAATCTGTGACAATTTGGAGCTTTCACAAAGTTCAGAATGAAAAAGTAAGGTGCTTTAGTTTTGTTTGACGCTTAAATGAATCTCATGCTTCTTCACAACGCTGTGCCACCAGGATCTTAGGTGGCTTGTAGAGTGTCCATAAAATGACTGACTGGAGACACATCCAAACACAGAAAAGTCTTCCAGACTTGAAGTCAGTTTTCCAAATGAGTAGTAAGATTACTTTATTTCAGCCACTTTTGCTGAAGCCAAAGCTTCTATAATTCTACATATCATCAAAGTGTATTGTTGAAATACGGAGTTTAAAAAGATATTGCACCTTTAACAGATATGGACTGCATACTGTCCTACTTCTCACAGCATTAAAATAACCAAATTTTTCCTCATGAAGCAGCTCTCCTTAGAAGTTAATGTTTTTAATCTTTACACCAAAGTTTAGTTGTTAGCACTGTCACCTTGCACTGTCAGGGTCCAGGTTTGATTCCCACCTCGGGTCTGTGTGCATGGAGTGTACATGCTGTTCCCATGCTTGGGGGATTTCCTCCGGGTACCCTGGTTTCCTAATGTTCCCAAATTGCCCGTAGTGTGTTAATGTGAATTGACCAGAGGTCCTACCATGGTCATAAAATGCGAATAAATAAAGGTCACCACCACTGGTCTCCACTGGCCCTAGATGGACTACAGAGGTTCCTAGATGGATGGATGGATGGATGGATGGATGGATGAATGAATGAATGGATGGACTGTTTTGCAAATCGATATTGAGGCGGTAAAGTGGCTTAGTGGTTAGCCCTGTGGCCTTGCACCTCCAGCGTCCGGGTTCGATTCCAACCTTGTGTCTGTGTGCATGGAGTTTGCATGTTCTCCTTGTATTTGGTGGGTTTTTACTCTGCTTTCCTCCCACAGTCCAAAGACATGCAGATTAGACTAATTGGTGTTTCCAAATTGCCCGTACTGTGTGTGTGTGTGTGTGTGTGTGTGTGTGTCTGTGTGCCCGGTGCTAGATTGGCACCTCCCTGCCTGGGGCTCTAAGTCTCCTGGGATATTCTCCAGGCATCCCGCAACCCTGTATACAGGACAAAGCGGTACAGATGATGAGTGAATGAAAGCCTGTTACACCCAGGTGTCCACAAACTATTGGCCATTTTAGAGTTTATTTTATACATTTAATATAATGATGACTGTTTATTTATGAGCCCCTATCTCTGTTTAAAGCTCCCCTCAGGAATGCTACAACCTCGCGCCAGGACTGACGTCACTGTCCTGAGCGCTCTAGCCCCGCCCCTTGTTCTGTGGAAACTGTGTCACTGGGTTAAAGTGACTGTAGCGCGCGCGCGGCTTGGGGGCGGAGCGGAGAAATGGCCATAGCAACAAACCTCAGAACATTCAGTTCCTAGCAGCAGCAGTTCACTTGCAGCTCGGCTGGACTTACAGTCAGCGTACAGTAGGAAATACCTCGCGTTTTATTTTAGATTAATCATAGATTTTTTTTTTTTTTGCTAATAGGAAGGTTTCTGAGGAGACTCCGTCATATCTTATGAACGAAATGAGCTGTCTTCGTTCAGTCTGAGGAGTCGTTTTTGGACGTTATTTTAGCTACACGGTTTAGCCACAACAACGTTAAACGGTTTCATTTTGGACGTTAAGACGCAAAATGGGATCTACAAAACCAGGTAATGCGCTTTACAACAATGCTACTATACTGTTTAGCAACGCTAAATTCTGTTAATAATGTACATGATTGTGAACCTTTTATTTGTGTAATATTCCCCGCGTTCGTGTGTGAGTAAGGGGTGTGCACAGTGTTTATGTGCTTGTTGTACTCTTCTCCCTCCGGCTCACATGGCTCGCCCCGCCTGCCCATGTGCCTCTGTGTACGCGAGCCGGTGTTCTCTGCCTTCTGATTGGTCGAGAACTCCCGTGACGTAGCTCATTGCATAATTCGGTGCGGAGTGTCTCCGCAGCAGCATGTGAGCCAGGTGCTCTGACCTAGATTGCTATTTTTTTTTTTCAGACTCGAGTCTAAATCAATCGCAGCTCCCTATGTAGGCACACTCTGTCGGGTATCAAATGACGAGTATGTCCTGACTCCAGACTAAATAGCGGGTCGGAAATAGAAACAGGGAAACGGTGTCCTGTGGTGATTTCTAGTGATATGTTTATATGATATTTAATACAATGGCGCTCAGTTTTGGATGTGGTCAGTGCCTCGTGCAACCTAGTTTAGGGCCCTTGAATTGCGCTTAGGACACGGCCCTGGCGAATACGCTCCAGACACGTGTGGGAATCCTCAGTCACGCAGGATTAGGTAACCTGCTCCTGTCAGTTGCAGTAGAACTATATATATATATATGCAACCTACCCTAAAGACTCAGCCAAAAAATGTACACTCTTCAGGAAAAGAAAAATACTATGATGTATATTATATGAATATAATATTAATAATCTCCTCTTATCATATATATTTCAATATATAATATATTGAAGTAAATTTAGTATTGAAATATTTATACATGGTTTTTCTTTGCCTGAAGTGTGTATACAGTTTTTTGGCTGACTCTGTATATATACTCTATATATAGTGGTTAGTACTGTGGTCTCCCACAGGTTGCCAGCTAGACGCCCATTCACAAACTACGGCCAATTTGGGAACGCCAGTTAGTCTAATCTGCATGTCATTTGAACTGGGGGAGGAAACCAGAGTACCTGGAGGAAACCCATCAAGCTCAGGGAGAACATGCAAACTCCATGCACACAGACCCGAGGCAAGAATCGAACCCGGACCCTGAAGGTGCAAGGCGACAGTGCTAACTAATACACCATTATGCCGTCATATGTGTGTGTGTGTGTAATGAATAAAAAAATATTATTATTAAATAAAACAATATAATTCATCTCTGTTATATGTACCCCGCCATATTTATCTATAAAATTAATACAATACATAAGAATTGAAGACACGAATAGATTTGTCACTGCGGACAAAGTTAAAGCACCAGTTTAATTAACAATTCCAAAGCGAGTTTGGTGTCTCGTTCTCACAGCTTTATTTCTCCATTTTACCCCTTAAAGCAAATATGATTTATTCAGTACCTGCAGTGACGCTGTGTGTAATTTAGGGAGCGAGGAATGCCCATGTGTTGCTGAGGTCAAGGGGGTTTAGAGCTGACCTTTGTATTGTATTGCTATTATTGATGCTTATGTCGTAACCTTGTCTTTCCCGTAATTGGGACGGGGTAGTGTGAGATACCGGCCAGAGAGCTAAAGTGGCATCTTTACCACCTTGGTGTAAATTTGAAACCAGTTGTAGCTCCTAGGCTTAAAGCACCACAGAGGCAATCTGCTTGCAGAACTCACAACTTTACAAAGTACAGTATTATAATCTTGTGTACAGATTTCTTCATTGTACTAGGCCTGGGTACTGGATATGTTTACTATATTACTAGAGCTCTACTCAAATATCTTCCTGCCTCCTCTACATGAGTAATTCATTGATGCCTCTCTTCTTTTAGTTAACCATAGACAGCTTATGTTTATGATTGTATAATTAGATTCTTCCCACACGTCTCCTATTCTTCCTCTTTTTACAGCTGGTGTGATAGCGTACATCTGCTCTTCCGGCTCTGCATCCAGCCCCAAATCTTGCTTGAGTGACAGCTCCAGTGTCCACACACAGTCCTCATCTCCACCCCCTCCAACAGCACAGAGCCTGAAGATGGAAATGCCCAGCGCCAGGCCTCTCAGCGTTCCTAAACCCGCCAACTCTCGTGTGCCTGCGTCGGAGAAGAGCGCAACCAAGAGCAGCATCACTAGTAAGTCTGGAGTACGGTTTTAAAATGGGCAGCCTGTTATTTGTCAGTCTGCTCCAGCACTTTTACAATTTGCAAAGCTGAAAAGCTAATAAAATAGATTAATAAATGATTTGACATGGATATTGCATTTTTAATGATAGGCCTTGTGATAAGTAAATAAGTAATCTCATGTATAAAATACCCATTTCAAATAGTCAGCAAGGATATTATTTACAGGTTTAAAGCTGTTTAGGGAAAAAAATGACTAGTAGAAGGGTCCCTCCTCCTTTATTGTGACTGACAGAAAGTCCACACCCCTTTACACTAAATGACAAGTAGAAATGCCAAACCCCTTTACTCCGAATGACAAGTAGAAATGCCATACCTCCTTCACTTTGACTGACAGGTAGAAAGGCCACACTTCCTGTACTGTGACTAACAAGCATAAAGGATAAGAACAAAGGCCGTGCCCCATAACTGTCACCGCCAAGTAGAAGGCCACGCCTTCTTTCTTATAACTCGCAAACACTTAAGAGACACAGACAGCATCCATCCTTAACTTTTTCCTGGTACACACTGTTCAGAACTGAAGCAGGTATATCCAGTGTCAGTCTTTACATCATCTATTTGTGGTTTGTGTTTTCAGAGCTGAACGGCATGGTGCTACTGTGTAAAGTGTGTGGAGACGTGGCTTCGGGGTTCCATTACGGCGTTCATGCCTGTGAAGGTTGCAAGGTACTTTTTTCAACCTGTATTTTTAAGTTGCTAATTCAAAACGAATCCCAAAATAAATCTTTCAGCCACCATTAAACAGATAGCATCGATTAACGTGCCTGTTGAAACCTTCAGGGCTTTTTCCGGAGGAGCATTCAGCAGAACATCCAGTATAAGAAGTGCATGAAGTCGGAGAACTGCACCATCATGCGCATAAACCGAAATCGCTGCCAGCAGTGCCGATTCAAGAAGTGCCTAGCGGTGGGGATGTCACGGGACGGTGAGCGCTTTTCTTTCTTCTGTGCTTCTGCAAAATACACAGACCGGTGACAAATTAAAGGAAAAACCTGAATAATTGGGCTATGAAACATAATCAGTGCAGATTGATGTCCTACAAGAGCTTACATTAAATGATGTAACTTGGGTAAATAACGTGTTATACTATGTAGTTATTGTTCAACTAACATCATGCCTTCATTGTTATGTCGCAATTTTTTTTTGTTTTCATTGAAATGTTTGCTCTCACCTAGTCACAAACCCAAACAAAAGAAATTGTTTTTGATCTACCTTGTTTTTGATCTAACGGCGCCCCAATTCTCTCCTGCAGCTGTCCGGTTTGGACGCATCCCGAAGCGGGAGAAGCAGCGCATGCTCCTGGAAATGCAGAACGCCATGAACAGCGTGATGACCGGAGCTCAGCTGCACCAAGTGCTCCGAGACTCCAGCTCCTGCTCTCCGTCTTCGTCCTCTTCCTCTCCGTCACCCCCGTCCTCACCGCAGTGCTCTCCGGGTTCAGAGTCCTCAGTGCCCATGGACACTATGAGCTTGGGCTCGTCCTGTTCCTCGGACAGCGGCGAGGACGATTCGGCACCCCGGCCTGACGGATTTCATCTCGCACAATCAGGTGTGTTAAATTAGCATCGGTCTAATCTATTAATCCATAGGGGTCCTAGTTAAAAATAAATAAATAAAATTGTCCTGGATATATTTTTCCTGTTAAGCATTTTCACTCTCCAGTTCTTTGAATGAAGTGAGTTTGATTTGTGAATTTGATGTTCACCAGGTGGCGCTCTTTCACTGGGCCTCTCGGAACGGCTGAGCAACAGCAACGTGACAAACATCCACAGCACTCCCTGTGACAGCCGGCAGCAAATCACTATCAGATACCACAGCAGCGCGAAGCCTGATAACGCCTCATACTGCCACTACAGCAGAGCCAATCTGAACGAGCTCGCCGGAGTCTCAGCCAACCGAAGGCACCTGGTGAGTAGGTTCTGTAGCGCTGAAGCAGAGTGATGGTTGAATCATCCTGAGCATTACCTCAGTAAAGAACATATACACTGTAGATACTTGATCTAATATGACATGCGCGTCCCCCAGGTGTGTCCCATGAACACTTCACCCATAGTGGACCCGTCCAAATCCAGCCATGAGATTTGGGAGGAGTTCTCATTGAGCTTTACTCCTGCCGTTAGAGAGGTGGTGGAGTTTGCCAGGCAGATTCCCGGCTTCCGCGAGCTCTCGCAGCACGACCAGGTCAGCCTGCTGAAGGCCGGGACGTTCGAGGTACAAAAAGCCTACCTTCTCCTACAGTCTTCACCAGCACATGTCACTGTTCCCCCTCCCCCGCCCTTGTGTGTAACTTTGCTCTGATGGTGTACTCACAGGTCCTGATGGTGCGCTTCTCCTCGCTGTTCGACGTGAAGCAGAGGACGGTGAGCTTCCTGAGCGGGCGGAGCTACAGCGTGGAGGCCCTGCGCTCCATGGGCGCCGGAGAACTGCTCTCGTCCATGTTCGACTTCAGCGAGAAGCTCATGGCGCTGCAGCTCAGCCCGGAGGAGATAAGCCTCTTCACCGCGCTCGTCCTCGTCTCCGCCGGTACGAAATTCTACAATTTAAATGAAAACCGATCTTAGTAGTAGATTCAGCCTTCAAAAAAAAAAACAACAACAACAACTCCGTGATAAAGCTTTAACGTCCCGTTGCTTTCTCTTCGTATGCAGACCGCACCGGGATCGAGGACGTGAGCTCGGTCGAGGCTCTGCAGGAGAACCTGATCAGAGCTCTGAGGAACCTGATCATGAAGAACCACTCGAACGAGGCGGCCATCTTCACCAAGCTGCTGCTGAAGCTACCAGAGCTTCGTTCCCTCAACAACATGCACTCGGAGGAGCTGCTCTCTTTCAAGGTCCACCCTTAAAAATGTGGGGACGGACGTGCTGTCTCTCGCTCTCTCTCTCACTCTCTCTTGACCAAACCGGGCTGTATATTTCTCTCTTGAATGTATTTAACACAAAAGATTTATTATTATTATTACTATTACTATGTCAAAATTATTTAGGAAGTCCAGAGAAGCTGTGTATTTGTTTTTTCTTCTTTCCAATAATTAGGCAAGATTGCCAGATAAGCCAGATTGGACTGATTTATTTATTTATTTTCCCTCCAATTCAGTTGCAGTTTGAACCTTTAACTAAGGGAACTTCCAGCTTCTTGCACTTATATTTTACATTAGTTTGGATTTTCAATTGAAATCTTTAGATGTCGTAGTTTAATCGACTTTTCGGCAATGACCAGCCTCTCATTCAGTTCGTTATCTCGTCAAGTGGCTGCTGAATACCTTATTCCGATTGATCCAGAGGTGCTGGATATAACGTAACGGATAACAGGAAGTGACTTGTTAAATGCATAAAAAGTGTCCTTCTTTAATTAACAGTTGATCTGTTTACTATTTAGAAAATTCTTGTAGGATAAAGAGGAGAAAAACACTTCAGGAAAAGCTTTAAAGAGCGAACATTAGCCTGCTGTTGATTATTTTCCTTTAAACATGTCCGTGAGTGTTTTATTCCTTACGAAGACGACAGAAAAGAAAACAATATCGCAGCCCAGCTCTGGACTTCTCTACGGAACCGAATGCTGTATTTTTGTGTACGTATATAAACATATACAATATATAACATGTCTAAAGTCTGAATTGCACACTTTGTGATATCGATGCCGTGGGCAACAGAGACAGGGCTCACTGCTGTAACCTTCCCGAGCGTGCCGAGGTCGCGACCTGTTGCGTCCAGGTCCCGCGCTTGCTTCTCTGCACCGCTCTTTGCACACACTTGACAAATGGACGGAATTGTATCGAAGTTTCTGAAACGTGCAATAGGTGCTAATGCATGATCGTGTACTTGGAATAGTTTAATGTGGTATCCTGTCTGAAATGTCGTTTGTTTTTGTTTGAGCTCCACCATCATCATCATCATCGTCATCATCGTCTGTGTGTAAATTATGCCTTTTGTATTTTATTCATGAATGTATAACGTTAGCACATTTAAGGCGCCGCTTTTAAAACGGGAACTTGCCGCTTTTGCACACGGTGCCGGAGCACAGAACTGAAGCACACGCAGCGTGTAAACAGTCTGTACGCCAGTCTATGCATATCCCCGACACCACAGCAGTACGACGCACCGGAGATCGTCCTGCGCATGAAACATCACCGGTGTGAAATCGAGAACAGCAGGACCTACAGACTCTATTCGAGGCGTATACAGATGGCTGACTGTGTGCGAGATGGTTCTGAAGCAGGATCTAAGAGATTAAGTGGAAATCCGATTCCACTCCTCTAACTCATCACTATGCAGCTCGACAGTACGGACTTTTCATACTTACACCATGATAAAGAAGCTCTATATATGTAATGAAATGTAATGTTATATATATATATATATTCTGTCCACATTGTGCTTTGTTGTGTAAAATATCTATCTATATATAGTATATAAATAAATATCTATTAGTCAACTATATTAAACTCTCTGCATTCCTTTTTTTCATGTAGTGGAAAAACGAGAACCGGTATAAGGGATCTTTCAGTTCCTTAATAGTTTATACAGTACATGGGGGAGGGGGGGGGGGTAAATTAATGTGTTTTGAATGAGGGGATTCGTCTCCACTTTATTATCCTTCACCCTGTGACCTGGAAATGAAATGGTCAGAGTTAGACAAACAAAACAAAAAACAAAGGCCTAATAAACTACAGAACATTTCAAAACAACTGGATACCTAATAAAAAAAAAATTAAGCTCATGTATTCAAGATTCATTACACGTCGTTTTTTATTTATTTATTTTTTTATGCTATGTCATCTGCTGGTGTTGGTCCACTATTTTTTTTATCAAGTCTAAAGTCAATGTAGCCATCTAAATCAAATTTAGATTTATTAATCACATACACAATCACACACAGTATGCAGTGAAATGCTTAAATGAATGAAAAAAAAGATTAGAAGAATATTTTTTTTCTGCAATAAGACTAGAGAAAAAAATTACCTAAAGAAAAGAATGTCAAATGTTAAATCTACAGATTTACAGTTACAATAATGACAATAAGTAATTAAATAAGTATCTGCGAACAATGATGCAGAACAGAATTGAAGCTACTACACAAATCTACTAGGAGATCTTGACGCATTTCACTCCTCCGTCTGCTCACAGGCTTTATGGAGATGCAGATTTCCTTTTTTCCATGAGGATTCATCACCTGCCAACAATGCCAGAACTACCACTAACAGTTTTGCTGACCATGATATTACACGATATCTCTGGTGCATTCTCAATAGGAAGATGAGAAACACCCGACTCAACCGACAATACAGACGAGCTGAAAGGAGGCTATAAGGGAAGTCTGTTCTTTACTGCCACAGTTTGATCTCCTCCATGCCATGCCACACTGATGTGCTGAAGGAGCCCTGACCAAGTATTGAGTGTGTAAATGAACATACTTTTCATTTGGAGTTTTGATTTTCATGCGCCATAATCTTAGAAAAAAAAAATTATGGAAAAAAAACAAGGGAGTGAAAGTAAATTAGGTAGTGAAAATAAAAAAACAGAAATGAAAAAAAAAAAAGAAATACACCATTTTTCTATAATTGGAGTTATAGAAAAATAAGCAGTGATGAGGGATGCAAGTTAACGACTAAGGCCTGAGGTTTTTCTGTTTTTCTTTTTACGGAACAATCTTTTTTTATTCCTGTTATACCATGATGAATCATTCTTATTAGAACAGTTATAGTTATAGTTATAGTTATACATGTGTTCTTAATCTAGTTCCTGTTAGCATTTACGTTCAAATTTGCAGAAACAATAAAGTTTCCAATGTAGGTATTCTACGGATATATAGAAACAGATTACAAAGACAGGATGTCCCAAAATTTGACATAATTTGAAATATGAATGTGTGAGTAACTACACGTCCTAGGCAAATGAGATTAAACAGGCTTCATGTTGAAAAATACTTTTTTTAAAATCAAAATTCCTACAACATATTCGAACAGATATAGATTTTTATAACCGATTTAACAAACATTTAACATGTGCACCGCCTTTGACCCGAAATGATGTCAATTTTTTTGGGACACCTGTAAAGAAATACATAAATAAATAAATAAATAAATAAAGTGTTGCCTACGATACCTACAAGTATGTTATTATTTGCATAAATTAATCTAAATCATTTTTTTTTTAACAAAAAGACAAGGATTTTCAGTCTGAAAAAACAAACATCACTTTATTCAAATATAAAATCACTAATTATGAAAAGAAACCTTAAATCAGTCCAGCACTATGCACTATACAGATTTTTTAAAAACATATATATTTTATAGTCTTTAAAGTAAAGTGCATACGGGAACCTGAGATTTGAAGTGAAACCTGAACTGCAAGGCAGCGAATAAAAGAAAAGAATCCCGTATCCCGAACCCTGAGAGTAAAAGTGATGAGTGCCGGTAATGTCTACGTATATAAAATCACGCTCCCTCTGACGAGCTCGGGGGTTTTACAGATGAGATGTTGCAGTGTGCAGACAGCATGCAGGTGAAGGAAAGTGGAACTGCATTCATGAACATTTTCATATCATTTTTAAAGCAAAATGCCACAGTGTGGATTGTTCTTAGGCTTCCTGTAATCTGCATATTTATGGATATTACATCACTCCATGAAGTCACGGACTGGCAGTTTGGCTGTTTCCTGTCTCTGACTCGCTCCTGCAGAAAGAGAATGTCAGTAACAAATAGAAAACCTTTACCTTTTTGATTTAACACAAAGTGTGCTTTAGTTTAGTGTGCTTTAGTTTTCTACATTGGATTCTTCTCCACTGGTAAGGTAGGTCTTTAACCTTTGTACTGTTTTTGAAACACAACTGGTTCTTACTGTATACCTAGTTCTTGCTGTTTGGTAGTGTTGAGTGCAGTGTGATTTGTTCTCAGGTAATTAATCAAGAGTAGTTTCAGGCTTCCTTAAGGTGTGAATTGTGGGCAGGGCTTAGCTACATATATTGAAGGTGTCTGCTACAGACAGCAGTAAATAAGCATACCCTGCAACAAAGTTGGTCATGAATTTAGATAGCAAGTGTACATAGAATTGAAAGAGAGAACATAGAAAAAGAGATAAATTCTTATTTAGTAAGGAATTACATTTTTTTAGACAAATATCTCATTCTGTCTAGGAGTTAAGGATGTGTGTTCAACCTGTCTCTGTCAGTTCTCACAGACCAAGATGCTTTTACTCACACGGCAGAGGCAGATCTCCCAGAAACCTCATCTACCCTCCAGTACTGTCTCATTGTCCTGCACTGGTGGTAGGTGGGCTCTGGAACTGCCAATCTGCTGTAAAGAAAGCAGATTTTATCTCAGCCCTAGCTACCCATTACTCTTTTGACTTTCTGGCACTAACAGAGACCTGGATATCTCCTCAGAACTCTGCTACACCGGCTGCCCTATCCTCTGCCTATATATTCTCTCACTCTCCATGAGAAACTGGCAGAGGTGGTGGTACAGGTCTGCTGTTGTCTAAGAGATGGTCCTTCTCGCCTACTGACCTGTCTCATCACAGTTTTTCATCATTTGAATTTCATGCAGTTAAGGTAACCTCTCCAATTAACCTCCACATCTTAGTTATCTACCGTCCACCTGGCTCTCTAGGAAACTTTCTGGATGAAAGGGACATGCTTCTTAGTCTTTTTCCTTCCGCTAACACTCCTCTGACTGTTCTAGGAGACTTCAACCTCCCCTCTGACAAACTCCAGTCCTCTTTCCATCTCCCTCTCCTCAACTCTTTCTCTTTAACTCTAAACAGTTGCCCTCCCACACACAAGGCAGGGAATTGTCTTGACCTCGTTTTTTGCCGCCCTTCCCCAGTCACAGATCTCACTACTATTCCCCTTCATAAATCTGATCATTACCTGGTATCCTTCCCCATAACCCTTCCTATTCTGTGTAAAACTAACCACCAAAATTTCTCTCTTACCCACAGAAACCTTCACTCTGTCTCCCCTTCCTCTGTCTTCATGCACCCTATCATTCCTCCCAGACCCAGACTCCTTCTCCTCTCTACCACTAGCGACTGCGACTGAAACTTTCCTCTCTTCTCTCTCCTCATCCATAGAGCAACTTTGTTCGCCGTCATCTACACCAAGGAAGACGTCTTGTCCTGCTCCTTGGCTATCTGATGTACTGCGCAACAACAGAAGAGAATTAAGAACTGCAGAGAGAAGATGGAAGGAATCGCAGCTTGATGCCGATCTTGTCTCTTACCAGACTATTCTCTCCAAATTCTCATGTGACGTGACTTCTGCCAAAACTGCATTCTACAGAGAAAAGCTGGAAGCCTCTGCACATGATCCTGGCAAACTCCATAACATCTTCTCCTCACTACTCAACCCACCGACTCCTCCTGCCCCTTCCTCTCTGACTGCTGACGATTTTGCCACATTCTATGATGGGAAAATTGCAGCAATCCGCCAGTCCTTCGCTCCCAACCAAACTCCTACAGCATAACCTCAGGAACTTCCCTTCCCTCCCTTAGTAGAATTCTCCAACCTGTCATCTGATGAGATTCAGCAGATCATCTCGTCATCTAACCCCACCACCTGTTCTTTAGACCCAATCCCTTCCACAATGCTCCAGGCCATCTCACGAGACCTCCTTCCCTTCACCACAACCATCATCAACCATTCCATATCATCTGGTCATGTTCCTGCTGCTTTTAAGAAAGCAAGGGTTATTCCCATCCTCAAGAAACCCTGCCTGGACCCTTCAGAAGTTAACAACTATTGTCCGGTATCACTTCTCTCTTTTATTTCCAAAATTCTTGAAAGGGCTGTTTATAACCAAATGTCTCTTTATCTCTCACAGAACAACCTTAATGATCCCAACCAATCTGGATTCAAGGTGGCACATTCCACAGAGACTGCCCTTCTTCCCACTGAGAAGCTCCATGCTGCTTGATCTGCTAAACTGTCATCTGTCCTGATCCTCCTGGACCTGTTAGCTGCATTTGACACAGTGAACCACAAGATCCTATTATCTATTCTCACAAGCCTTGGTATTTGTGGAACAGCGTGGCAATGGTTTGCTTCTTACCTAGAAGATAGGTCGTATGAGGTGACATGGAGGGGATCTACATCTGCCCCTATGTAGACTCTCTACTGGTGTTCCGCAGGGCTCAGTACTTGGTCCTCTTCTGTTCTCCCTCTATACCCGGTCTCTTGGTAAGGTCATATTATCGCATGGATTTTCATACCATTGTTATGCAGATGACACTCGGATTCCACGCGGATCTCAGCATGTCTGGCAGACATCTCATCCTGGATAGAAGCTCATCAGCTGAAACTCAATCTGAGTAAAACCGAACTGTTGTTCATTCCTGGTGACTCATCCCCAGGTCAAGATCTTGTGATATCCCTGGACAACAATCAAATCACTCCTTCAGCCACTGCCCGCAATCTTGGGGTAACCATGGACAATCATCTGTCATTTTCCCCTCACATCGCTAACCTTACTCGCTCTTGTAGATTTCTTCTTTACAATATCAGAAGAATCCGCCCATTTCTTTCTTCACAGGCTACTCAGGTGCTTGTTCAGTCCCTTGTTATTTCAAGACTGGACTACTGCAACTCACTCCTGGCTGGCCTGCCTCTGTCCACAACTCGTCCTCTGCAACTGATCCAGAATGCAGCAGCACGTCTCGTTTTGAACCTTCCCAAGTTCTACCACACCACCCCACTCCTCCGCTCCTTGCACTGGCTTCCTGTAGCTGCCCGCATCAAATTCAAAACACTGATGCTTGCCTACAAAGCAAAAAATGGCCCAGCACCCACTTACCTCTCTGCTCTAATCACACCACGCACTGCGCCGCATTCCCTCCGATCCTCCAGCACTGCTCGCCTCGTCCCACCATCTCTCAGGGATCGAGGGCGGCATTCATCCAGACTCTTTTCTGTTCTGGCACCTAGGTGGTGGAACGAACTTCCTCTAGATGTCCGTACAGCAGAGACTTTGACCACCTTTAAACGGCGACTCAAAACTGATCTATTTCTCCAGTACTTACAGGACTAACCCCCCCACCAAAAAATAAATAAAAAAACCTCTTCCCAGTTGTGTTAGACTAATCGCACTTAGTTATTGACCTAGTTAACCCAGTGTAAGTATCTATCCAGTAATGTAAACTTTAAAGCACTTTTTGTAAGTCGCTCTGGATAAGAGCGTCTGCCAAATGCCTAAATGTAATGTAAATGATCATTCACATTTTGCACTGGAGCTATAAATCAAGTGTGTTTTACTCTCTGAATCACTTTTATTCCACAATTCTGCCTGTTACATAAAGGTCAAGTAATATTACATGGCTGAATTGAAGTAGTTACATGACGGAATTCGTGGAAACCTCACAGCTACGCAGCAGTTTAATAAAACTCTATAAAATGCATAAGCTAGCAGACTAAAATTTTCCTTAAAGCAGCTAAGCATATGTAACAAGCTAGCTTGGTAATTAGCAAATGCTACTACTGTTAGTGATTTCAAGTAAAAAAGAAGTTCTGTGCCTCGCGGATTTTTTCATAAAACCGAATTAATAATTGAATCCTCCAGATATTTCACAGAAACCGCAGATATCCTTTGCAATATATAATTTTTCATGGATTTAACGTAAAATTTTCAAAAACAATATAATTGACTAATTTTGTACCATAAATATAAACATAAATTCAGCTAAATTTCCATATAAAATATAATACTGTATAATTTTTTTACTACTGTAGAGAGAACACAAAGCAACCATAGAGAGAAACACGGTTTGGGACGGTGAATTATTACTGTATTTACCTTACAGTACTTATACCAAAGAAAACCACAGCGCATTCCAAAGAAAATGTGCTTGCATATACTGTATTACAGTACATATAGGGCTAACATTGTTATTTTACATTCTATCACTGCGGGAGACACAGCAGTACAGTATACGGGTTTACCTTTACATATATATAGTAATTTTGGGGCATATTTAGGGTTTAGACTATTAAAATAGGCTTTTTTTTTATCACATCTGAAATTCACGTTTTTTTTCACAATTTTCACCGATTAGGAACATAACCCCCGTGAATTTCGTGTGTCGACTGTATATAAAACAAGCAAAGAAAACACTCCTTGTGGCTCTTCAAATACTACTGTACGAGCGGTGTTCAAGTAAAACTGGGACTTGTGATGACATTACTGTTGACTGATGGCATAAAACTGCTTGATATTTACAGAAGACTTTAAGCACAGTACACTGATAAGACTCACAGCTGCAGTAAAACATTTGAATGATGTGAACATTTTATAGAAGGCTGTACATCTGTGAATGACGGGCCCACTGCAGTTTCCAGAACTGTACACACAATCATTCACCAACACCACTTGCACATTACTGAGAGTTATTGCCACATCCCCCACATACAGTCCTGACCTCACTCCAAACCATTTTCACATGTTCTGGGCATTAAAGGAGTTCCTGGGAGGCCAGGGTTTCAGATGTGAAGTAGACAGTCTGATCATGGCTCCAGTGTACTGAGAACACTTTCTATCTTCATGGTATCTAAGCACTAGTGAAACGCTGGGATAAGTGCATTAGCGTAGCAGGGGATTATATAGAGAAATAAAGGGAGTTTTTAACTCTTTTTAACTCAAAAGTCCCACTTTGACTAAGATGTCCCTTGTAGTATTTGCTTTCAATCAATCAACATACCCACTTTGTATTGAGGAGGTAAATATGCATCGCTAACATTAACAGGGTGGATTGATGCTAACACAAGGCATAACATAGAGGCATACATCATGGTAAGTGAAAATGTGTATAGACATTGGGAAGTGTACCTGGATAGAGGTGGGCTGTAATACCCACTTTGCTCCAGCACGTCTTCAATCATGACCTGAGAAGCAGCAAACACATACAGATGCCTGAGGCTGATACATCTAGGCATTTCGCAGACGCCCTTATCCAGAGCGACTTACATTTTTTTGTATTTCATTAGACATATGAACAGTTGAGGGTTAAGGGCCTTGCTCAAGGGCCCTACTGGGAAAACTTGGCACTCGTGGTATTTGAACCTGGGATTTGAACCACTGAAATATCCCAGTCCCACTGTATTTGAAGAGAATGACTTTTACATACTGACCTGTACCTGCTCGTAGGTGATGCCCTCTTGAGGACCCAACTCCCCTAGAAATACAAGCATTAACAGTATATTAGTAAAATAATAATAATAATAATAATAATAATAATAATATATCAACACATAATAGGAAAAAAAAGTGTATTATTCTACCGTGTGTCTCAGCACGGCCAGACTGCACCAGGGACCACCTGCTGCCCGACCTCAGCTCTACTACCTCCTGACTTCCCTGAAGCACCTGAAGCAAACAAAACATTAAAAGCACTATGATTTTAAATCTATAAAACAAATAGTTTACTGTTATCTGTTACCTTATTGAGCTCCATCTTTAAATGAAATGCACTGCTTCCTCTCTGAAACAGCGATTTCTTAAAGCGCTCTAGTGCGCGCCGTGGAAAACTGCTCTGAGGTCCGGGTGGAAGCTGATCACAAGTGATATACAAAGTAAAAATTTTTAGGAATATATATTCACATCAGCTCAGGATTAACATCATAAACTCTTATCTTATTTGTCTATTTTATGCTTCTGATAGTTCTTCTGATAAAGGATTTAAAAGGGTTGATGTTGTAGTGAAATGATACACGTTCTCACCTGAGTGACAAATATGATTTTATGGAGCAGTTCAAGCAGCCTTAGGTTGGGATCGTTAATCTGACGGACTTTCCTGTGGGATACGCAGATTCCTGCTGATCCTGTGAGCCACAGAAAAAAAAAAGAATACAGAAACTGACAGAAACGGAAACTGCTCAGAGCTACAGCATGTTAATAGGTAAATCCTGATGGTTAAAATCGGAAAAATGTGCTGTTAAAGTAAAACTGCTTTAGAATGTTTAAAATGTTTGTGTGTTCCTAATAATGATAAAATTCCAAATATACCTTGATAAAGCATGTCAAATCACAATATGGTATGCCAAGATTATGGATAATTGTCCTGGATTAATATAATATACACACGTGGACAAAATTGTTGGTACCCTTCGGTCAATGAAAGAAAAACTCACAATGGTCACATAAATAACTTTAATCTGACAAAAGTAATAATAAAAAAAAAATTCTATGAATGTTAACCAATGAAAGTCAGACATTGCTTTTCAACCATGCTTCAACAGAATTATTTAAAAAAATAAACTCATGGAACAGGCCTGGACAAAAATGATGGTACCCCTAGAAAATACTGAAAATAATGTGACCAAAGTGACATGTTAATTCAAGGTGTGTCCACTAATTAGCATCACAGGTGTCTACAATCTTGTAATCAGTCAGTGGGCCTATATATAGGGCTCCAGGTAGTCACTGTGTTGTTTGGTGACATGGTATGTACCACACTCAACATGGACCAGAGGAAGCGAAGGAAAGAGTTGTCTCAGGAGATTCGAAAGAAAATTATAGACAAGCATGTTAAAGGTAAAGGCTACAAGACCATTTCCAAGCAGCTAGATGTTCCTGTGACTACAGTTGCACATATTATTCAGAAATTTAAGATCCATGGGACTGTAGCCAACCTCCCTGGACGTGGCCGCAGGAGGAAAATTGATGACAAATCAAAGAGATGGATAATTCGAATGGTAACAAAAGAGCCCAGAAAGACTTCTAAAGAGATCCAAGGTGAACTTCATGGTCAAGGAACATCAGTGTCAGATCGCACCATCCGTCCTTGTTTGAGCCAAAGTGGACTACATGGGAGACGACCAAGGAGGACACCATTGTTGAAAACAAATCATAAAAAGCCAGACTGGAATATGCCAAACTACATGTTGACAAGCCACAAAGCTTCTGGAAGAATGTCCTATGGACAGATGAGACAAAAAATGAACTTTTTGCCAAGGCACATCAGCTCTATGTTCACAGACGGAAAAATGAAGCATATCAAGTAAAGAACACTGTCCCTACAGTGAAACATGGAGGAGGCTCTGTTATGTTCTGGGGCTGCTTTGCTGCATCCTGCACAGGGTGTCTTGAATCTGTGCAGGGTACAATGAAATCTCAAGACTATCAAGGGATTCTAGAGAGAAATGTGCTGGCCAGTGTCAGAAAGCTGGGTCTCAGTCGCAGGTCATGGGTCTTGCAACAGGACAATGACCCAAAACACACAGCTAAAAACACCCAAGAATGGCTAAGAGGAAAACATTGGACTATTCTAAAGTGGCCTTCTATGAGCCCTGACCTCAATCCTATTGAGCATCTTTGGAAGGAGCTGAAACATGCCGTCTGGAAAAGGCACCCTTCAAACCGGAAACAACTGGAGCAGCTTGCTAATGAGGAGTGGGCCAAAATACCTGCAGAGAGGTGCAGAAGTCTCATTGACAGTTACAGGAATCGTTTGATTGCAGTGATTGCCTCAAAAGGTTGTGCAACAAACTTTTAAGTTAGGGGTACCATCATTTTTGTCCAGGCCTGTTCCATGAGTTCATTTTTTTTTTAATAATTCCGTTTAAGCATGGTTCAAAAGCAATGTCTGACTTTCATTGGTTAACATTCATAGAATTCTTATTTATTATAACTTTTGTCAGATTAAAGTTATTTCTGTGACCATTGTGGGTTTTTCTTTCATTGACCGAAGGGTACCAACAATTTTGTCCACGTGTGTATTTTGTGAGCTTTGATTTCTGGTTTTTCTTGAAAAAGTACACTCACAAAATAGCTAATTTCAACAGAAGAGAATGACGGTTCAAGGACAACACTTGCCACGCTGTATGCATTCCTTTAGATCTGCCCCTTTTTATCAATTATGTATTACAGTTGTACAGTATATTTTCAATTCAGTAAATATGTGTGCTGTACCTGGTCGAGGTTTAGGCTTTAAGTCTGTGCTGTAATACAGAAAAAAAAAATATATAAAGAAGAAATACAAATAATGTAGTTTGCAGTTCCAGGAAAATAATAAATGACATTGAATCTGTAAAAAAAAAATAAAAAAATTCTATTACAGTTTTTATTCATAAATAATTTTATATCTGTTTATAGTTACATTACAGTTATCACCATAATAACTAACCACCCAGTCTAATGAGTAATATTCAAATAAATACAATACTGTGCAAAAATTGTGAGCCACCCCTCATTTTTTTATATTAAATGAAAATAAATAAAATTATTTAGATTAAATGAAAGAAATTGCTTTTACGTGATTGTGTAATATTGCACAAGATGTAATATTATTTATAAGAGATCTACGTAGGGCTTCTGACGGGATCAATGAAATAGGATGTGGTGAGAGTGCTGATGACAGGCAGGGGAAGAAAGGCTGAAAAAATGACTAAAGATACAATAAATTTTTATTTATTTATTAACCCCCCCCCCAACCCATTATCCCTCTCATCTGTTCCAAGCATTCAGCATCAGCGGTAATGATGGGAAGTTTGAATCATTTTAGTGACTCGGTTCTTTGAATCTCGTTCATCAAAATGAACTAATCTTTTTTTTTTTTGGAGTCATTTAGTTCATTTCGTTCTTTCGACCAAAAAATGTAATAAAATGTAAAATTTTCAATAAACAGACCCCCAACATGTCCACATACACAAAGCTTGGCTATAGTTCCAGTAATGAAAATATTACAATGCAGCTACGGACAGATTATAAACAGAATGAGCGGCTCCCCATCATATCTTCCAGTCCAAGTTGTTTGTTCTTTTGAATCTATTGCATTTTTTAGCGTCTATGGGAGTCACGTGACAAAAGAACGAACAATTCGGGACTTGGAAGACTCGTTGAGAACCGTTCAATTCTGTTTCCTGTACATAACCTACAGTGCGGAGGTTTTGCGATGATTTGCGCAGGCGCGCCCAGTAGAAAATGAACGAATCACTCTCCCAGACTACTCGTTCTTCTGATTCACGGTAAAGATTCGTTCAAAAAGAATGAATCATTCATGAACGACCCATCACTCATTAGCAGTATGCTTATCACCGTTCTGATCATCTGTCATCATCTGCACCTGTTTCTCACTGGTTCATGCCTTTAGTGTTAGATGGTTTTTGATGCTCCAATGATTCACTGCGTGGCTTAACAAACAAAAAAACATTCGTCTGGAATTGTTCAGGTACAGGGACTAGACTGAAAACTTGCCAGAAGTCCTTCAGGAAGCGTGGAGAACTATTCCTCAAGATTATATTAAAATACAGAAAAGTCGACTGTACAGTATAAATCTTTGGAAGCACAATGATAAGAACTTTTTCTGCCATACTGTACTTTATCCAGAATAACTGTAAAATAACATACCCTTGGCCTTGGTCGTCCGAAAGTAAGAATCT
Source organism: Clarias fuscus (assembly GCA_030347435.1). Classification (NCBI taxonomy): domain Eukaryota; kingdom Metazoa; phylum Chordata; class Actinopteri; order Siluriformes; family Clariidae; genus Clarias; species Clarias fuscus. The sequence goes on along the minus strand of CM059226.1, from coordinate 21,381,688 downwards.
GTCAAGGCTCTTGGCTGAGAATACACATTTCAGGAAAAGGTTCAAGCATGTTCTAGACAAACGTGCCAGTGATAATACTTATCCAGGTTAAATTCCAGGCCTTACCTCGATGTTGGAGTAGATGTGTCTGAGCTGAGGCAGTTGTTGAGGCATTACTTGCTGCAAAATGTGTGTAAATGTAAGAGCAGCATTACATTTTGTCCAAGATCTTATTAGATCTTGTTAAAGCATTTGTGCTCCTTTACATAAGCAAACCCTGATACCTAACCTACATTCCTAGGATAATATTACAGGAGAATAAACTACATTATGCTGTACATAATATACTGCACATTAAGAGACATTAGACACTATATGGCAACTTGACCATCGGACACAACACATCCAAATTGTTGCCTGAGAGCAATACATTTCCCTTCACTGGAACCAAGAGGCCAACTCCTGTTCCAGCATGACCACGTCCACATGCACAACTTGAGCTCCATTCAGACATGGTTTTCCAAGTTTGAAGTGAAAGATGACCTGATCTCGAGGCAACCTCATCTTTAGGTTTAATTGCTCAACAGTAGCACCTGACCACACTAATGTTCCTGTGGCTGAATGACGGGCCTCGCTCCAAAAACTAGTGAAAAAACTTCTCAGAAGTGTAGAGCTCATCATAAATGCAAAAGGGATGTTCCATAAGGACAAATGGGTGTGATGGTCAGGTGTCTACATACTTTTGGCCATGATCATCAAGAGAAGATTTTGGAGCAAGGAAAAAAAGGTCACATGGTCTGAAGAATCCACTCACTCACTCACTCACTCATCATTTATACGGCTTAATCCTGTACTCAGGGTCATGGGGGGGGCCTGGAGCCTACCCCAGGAGACTTCAGGCACAAGGCGGGGTACATCCTAAACAGGGTGCCAAACCTTCGCAGGGCACACAAATAAACACACTCACACACTAACCTACATGTCTTTGGACTGTGGGAGCAAACTGGAGTACCCGGAGGAAACCCACCAAGCTCGGGGAGAACACCAAAACTCCGTGCACACAGAGACGGGAATTGAACCCGGACCCTGCAGGGGCAAGACGACAGTGCTAACCATTGCACCACCGCGCCACCACTGAAGTGTCTAATTTGCACCTATTCTAGAGTGATTTAGATGATCAGGGTAAGAAGGGAAGATCATGAAGCGATGCACCGATCATGCCGTAGTGTCCAGTGTACAGTGTACAAGTGTTATGATCTGGGGTTGCTTCAGTTGCTGAGGTCTTGGCTCACAACGTTATGTTGCAAAGATATGAAGTCAGATGATGACCTGCATGTACTGAATGTACTGATTCACATATATGGAGTTTTTCTTTCCTGATTCTTTGCATTCTTTCCAAATCGTGAAAATGAAAGGTTCTGGGAGCATGAGGAATCCTTGACCGAAAATTTATGTCAATAAATCTTGTTTCATTGAAAAAAAAAAAAAATGCCACGTCGAAAATGTGTCCTAATCAAAGCTAAAGGCGGTCCAAAGAAATATGACAGCATGTAGACAGTTATAATAAAGACTACACGGTGTATGTATCGAATCATATCCATTACAACTGGACCTTCTTTTACTAACCTTGCACATTAGCTTCTCCATCTACCGAGTCTGAGAAACTTCGATCCCGTCTCTCAGTCTGCTGAGCGTGTGGCCCTCTCAGGAGCTCGTCTGGAAAGTCCATTCCCTGAGACATTAATCGATTTTTAATTCAGTGTATGTACAGCAAAGCAGGTAAACAGGATTACCATCTGAGGTGATATAACGATCAATAACAATCAATTTAACACATCGGGGACGGCGCAACAATTACGGAACCTCCTCAGGGCATGCAGAAAGAGTAAAATAATCAATCACAGAATACCTCAAATTGCTTTATTCCTTATGTTCCACAGCAATTTGCCAAGACTGACTATTTTTTTAATGAAAGAATGACTATTTAATGTTTAAAAGATCATAAATTATAGCAGCTGTAACCAGCATGAGTGTTACATTACATTCACACTGGACTGACGGACTCCTAAATAAACATCTCGTCATAGGATTTTTCACCCACTCAACAATTTGTCATATAAATTGTTACTGTAAAAATGAAATACGTCCACTCTAAGGCTATATCATTTCCCACATCGATGTAGAAAATATACCACTATACTGGTATTTGCACAAAGCAGAACAAGCCGAAAATGTAAAACATCGGTATCGAACCCTGCTCAGTGTTCAGTCTCTCATAGTGAATCTACCTGCAGCGGCCTGCAGCATGTGAGCTTCAGGCGGTTGCTCTCGATGCAATATTTCTGCGCTCGCCTCCTGTCGCGCTCGGCTCTCTTCTCCAGGGTGTTATGTGAGGTGTTCACACCATCCAGGTATTTCATCATGAGGTCGCAGATCTTAGAGCTGACCTGCACGATGTCGGGACGCATATCTGCATTCGGAGTCAGGCACCTGCCGAGAGTGAGTGTGTGAGTGAGGAGGGAAGTAAGGAAGCAAATAAGAAATCAGATATACTGATGGGTACTATACTGTAGATATACCCTGTGATGGTCTCACCATTTAATCATGTCTGTAACTCTTTCTGAAAAGACCGTGTTCTCCACAGGCTCAAATTCAGCTTCCACAATCTGAGAAGAAACAAGAACAGAAAGTAAATGAATATAGGACTAATAATAATAATAATAATAATAATAATAATAATAATAATAATAATATCATGATACGACTCTTAGGCTGTACTCAAGACTGCTGTTATAGAATCCAAAACTAGTTCAAGACCATAACTACACACACACACACACACACACACACACACACACACACACACACACACACACACACACACACACACACACACACACACACACACACACACACACACAAAAAGTCTTTCTGTACTGTAGCTGAAAAATATTTTATGACTTAACCATTAAACATACCATTATTTATTTTTGTTCAATTCACATATTTTACTTAGGTTAAATATGTGAATATGTTTATACGTGAATCTTTTTTTTAATTCGGTAGCTGAGATTGAGTCCAAGTCAAAATCAAATTAAAATGAAACCAAGGTAAATTAATGATTCAGACCAAAAAAAAAAAAAAGAAGCTTTTACTTCAAAAAAGGAAAGGAATAAGCTTATCCATTGCACATGACATCATTTCTTGTCCTGACCTTGGCACACCAAAATGAAAAACACCCACTCTTACATAATTCTTTGAACTTGCACCAACTACGCTTGTACTTCAACTGAATCGTAAGTGTGTGGTACCATGCGGAAGTATTGAGTCACTCGTCATTTTTTTATATTAATATAAAAAAAAAAAATGAGTACATCACTGTACAATTGAGTGATGAACTGTACAGTACAAGGGTGAGTCAAAAATGATCCACTGATCCATGCTGGCTGTATAATTTATCTTAATTAACTCTTAACATTAACAGACAAATACAATACATAATTTTCGATGCAAAATCTTCTTGTCTTTCAATAAACTTTTTCCATCTGCTTTTGTATTCATTCATTAAAAAATGTTTTTTTGGGCTGAGCTGCGAACGACGAATACATCGCTGTCTTCACTTCTTCATCAGAAGTAAAACTTTGTCCTCATAGGGCTGCTTTCGGATGACCAAACAGGGGAAAATCAGATGGAGCAAGATCAGGACTATAGGGAGGATGCTTTAACACTGCAAAGTTAGTTCTTCCCAGTGTGGGGAGAAGTGTGAGGATGTTGATCATCAGTCGTAGATATGAATAAGCGTATACGAACAATCCTTCTTGAAAGCTAACACTTCTTGAAAGATCACCCTTGAACCTCTAAAACAAAGTGTTTGATAAAACTGGTAGCCGGTAAAACTGGTATAAATGAATAAATAAATAAATAAATAAATAAATCACTGCACGCTGCTCTTCTTTTCTGTATGATCACAAGTGGGGCATCTGTTTTTGTTCGCACCGCACGTTCACCATCACCAGCATCACTAGTATACTAATCCCCGGCCTGGTCATCTGTACAGTACCTAAACGTGCCAGAAATCAGAGCCAAAAAAATCCTTCAGGAAGCCTAGAGAACTATTTCTCCCCTCCCATTACCCTCCCTGCATTTATTATTCCTATAGCACTTCATTTTTGTTCTGTCAGCACTGTGCAATGGGTCATGTCGTGTATCTTGCCCCATGGGTGCAGAAGAAACGTTATTTCAGATCACACAGCTGATTTCAGATTCTCTTGACCACACAATGATGACCTTATATGATACAATTTCATATCATTCTGTACTGTTAGATAAGTATATATATATAATACTCATGTGGTAAGTCAGTACATACACTAATAAAGAAAACTAATAAAAGTCACAAAAAAAAAAAGCAATAGTAATGTCTCTTCTCATTTTCTTTAGGTTCCTATCTTCAACAGCACTGTATAACGCTGTATAAAAACAGGGTGACCACAGGAGGAATTAGCAAATACGCAGCTAACCAAAAAAAATTGCTTCAGAATAAACTTCGTGACCTTGGTGGCAAGCGAGAGCATGTTGTTGCTGTAGAACGGAGGTCGGAGAGTGACCATCTGATATAGCACGCAGCCGGCGGCCCAGACGTCAGCCTTCTCCCCGTACGGCTCGCTTTTCACGATCTCTGGACTGAAACAAAACGAGCCGGTGAACCAATGACCATGCTTCCTTTAGTTTATACTGAATATACAATAATGAAGCACGTTGTAAGAATAAAACACAGTGAAGGTCACAAGAAACACAATACGCACCACGAGTAGAGAATGGTCCCGACAACAGACACTAGTTTGCTGGTTTCTTGTTTCTGCTTTGCGAGACCAAAATCAGCTGCAAAACAACACAGTGTTCTTAGGAAATGTTACGTTTCTCTGTGATGAAATCTGACATAACATTTAACAAAGAGCTTCTCTTGGTACTATTTATGAAGTCATATTCAGTTTTAGAACATATCCAGATATTACAGTATACTGTATATATATATATATATATATATATATAGACTAACTGTCTATCTATGACTATTTCATAATTCAGTGTACGTTTTTAATGTAACATCACAATGGCAGGAAGTGCAATACCAAGTCAATACGATTTTGTAGTCTGTCCACAGTATCAGAAAGAGTTATTGAAATGTTAAAATTGTTCAAATCTAAATGTTTGCTTTCCTGATATAAGTGAATAATAATAATAATAATAATAAACACCTGAATGAGAATCAGTAAACTAGAAACTAGTATTGTCCAAGGCCATGGTACAGTATATTTAAGCAATATCACACGAGATGATGCGATGCGGCCAGAAGAATAAGGCACGAGACAGTTAATGTAATTAACAGGGGGGAGATGATTTAAATTCTTACATGGACTATGCACTGTAGCTAAAAGGCAAGGATAATAAATCATGGAGGTAGTGGACAGTCCTAAGGAATAAACAAGCATGAACAAATAGCACGAAAGTGAAAGTACCCTCGATATAGGGTGTACAATCCCTTGTTCCATTCCATTAAGTAGTGTAGTGCCCTTAAATGATGGGCAGTGATGGATTTGGGATTCAGCCCAGCTCGTTATTGTAGCTCGTTTTAGCCCTGAACAGAATAACATAAATGGCTTAAGGACGATTCGGAACGACTAAGGAGACAGTGTTGTTTAACATGACATAACGCTATCAGATATGTTTTCTTGCTGACAGTTCTTCTGTGACTGGTTTCGAATGTGTGTTTTGGCCTCTTTAAAGTACTTTCCCCACATATTTTCACCCATGCTGCGACCGACAGCCTGCGATGTGGAGTGATACATATAGTTAAACGTGCTGTTGGTCCTGGAATTCCTCTCGTCCAATCAGGTTACTCGATCAGAAATAACTGCTGCATAATAATTATTAGCTCAGCGGTTAAGGCATTAAACTACAGTTCGGAACATCCCACGGAAGTCCCATGACCACCATGTTGTCCACCAGGGCCCTTAACTGCTCGAATGTACAGTATAATCAGATAAAAATGTAAGTTGCTCTGGATAGGGGCATCTGCCAAATGTAAAAATGTTAAATTAGCAAACATAATGTGTAGATATTTAAATAAACCCAATAAATACATTAGAAACACGTGTTGTACTGACTAATGGTGAGTTTGTCTCTCTCTCCCAGCATGATGTTATTAGGAGTCAGGTCTCTGTGGACGATCCTTTTCTCCTTGTGTAAGTATCTTAACGCCAGACACATCTGTGGAGCAACAGATTTACAAGATTTCATCTTTCCATTATTTTAAAAGCTTTAAAACAATTTCGAACAATCACAATAAGTTGTGTAATGAATCTATACAGCATTTAGCAACATTCTCAAACTAGACCTAGGCCTAGATTCTACAGCTTCATTACACTGAGACTTTTATCATAACGTGTAGGTCTTGTCGTGCATGTTAATCTCTAGATTGATCAAATCCGTCTATTCTATCGCTTGTCTGTTGATCACCTGGATGAAAATATTCCACACTCGTTCTTCGGTGAACGTTTGCTGTTTTTCCTTCAGGGAGCTGAAATGCTCAGCGAGCGGTGCGCCTTCCACCAGCTCCATTACTATATACAGCTTGTCACCTAATACACAAATGCATTCTGGGTAAAGATAGACTAAGAAACGGACAATAGAATTGTTATCTGTATATTCACAGTTATTGCATAAATCATCATGCATAATCACATGATGAACAAAGAATGAAAGAAAACAAAGAAAAAAATGAAGATGTATGCCATGTATTTAATACAAATTAAAAATAATAACTGTACTGGTACATGGATGCAATTATTTTTGCATTACTTTATCAAATCCTTATATATAAATATATTAGGAGACCCTAAACAGACCAAAAAAAAAAAAAGCATACTTACATTCTAAAAATGTCTTCAGGTATTTCACTATATTTGGGTGTGTCATCTAAAAAACATGCAATGCAGTCATTATTAATACAGTATTTAGCTTTTTTTTTGCAATTAATATGAGCTTTTAATTTTCCACCCAAATTTCCAAAATGACAGTAAATCCTTTTGTCCATTGTCTGTGTTAAATATGCAACATATCCTTATGACCACCAGGGGGCAGCAAAGATTATTACACCACAAAGATTACAATTACACATGCCATTTCTTACTTGCTCCTTGATTATGGTGAGCTCGGACACTATTTTCTCGACGTTGCTGTCTCTGGATTTCTTGTCGTTGCCGAAAGCGGGATTGTGGAGGTTCACTTCCTTCAGTGCCAAACAGTTCTGCGCTCCCTGTTTGCGCACCTTCGAAAAGAAGACAAAAGTCCGGCGGCGTGTCCGCGTATACTGCAGGTGTTCAGTTGTATACTGTCTATATGATAAATGTGTATCTGTATGGATATTTTGTCAGATCATTGTATAAAGTAAATTATTGTCATTATATTCAATCTGCACAGCACATCGGAGGACCATGTACAGTAAGTGTTCTCTAAGTGCAGCAAAAGTATGTATTCTGTACATTTGTTGAATTTTATTCTGTGTAGTTCTAACACTGTTATATGGTTGATGCATGACTTAAAATGAGCCTAACCTTAAAAACAGTGCCGAAGGCTCCACTGCCCAGAGGATGGAGAACGGAGTAGCCGTTAATCACTTTGAGAGGAGGACGGTTCTGATTCACTGCCTCAATCCTCTCTTTCAATCCATCTAATTCTTCAGTCTGCAGAAACGAATGTGTGCTTCAAATTGATTAACCACATACTAACTGCATCAAGATGGAGTGGACTGAAAATGTGAGCATATACGTCATGACAAGACCAACTCAGGTAAAGAACGAGGTTAGTTGAGACAAGTCTAGGGATGTGCTCTCCTCAAGAGCTTTTTTCTTCACATTTCGTTCCATCCATCTGAAACCTGAATGGATGTATGTCAGATCCAACCCACTAGCGTGCTCATATATCAGCCACAAACCTGGGAAAACCTAACAGGCTTCCAGTAAAGATCTTTTCATCACATCAGTGGACAGTGCTACCTGCCCTCTTCTTCATATGTGACCTCACAGACACCCATAATTAGCTAGTGTGGTTCTGTGAGTGACAGGAAAGCGTGAGCTCACACCGAGAGACAATTCTTTGGCTCCCGTCCACATTAGAAATAGGAAATTGATTGGAATAATGAATGATTATCAAACTAACAAAATGAAAATATAAACATACAACATGAGCAGAATGTTTACAGACGTACATTATGACAAGAGAATGATCGTTAACGGTTTACCGAAAGCACTGAGATTCGTTCCTGCAGAGGAGCGTACGCTGAGATGTCTCTGACGTAATGCCCGATGTCTATAAACATCTCGAACATTTCCGGTGGGAAGAGCCTGCCCAGACAAATTAAAATGAACTATCCAGACATTTTAAAAATCATTAAGAATTATATTTAGTAAGCCGGAGAACTACATTATCACGTATACCTTTTAAAAAGATGTCTGTTTCGCTCCATACTGAAAAGAAAGCGCAGCGTCCGGAAAGCGTAACACTTCAAAACGATGTATAAACGTTAGTGAAAAACCATGCTATAGTAACAATTACATATACTATATAATTTATTGTAAGTAGTATATTTACAGTATAGACCTGTAGTGATGCTGTTATTGGTCCATGGGGCAAGATCAGTTTCCCTATTATGTACACACCGTTTTCCTGAGAAAAATTTAATAAAAGGAGAGACAATCAGCTACCACATGATACACAGGCAACGATTAAGATTGATTTTTTTTCTAAATAAATATGTAGCTAAAAATTGCATGTCTGTCCTTGTGACATGAGTCAGGTATTAGCCATGAGTGTTGATTTATACACAATAGTGTCAATTCCACACAATAATTATAGACAATCATAATTCAAATGAAACACTAGCTACTGAACCGTAAACTGCAGTACATAATAAAACAGTTCTGCCTGATTTCATGTGGCTTCCCACTAAACCAGCGGTTGTCTTTTAACTTTGAGCAATCATGCTCACACACGTCTTACGTGAAAGTCCAAAGGGCCACAAGGTAGTGCCAGCGTTTTAAAAATAAATTTTGTGGTCACAGCCAAGCTCCTAAAAGTAAATTAAATTCTAACAAAGCAGTGAGGGATGTCAAGTACTTTTTAATTTTTTTAATTTTTTTTTTTTTTACCTCCTCAGCAAGTTAGTGGGCAGGCGTATTAAAACAAACAAACAAAAAGCATAGACTAATTTTAAATTTACATTGTGGTGATTTTTTTTTATTTTATGAGGGGTGTTCAAGTCAAACCAAGACTTACGATAAAGATTTGTCTTGAATTAAGGCGTAAAACCGATTGACATTTACAGAAGACGTCAAGCGCGGAGGTTTGCAGTAAAACATTTGAAATGATTTAAAGAAGGCTGTACGTTCGTGATTTATGATTTCACATTTTTACAACAAAATTATGTATAGTTTTTAATTTATATTATATTGTATATCATTTATATTTTATCATTGTCTCCTTGGTCTTATTAAATGTTTTTTATTTTGTACATTCATACATATATACTGTGCTTATTCTTTTGTCTTTTTTTTTTTTCTTTTTTAAATCTGTACAGTCTGGAGTTTGTTCCATGTATGTGATAAATAAAATTGCATTCTTGAATCTTGAAATTCTTGAATGATGTTCTCAGCCCACTGCAGTCGTTCCCATGGACATTGATCCAGTGGGAAGGCTGATCCTTATAAAATCAGTGAATAAACATGCCGCCAGCTTGTGGAAGAGACAATCATTTACCAACACAACTTACACATTAAAGAAACTCGGCTGGGAGATATTGCCACATCCCCTGTACGTCACTCCAAAGCTATGTGCTTAAGAAATGAAAGGAGTTCGTGGGAGGCCAGAGCGTCAGATGTGAAGCAGGCTTCTGGAGTACTGAGAAAACATTCTACCTTGATGATACTGTAACTTGATGGTAGTGAAACACTGAGATAAGTGCATTAGTGTAGCAGGGGATTATACGGTATAGAGAAATAAAGGTCGTTTTTACTCTTATTCTGCATTATCAAAAGTCCCGGTTTGACTTGAACACCCCTCATATTATGCTGTAACATTCTAATATTCCACTAATAATGGCAATTCTAGCAGAATCGGAATGAAAATGCTTCATGTAAACACCTCGATCAGAACTTTTAATCCACTGGTTCCTGGCTAAGAAAGTGACACTGATTGACTCAAACTTCACATGTAGAAAAATATTTAACCAATCACAGATGAGACTAAATTCTTGTAACGCAGAAGACAAGATTTGTCTGAAAAAACGGGTTAACTAAGAGTTAGCTATCATTTCCTAATAAATGGAATTTGACTGTTTTCCTAATTGACTGCCAGACAAGAAAGCACCATATCAGACACCTTATATCTCTTACGCTTGCTTATGATGGCTTTATACCTTTAGTACACTGACAGATGCGGTAGCTGGACATTACAGATAAACAGGTGACTGTTTCCGTTACCTGCACAACATGGTGGGCCGCTGCATCGTCCAGCACTAGCTCTGTTATTGCAGCACAGCATGCTAGCAACAGTGACAAAGTGGAGCAAAGGTCAAACTACTCACGATCATTAACTCACATGTAAAGCAGGTGATACTTTATTCTAATTTATAACTCATATGTCAAATAGCAGGCAGTGAAACCAGAAAAAGGACAAGCGAGTAAGCAGGTGGATAAGTATGCATGTATATACAGAATGTGTGTGTGTGTGTGTGGGTAAGTGTGTGTATACTGGAGCTCACCGGAGTGAAGGGCCACCATGTTCTCTTCAGTCTCAAGTGGACTCAGATCCTCACATACATGCTGCGTGTGCAGACGGCCGGCAGCGTTAGCACTGGAGAGAGTCGCTATGGACGAGCGATCAGACACATACACTCGCTCTCTACAGGAAAACACACACACACATTTTACACAGTATATACATATACGTACATGTGTATTATTATTGCCCTTCATGGGATTTATCATTATACATCAGTGGCGGCCGGTCAATACGGGGCGCAGGGGCGCCGCCCCCCCTTAAAGTTAGGCAGGGAAGAATGTCCTTTAACATGTAATTATTTAACATAATCATTATTCATTTTAATAATGAAATAAACTCATTTAGTCACAAAATTCCGCTGTATTTCTTAATATAATTTATTTGCAATTAAATAAAATCTAAACTGTGTTACGTTCATTTGTGTTCGTGTACGCGGGGCGCCGGACAAACGAGTGTTTATGTAGGCACGTAAACCTTTGAAAAGCATGTGACCTGCGGCTGAGCTCTGATTGGATTTTGTCAAATCATCCTTCGAGCACAGCTCTGTGCGCCCTGAACCCTCCCACTTTTGTTCTTAGCGAATCAATATTGTTTTTAAATATTTGGGCTCATGTGATTGGACCATTCTCAACAAGTCTTTTCCAGCACTTCTTATGGCAAGCGGAGCTGCTGACTGGATGTGATGTGAGTCATGACTTTATTTTATACTAGTAGTAGATGCTTAATCACCTAATAAATGGCTATTTACAGGTGAGTATTAAAAGTTAAATTTTTATTTTGTTTGCGCCCCCCCCCCCCCCCCCCCAATTTTTTTTTGCACCGGCCGCCACTGATATATACTGTATATATACATAAAATAAAACCAAATTAAAGAAAAATAAGATTTAAATATTTACATATGTCCCTATATACTGATGTCATGTAAAAACAAGCAGATGCATAAAATAAAAATAAAAAGTAAAATTCTATAGAATAGATTTACAAAAATAGTAGTTATTACATTTAAATAGTTATAAAATATAAATTCATATTAATTATAAAATAACATAACTGTATGTAAAAATAAGGCATTTATTATTATATGTTTAATTCTATTCTTATATATATATATATATATATATATATATATATATAGAGAGAGAGAGAGAGAGAGAGAGAGAGAGAGAGATTGAGATATTGATTGTTTTATAATATTTAAAGGTGTAACTTAAAAAAATTTTTTTTTTAATCTTATACTGTATATTCCTAAACAATTACCATGAATGTTAAATAATTTTAATAACTGAATGTTTATTATTATTATTATTATTATACAAGAATTCAATCTTTTATAGTACAGTATATATTGTATATATAGATGTAGTCTCCCGCAAATATAAAAATAATGTGTTCCAGATGTTTGGTGCATACTGTCAAAGCAAAAATCAACCTCACCTCTCATTTCAATTCACGAGTCCATTATGTGCTACACTCCACTCTTAAACACATTCAGGTACTGTACATAAACATACACTTCTGATATTTCAGCTAGCCCACACATGTAAAGTAAAAGAGAGTGTTAAAGAGAGTAGTGACCCGTTCAGGATGCGCAGGAGCTGCTGAATTCCTCCCCAGGCCCGGATGTTGGCGCTGCCCTCTGGATCCTGGCACAGCTGGACCAGAACCCAGACTGTGCTCCAGAGCAGCTTCAGATGGTCCGCGTGGAGCATGCTGAGTAGCACGGGGATGCCGTCGCATTCATACACCTGCTCACGGACGACTGGTACGGGGCAGAGAAGACGCAGCAGCTCTGCACTGAGCCTGTGGACACACGCAAACCAACATGCATAGAAATGTTTTATAGTTATATATAGTTATAGTTACCAGCTTCCTATAACAGAATGTCACACCTGTTTTAATCCCCTTACACCTCAGAAGCAAAAAAATCTGTTTTTAACTTCTTGTGTAACTTCTCCTTCCATGAATGCTGACCACACATCTCTTTACAAAACATTCTCTATATTCACAACTGATATATCTGTTTAAGCGTTAGAAATAATAATATATGTACTGTAAGAAAGCCGGAAATAATACGCTGTTATTGCAGTTATTGAATAATCATTAATACTTAATATAAAAGTAATTGAGAAAAATGATGCTTTAAGTCATCTTACTGATTTAATCTTACCTTTTTGACAGCATGTCATATTCTTGCAAAATCACCAGCAGATTCTCCACAACAGACAACTCTCCGATCTTCTCTTTGCAATCGGGGCTAAGAAAATCCATCAGTTGCAGTCCAACAGTGGCATGATGTGTATATTAGTATTGATCATATATTCCTAAACTCACCTGTCTGCTAAAGTAGTGAGGGCAAGAAGGGCACCTAAGAGCACGTTACTGTCCCGTGCTGAAAGCAGCTTTACAAGAGTCTGAGGGTTATAGGGATTGAAAGGACACATACCTCAGTGTTAACAGAACATCTATAGTGTTCGTGTACACAGCAGCATCACTGTGAGACTTAAATACAGTACTGTACAAAAGTCTTGAGCCACCTCTCATTTCTGCATAATAAATACAATTTATTTATGTAGATTAAATTAAAGACATTGAGGGATGGTGCTTCAGAAGCAACTTCATTTCCACTTTTGTCTGTTCCAACAGCTCAGTATTCAGTGACTTCAAGACTACAGCAAAATACAAGAAAGTCTGGCTCTTTGGAAGCAACATAGGAAGTGGCTCGAAACCTTTGCTCAGTACAGTAGGTAAACATCAAAAAACAAAACTACAAACTACAAAAGATAAAACTCCATGGAACAGTCAGAATATGTCACAATAAAAAGATTATATTCTGACTAGCTTCCATTCACAATCCCACAAAACATTTTCTAATTTAGCCAACCTTATGAGCTTCACACTCAGTCAGCCACTTTCTCTGCTCTTCGGCCATGGCCAGTTTTTGACACACATCTACAAGCAACATAACAATTTATTTCTTCATTACATTTCTTTCCTGAGAAATTAAAATGCTCTTCTTCATGTAGTTTGAGCGCTTCTTACATGTCATGGTGATGAGCTGCTCGGTTTCCAGTGCACGCTCTTTATTCTCCAGATATGCGCTGCTGACTGAGTCCATGTACTGAAAGAGCAGCAATGTCTTATAGCACAGATTAAGGAATACAGACACTGTATAAAATAGCTAATTATTCACATCCGTTACCTTTATAAGGTGAATTAAGCCATGGAGCTCATGAAACACTTTCTAAAAGAAGAAAGTATAAATTAGGACAATTCAGGAGGCTTACATACTGAATACAACCTTACAGTATATAACACTTGTTTAAACAGACACATGCTTCAGAGTAGAAGATATGCAGCGACTGGAACAAACACTAATTCGGCCTTTGTGATTTCAAATAAAAGTTCATCCTTTATTAAGCGTGTTGTTACTCATAGGATAAAATAACTCATACAGTAATGTTTCTTTAATATAATAATTATGATTAAAGAAAATATGTGTTAATGCTTCCTTCCACAGCTATTTTTCCCAGTTCCAACCAGAACACCCCCTCCCTAAGCTTTTGCCCTTTACGTTCTGTATTCGGTCTTGTATTCTGCCTTATAGTGTTTATTTATAGAGATGTTGGTGAGAAAAAGACTTGAATCATAAAAAAGACAACAATGCAACAGCTCTTTTACTAGCAACTCTGAGAGCATGCCAATGAGCTTAGCCTTGGCTGCAGAGTGAAATCGGAGAAATGCTCAAGTGTGATAACTCCAAATAAGGTTTACAAAACATGATCAAGATGAATGTGGAAAAAATCTAAATCTTTGGTTGATGCTTTTGTAAGTAATGGATCTCCTTATCGGTGTGTTCTGGCCTTATCAGAGACAAAAGGCTAACTTTAATCACCAGGTAACTCTATACAGTATAACCTTGGAGTGCGACTAACTTGGTCTGTGAGTGTTTCGCAAGACGAGCAAAAATGTTTAAACATTTTTCCTTGATAAAAGAGCAAGCTCTCGCAATGCGAGTAGTTTGTATACGCTCCGTCTTGCGTGCATCATGTGATTACAACTGAGCCAATTGATCTTCTCTCACTTGTGCTGCAGGATTTTTATGTCATCATCTCTCATGCTCAGTCTTAGTGTGTGTGCCTCATTTGTACATACAGTCAAGTGTATACTGTTCACTATAACATGTAGGTGCGTTCCGATAGGCCTGAAGTATCCTACGAAGTACACTACACAGGGTGTTCAGCCATGTTAAGTGTGATTCCAAACCGCAGTCAGCGAAAATGTTTAGTTCAAAGGGAACTGCGAACAGATCTTCACTTCACCGGAAAAGGGAGCTGAAAATTTCACATAAGTCATTGCATCTCGCTAGAGGGTGAAAAAATGGAGTTCGAATTATTATTATTATTTTTTTCCCCCGATTTTCTCCTTAATTTAGTCATGTCCATTTCCTCCCCGTCACTAGGGGGCTCCCACATTAAGGCTACTACTACCACTCAGCCGGGAGGGCGAAGACTATCACGTGTTTCCTCCGAACCAACCGCATCTTTTCAAACTTCTCGCTCACGAACCGTTGGGGGCGGGGTAACACACTCGGAGGACAGCACTATCCGCTCCTTCCGCTTTCGTGAGCTCACGGACGCCCCTGATTGGCTGCAGAGCCGTGATTAATGCAGGAGCACTAAGTACCTCTCATCCATCCCCTCTGAGAGAGCTCGGCCAATCAGCTCTCTCTAGGCCTCCGGTTGTGAGAGGTAACAGCATCACCCGGGGATCGAACTCGCAATCTCCGGATGATAGGGCGAGCACTTTACCACTGCGCCACTCGGAGGTCTCTGTACATATTCAATCGATTATTATTATTAATCAATAATTTGTTTACGAGTTATACAATAGTTTCAGTAGTGTTTTATAATGGTAGCAGTTTTTGTTTCAATAAATATTATTATGTCCGCTATGTGAAATTTTCACGGCAGCAGCAACATGTATCTGAGGTGCCTATGTTACCATGGTAACGAACGGAGGAAGTGACAACCGCACTGGTGACGTTGCAGGGTGTCCCGAATGGTGGAGTTTTGTTGGGTAAAGTTCCCTTCACTGAAAACGGAGCCTTCGGTACTGTAAGTCAGGCTGTTTTTTTTTTTTTTTTTTAAATGAACGAGAGACCCATTAAAGGAGTTCCTGGAAGGCCAGCATTTCAGACATGAAGCAGGCAGTCCAGGGAATCCATGTACTGAGGAAACTTTCTACCTTGATGGTATCCAGGCAGTAGTGAAACTCTGGGATGAGTACATTAGTAAAGCAGGGGATTATATAGAGAAATAAAGGGAATTTTTAGGCCAAATATACGACCCGTACCTGGTAACGAGGCTCTCTTATGAACAATCTCAGGCAGATGAGAACTTGGAGGATGTTTTCTGATGACGAATGGTCCAGCCACTCACTGTAACACAATTTCACCAAAAAAAAAAAACGAGACAGGATAAGTCCTGAGTGCTTTACAGTGAGACCTTCATATGATGTGTTTGTGTATTTAGGAACCTGCAATTGAGTCGGTTTTTGATCATGGCAGTGAAGATGTCAGAGAATAGACTGTGATGAGCATGTTCGGAGAAATGCCTCTGTTCTTTGTACTTCATGCTATAAAAAGATAAAGTTTAACCAGTTACCATATCATAGTTCACAAGTTTGGATTAGGTAAATGCGATTCGCTAGGGAGGTATTTTGAGCGCTGGGGGTGAAGTAGTTTGGGATGGTCCATGGCTGCCTCTCTTGAAAAATTTGGCAAATTTAGCTCACTTAGGTTGCCATTTCTTACTTCTTACAGCAATTTTAAGGCAACCTTTCCACTACCACCAGTGAGGTATAGTACTTGCGTGTTTGTACTTTGTAAAGTATTTTTGTAACTTTGTAATTTAACTGTTTATTAATGATTTTGGTAATTTCTGAAAAGTTAAAAAAATATTACATTTACCCATTATTGTTGTGACATCAATGCTGACAATGCAGTAAGTAAACTTCTGACCATACTGTAACTATATACAGAATCCAGTTCCCCTATGAAATAAAACCTTTATGACTCTGGCCACTAAAGGCCATGTAAAAGAAACACAATGGTTGTTTGATAAACATAACATTGTGATGGTTTTTTAAAATTTTGTTAATGGATATGCCATAAATTTTATCAGAACTACTCACCTGAACTTTTCAAGCTCTGCTGTCTCTGCTGCTGTGTACTTCATATGCTTCTTGTTTTCATTCACCTGAGGAGAATTCTGCGACTTTCTGCCCTTGGACTGATTTCCTGTAGACTAGTATGCATGAACAATGTCAGTATGACTTGCAACATGACACGTCAAAGCATTAGGATAGGATCTCCTGTTCATTTATTTGTACCTGCTGCTTAGAAAACAGGGCCGAGACAAATGAAAGAAGCCGCCGCAGATCAAGAATCTCCCTGAAAATAAGAAAAACGTTAAGCCAGACCAAATAAAATATAGTTTTCCAAGAAACACATATTATAAGGCCTTACTTCTCTTTATTTTTTGAAAATGTTCTATCAAGTGTTTTCGCTCGTCTGTCTGGAGGTGGCATTTTGGAAATTGTTGTCCCTCTTTCATCCCTGCAGATGAAACAGTATGCGTTTCATGTTCAGTGCCAAAAAAAGGTTGCATGGTTATGGAAAGTAAGGCAAACAAAAGAACATAATTCTGACATCTTCTAGACACATGGAATGTAGAAATCATGCTTACATTTGTACACAAACCTACTTTGCCTGCTGGTGCCATTTTTTTTTAATTATGTGCTTGCTTTTTAAAATGTACTTTTAAAAGTAAAATCAGGACATTTCTCATGAATGAAGGCTTAAATCCGACTGAAAGACTAGTATAGCATAGTATGGTGACGAGGCTCTTAGCCAAAGTAAAACATCTGAATGGAAAGGAAGGCAGTACATCTGTGAATGATGATCCGGAGCACTGTATTAATTCTTGTGAACATTCAGCAAGTAGAACGCGTATTCCCTGAAAATCACCAACTTGTGGAAGAGACGCATCTCTCCGTGGGAACTGCACATGCAATCATTCACCAACACCATTTACAGGAACTCGGCTGGGAGTTATTGCCACATCTCCCGTACAGTCTTAACCATGCACCAAATCATTTTCAATTTTGTTTGTGCCATTAAAGAAGATACTTCTGAAGCACTGGGATAGGTGCATGAGTGTTGCTCGGGATTATTTAGAGAGATAAAGGGAGGTTTTACTCTCATACCAGCATGATCAAAACTTGTGATTTGATTTGAACGCACACATGCATATTTTGTTATTTGCATACTTAAACTTACATGCATACCATCATTTCATGTCACTAAAATCATTTTTATAAGCAATAAAAAAACATTGATTTCTGAATATTTCTCTAAATAATTAAGTTAATTAAATGAAATAATGACAAAATAATTAACAGCTAAAAACTACAAGTAAATTAAATAAAGGCTTTTTAAATGAAGACATATATAAAAAATAAATATAAAAACAAACAAGCAAACAAACAAACGAATAAATATAAAAAAATAAAGACGACAACTAAGAACTAAAATATCTGCTAAATTAAATAAAAAAATATTTTAAAATAAATATAAAAACTAAACAATACATTAAAAATTTTAAAGATTTATTATAATAAAGTTACAATTAAATAAAAGAAAGAAAAAATAATTAAGAACTAAAAATAACTGCATAAATTATATAAAGACATTTTAAATAAATACATATATTTTACAATAAATATAAAAAAATTACAAATGAATAAACAAATGAATAAATAAATAAATAAAAGACCTATTTTTTTGTTTAAAATTGAATAAAATAAATACAACATAATTAACAACTAAAAATAACTTTTAAATTAAATAAAGACAAAAAAAAAAAAAAAAAAAACAAGGAAATACCGTGAAAAATTATTAAAGCCACATATGGCATATGTTACGCTTGCATACATCCAGACTAGTATAATTGATATTGATACATAATGTCAGTTTATTTAATAACTTTTTGTATGTTAGTGTAAAGCACTTCATTAATAATCTCCAAACAGTCAGGAATTAATGTAGGCCGGAGAGTCTAAAGGCCAAATGTTAAATATGTAAATAATTAATCACGAACAACATAAATATGGCACACAAAGTTCTCCTGCAAGCTGTGCCGCATCTCTCACCTGTTTCTATCGAAAACACCCGCGGCCATTAGGCGTTTTAATCTCAAGGTCGCAACTTAATTGTCAAAATGCAGTCAACATAACAACAGGCGCGCGCACGAACCGGAAGCTCCGGTATTCCGAGGTGCACCGACGGGAACCAATCAGAAGGCGCGATGGTGCTGCCCGCTGCGTTACTATGGTGAGTCTCGACGCTGCAGCGCGCGCACAAGGAGACAGGCAGTTTATACGTTCTACTGTATATGTTAAATAAGTGTTTTCATTTATACAAGTTATTATTATAATTAATGTTTTTTTTTTTTGGGGGGGGGGGGGGGGGGGGGGTATATTAACAAAGAAGTTATCAGTGTAATTGTCAGGCAATTGCAGGTTGACAAAAACTTTAACAGAGAATAAAACAATTAATGTTAAGGTAGCAATGGTCAGGTGATCATCAGTTAAACATGAACAGGACAAGAGACAGGCGTTTATAAAGAGGAAATGGGGCGTATGGGACGATGGCATATTGATTATCACTGTGGAAAACATGCCGAAAAATCGCCTGGACTGTGTGTTTGTGCGTGCGTGCGTGTGTGCGTGCGTGTGTGCGCGCGCATGTATGCATGATGAATCGGCACCCTGTACCCCTCCTCATTCGAGAAGAAGAGTTTTAGCTTGTTGTGTCCGCTGCACCTTGATACACTTACCGGTCCGAGCCCGATCGACCGGGAGAGACAAACACACACACACACACACACGCACGCACACACACATACACACACGCAGACATGATGTCTTAAGATCTCTGTTTATTTTCAGCAAAGAAAGCACATTTATAAACGGTGCTACGTCCCGAGCATCAAAAGAACCAGTCATTCACATGTCAATCATAGAGGGACAGAGAGGAGAGGAAATACATTTACATTCTCCTGATTAAACAAAAGGGTTCTAGCAGACAAGAGCCATTTGGATACAGGATATAGAAGGTGAAAGGAAACACAGTGAGGGGTCTGTTCTCAGGGCACAGGGATCTTCTTAAAGTCTTACAATATTTTAAAACCTGACACAATATAATAAATGAATGAAATGGCTCCTTGTGGCAAGTAGAAAGAAAATGTCAATATTATTAAATATTATATAAACAATAAATTGTTCCCATTTCTTTAATTTAATCTACATCATTTAATTTCATTTTGCACAATAATGTAGCGATAACCATACACACAAATGTCTTTTTTCATTAGATTGAACATATTAAATGCACCAACTGCATTTTTGAAGGAAAGAGGATGTTTCCTTGACAAATACAGGGTACAGTGTGTAACTATAGATAATCTACAGGAGTGTAAGGCTTATTTTAAATAAATAAATAAATAAACAAACAAACCTGGCATCAAATTAGGTACTGGAGTTGTTGAGGAAATCATGATGATTTAATTTGTATAAAGGCCATCAGTAAATGCAGTGACAGGTCAGTTAACTAAAGTAAACTGACTTAATTGTGCAATCATTATGAACATTGTAGAACCAGAGGTCAGAAGTTAATACCGACATCATGAACATGAATGACATGGCAACATTTGGCTTGCAATGCTTTTTTAACTGCTCTTTTAGTTGGGGTTTTTACTTTACCTTTAAAAAAAACTATTACATATTAAAAATAGAAGTTGTGCAAATTGTTTGCCTTTGCAATGACATTTGTGTTCATGATGAGTGCATGTGCATGTGTGCATGTGTACATACAAGTGTATGTATAGCACTGTACATACAGTATCAGGCCAACTGTTATTGCTTCACATTTTGCTTCTAAAAAGTACCAGACTTCGTTGTATTTTGATACAGTATGGAAGAATAGTTCTCCTCGCATCTCATTTCTGCTTCTATGACATTTTGTCATGATCACACAAATTAATTAAGCTCTCAGAAGCTAAAATTTTCTGTAATTAAACAAACTGTTCTGAGACCACCATACTACCTATATGAAATAGTAATGTTCCACTTGCAGATTAGACACAGCAATGGGTTTACATAAAGCAACAATGTTTTACGTATTCTCTGTCAAGCACTGTCCTGAGCAGGAACTATCTGTAGACTTTTTCCCACATACATTTACTGTAAATGTTACTGTAATAAACTTATGTTTCCTGAGATTCCTTTGAAAGAATAATTGCAGACACAAGTGATCGATCAGCATGCACATGAAACTGTTTGTTCTGCTTTCTAACTTTCAGTTAAAATTTGATGTTACTTTAGTGCACCAACAGCTTTGAAAGAAAAAAAAAGACTTTTTTTTTTTTTACAACAACAACAATAATAATAATCATCATCATCCCCATTGTATTCTAACATACATGGATAGGATTTTTTCATCTGTCTTAAAACATCAAAGATACATTATGGTACTTAATTCTCTGCAAAAACAATTCATTCATATGAAAAAATTCTCATATATTTGTGGAGAAACTAACTCCATCATACTATAGACTGTCTCAAGTCTAATGCTAACAATCAACTCAACATGAGTTTGAGAGACTGGTCTTGTGGGAAAAGGGCGCTCTTTTCCTTGATGCATGGGTAGGGATTGGAAGTGAGGCAAAGAGAAAGGGTTAAGAGAGAGAGAGAGAGAGAGAGAGAGAGAGGTAGACTGCCTGTTCTTGGATAGGCCACCAAATGGCTCTCAGCCAGCATGATTGTCTCCATGATCATGTGGCACTACTTTGGTGTTTTTCCTGCCAGGTAGTTAACAAACTTCTCCAGCACCACAGTGTTGACTTTCTCTTCTGCATGATGCTCTCCTGCCTGTGCGAGCCAGACTCATGCTCAACAACAGCGAAACTTAAACAGCTGGCTTATGCTGCAGCCCCATCTTCACCAGTACCACTCTGGGAATTGGTTCAGTGCCTGTAGCACCCATGGCTTGGACTAGGTTCTATAGGCTTGGTGGATGGTGGCAAGGAAGCGAATAATATCAGTGAGGGGCAAGGACTCCATGGCGATGTATCTCCTACACTTCCAGTTTTGCCATCAGTGGTTTGAGGACAGAAGGACAGGAAGCAGGCTGTGAGTCTCGATTGCGGACAGTATTTATTTTTTCAGTTTTATTTGTTCTCAGTAAGGCAGCAATCTCTCTCTCTTTCTCTCCCTCAGTTTCTTTCTCTCATTTCAGTTCAGCTCAGTCATGCCAAAAGAAAAAGGACACAAATAAGTAAACTTCACAATGGGGGTTTGGGATATTGTCCTCTAGGAAAACTCTTTATTTTCCATGTCCACATGGTCAGTTGCGAACTGTAGTCAAGATTGATGGGGTGGATTTTAATGCGGGGACTTTATCTTAGATGGCAGCCTTTTAGTCCATGGCAATGTAAGACTCGCTTGACTGCAGACAGTGACACTGGTGTTTCAGCAGCTTCAAGTCGTTAGTTCCTGGGTTGTTCCTGGTCATTCTGCACCAATTTCCTCTCAGATAAGGGTGACAGTTTGGGGTTCAAGTTCATGGTAGCCCTGTGCCTTGGTGGTTCCTGGGGTGTCCCAGACCATCTGAAATGAAGCTGAAGCACACCTCCAAAAAACGTGCACTTACAAATGTTTCTGCTGATCTTTGAACCTAAAATTGTCTAGAAATGGCTCTAAGATAACTTTGTGACTTTCTTTTATGTCGACACAGAAGGTACAAGCTGAAGTCAATTATGAACACTAATGGGAATTTGAAAGGTCTTGGGCTAAGCCAATTAAGAGACATTTCGGGACTGAATTAATAATCTAATTGGCTATATGCATATAAACTGTATTTGCCTGTATGTGTAATTTTGACCTTATTCTAAAGCCAGAAATAAACCCAAAATATGGTTCAAACTCTGGGGGTCTTGTTCTGCTTTCTCACTTTCAATTCCGCCTTCTCCCCCTTTCAGTTTCTCAAAAATATTTTATGGTTGCTTTGAGGGAAAAACATGCATGCAAAATGACAATATCTTTTAGAAAGCGGATGTTTCCTTGACACTGTAGAGTGCTGTGTGTATGAGAAACTTGCCTGTTAAGAAAAGATCATCTGTAGTTGCACAAGGTAAAAAACAAACAAACAAAACCAATAATAAAATAAAACAATAATGACATCACTATCATCATTATCATCATCATCACCATCAACAACAACACAACATCAAAATCCTTGTACTGCAACATGTTACACATTCGGTACCCGTCAAAAGTTAGGACACACCTTCTAATTCAATGTTTTTTTTATTCATTTTGTATTCTAGAACAATACTGGATTTTTTTTTTCTAAACTATGAAATAACACATATGGGATTAGGTAATTAGATATCAAAACATACTGTACAGTCAGGAATGATCTAAAGCACTGTTCTGAATCAGTTCTGGCAAAAACAGCATTGTGTCAAGTGCATTTGCAAACCTCATTAAGCACCATGATGAAACTGGCTCTCATGAGAACCATTCCAAAAAAGCAAGACTAAAACTTATGTCTGCTGCAGTTCTTTTGGAGTTACCAGTCTCAGAAATTACCAATTAATATCTCCCTGATTAGAACTGTTATGAAGCTTTACAGAGCATAAGTAGCAGACACATCTCAATATTAACTGTTCAAAGGAGATTATTGCATTTTGGGATGCATTCACCAGTATCTTACAATGTAGAAATAAATAAAAATCAAGAAAGACCGTGGGATTAGAAAGCTTTGACTGGTTGTGTGGAATGTGTGGAATTAAACCTTAAACGTATAAACTTTAAAGATACAGTGAGGTTCATATTTAAAAAAAATGTCTGCTTAAACCTTTTTTAAATCTAATAATTATTAGTTATTTAATATAGTTATAGACTTATTTATCTCTTGTTATTATCTAGTAGATACATATCTACTGTAACCTATCAACGTAATGAACACCACTAGAATGGCGAAGTCTTAAAAATGGGCTGAGCTTTTGGTCTCTCGATCAACTTGACATAAAAGTGCAAAATGTACATTTCTGCCACCACAAGCAAGTGAGCAACCCAACAGCGAAGTTACTTCCCATCTTTATAAGGTAAGTGATGCCTGTGAATGATTACAGTTTGAGTCTGTAAAAGTGTTATAGTTTCACTTAATTTGTTCTGATACTGCCAGCGTGTTCTTGTTGTCACAAGACAATTTTACTTGTCTAATAGTGAATTAATGAATGAAGAGTCACTTGATTTCTTGTGTTGTCCAGTTGTCCAATCAGACTCCAGTAATGGATAGATTTGGCACACTGAAGCTCTTCATTGCAGGTAAAGTAACTTCACTAATCAGTTCTACGAAGTGGAAGGGTGAAAAACCTATATTGCAGTTTTTTCACTGTTTGTCAATAATAACCACTTCCTTACCACTTACCACTACCTTAACCAATGTTTACAACCATGGTGAGGGGGCAAGCAGTTTTGAACGCACAAAACACAGGGGAAACCTAAAGTGGTTGAGCCACAATAGCAGAGAAACTCTTGCAGAAAAACTCTAACCTCAGATTCCAGCTTATGACTTGCAGGAAATGGTCCTTTGCTCTTTTAACTCATCTGTAACTCCTTTAAGCCTGACTTCTGTCATCAACTCGACATTGTGCACTTTTTGGCAGTATTTAAACTATTCAAACCAGCATGTATCTACTGCCCATGATTGCAGTCACTGAAGTTGGTAGCAAATAAACAAAATTGGGTTAAGCTTGTGGTTGGAGCACCTTAAAAATATTTTTAAAAATTGCTTTTTGGACATTGGAATAAGTCGGCAGAAGATCTCAACAAAGTGGACCCTAAATGCATAATCCCAGTTTATTTCATGTTGTAACATTTTAAATGCCGAAAATTTTACGGGGTGAATATTAACAAATATAAAATACGCTGCAGCTAGGTTGAAGATTTATTATTTAAATATTCAAAAGCGGGCCTAAACTGATACTTTACTTTGAGAGTGTGGATACACCCATACGCAGAATGCATCAGATTTGACACCTAATGTCTTCACTGTGGAACTTAAAAAGTAGAAGGTTTGACACTTACAGTATGGGAAACCAGTTTCAGACAGTTTGCACAGACAGGACTTTGGCTATTGGTCTTAAAAGACAGTAATAAGATATTAGTGAGCAATAATGCAATGAGTAAACATTTTTTAAAGATGTTTTGTTTATTTATAGGACAAAAGCAAAAAGAGCAGAAGTTGTATTTGTATAAATGCAGCCTTGTGTGATTCGCATGTTTTTAATATGCTTTACATAAAATGCCAGCATTGTAAACCCTTTATATAAAAATCTTATTAAAATTAAAAATGTATTTACTGTAGTTAATTTGTTTAATCTCCAGTGGCCCAATAGTACTTGGTTGTAGAATACACATTACAACAATTGCTTGTGAAAAAGCTTTTAATGACTACTTAGATTGTGGTTGCACCTTTAATTAAAATAAAACTGTTTTATGCTATTTTCTTTATATATGATTTTAAAAACAAAAAATGCTTTCCAATTCAATTACCACATAAGATTTGTTTTTTCTTTCCTTATTTTTATTTTCAGACAGTTCAAATAAAATGAAGCTATTTTCAGTACAGGCTGTGAAATATGCACAAATATGGAAAAAAATAATTAAGTGTGATTATTGCTGCACAGTATGTATGTTAAAATGCATTTATGATTTATACATTCTAGTATTGTCATGAACCTGGGTGGTACTGTAGGCTGTTGTTGCCGTGGGCTTAAGAGGGCAGGCAGAGACGCAGAGGGTTTTTCAAACATAAGTCTTTTATTTAAACAAAACAGTGGGACATCCCAAAGAAACTACACAAACAACTCAAACTCTGAACACAGAAAGAAATCTACCCAACACACAGGCTCTTTAGAGCTAGCTTAGAGCTTACACAGGCTTTGAGCTAAACAAAACCAAAAACCAGACTAGAGACAGGGGAGACACTAGAGACTAGTGGAGACACTAGAGACTAGAAACAGTGGAAAACCTAGAGACAGGGGAAACACTAGAAACAAAGGAGAACCTAAATACAAGGGAAGACTAGAGACGAGGGAGACTGGAGACAAGGGGAGAAACTAAAAAACATGAGAAATTAGAGACACACTGAACAATACTTACACGAGACAAAAGGGGATACTCAAAAGTACATGTAGCCAAACATAATAATACAAACATTTAGAGCCAACTTAAAACAGATACCAACTAAAGCAAAACCAAACCAAAACAAATGCCCACTAGACATTATTAATGCCCAGTTTTCCAGAAGTAACAGCTTTTTATAACAAATCTAATGAGCTACCTCGGTTCAGGTGAGCTCCGTCATCACCTGACCAAGGTGCCTTGGTCACCAAACTTGGTCAACAAAACTACACAAACAAAAAATTATCGTGCACACATTGCCCTCTAGGGGTGGTCCCTTACAAGTATATATTCCATTAGCTGCACACAGCACCTGTACACAGATAATGGCAAACAACTATTATACATGATGTTTAAATAGTAAAAAGACATATTTATAACTGATGTCATACTCAGGCCTACTGAAACATGCAGGCCAACATAAAAACAAGTTCTGAATTATGAGGTTAAGGCTAGAATTTTGAGTTTTAAGTGAGAATTCCGAAGGGACAAATACATCATGCAACCTTTTCAGAGTATGATTTCATTTCATAATCAAAGTTTTGCTGCACTGCTAACTGTTAGATGCAAACCCGCAATGCCAGGAGTCGTGTTTGCTAAATTTTTCTTTTTTTAATGTTTATTTTATCTTCTCAGTCTCACTGCTAGTTGGTGTGTGTCACTGCTGGCGGCTGTCTCTGGATCGATCAGTAAAGGCCATCAGGGGTAGCTGTGTGTTGATGCCGTGCCACACTGTAGCTTACAGTAAAGTTGCCTGGTACAAGTATGCGAGATGGGGATACCCAACAGTGTACTCTGATGACAGCAGTGAGATATTAAGTGAGTTTAGTGGAAGGACATCAGTCCCAGGATCTGGTTATAGTGGAGACTGCAGTTTAAGGATTGACAATGTCCAGTACAGTGACCGTGAGGTGGGCCTGTACGTATGGGTCTGGGATAGAGATGGGTACGACCAAGGATTTTATGACGATCCTTTAATCATCTACATAGATGTCAGTAAGTATACACATATTATACTGTATATCTTAGTGATATAAACAAACGGGATGAAAATCACCAGGTACCAACCGACACAATGTTATTCCAATATCTAGGTGCTGATTCAATTTGCACTGCGTTTCTGTAAATATTGAGATTTTATAAATATCCTAATTCTCTTGAAATATTTTTTTCAGATTTCATGCCAATGTGTGAATAGTTTAGAGTGCACCATATGTAGAATTCTAGACAAACTGTGATGTTTCACCACCTCAAATGCAAACATATTGATATTATATTTTATATTATAAAAAAAAAAATATTTAAAAAAATTAGTTCAGAGTTAGGTGGTAAAGATGCGGTGGCTCGCTTCACATGTGCCTTTAATAGCAGTCGTACAATATAGTAGACATGGTTGGTGGGAATTGCTATCATTATGTTAGGTGTTAATTTGTCGTATGATAAATCTTACAAACACATATTTTTTTTCTCACAGGGGATCCTACAGAGCCTGAAATATCCGTTGAAAGCAAACAAGTGGAGGGTAAGCCTTTCACTGCAACATGTACATTCCGCCATTCCTGCCATTCGTCTCCACCACGGATTTACTGGCACGGTGCGAGTCCCATTTCTAATACATTTACCAACATGGAGGACCATGAGAGATTATGGGAATCTAAAGCCACTGCTACATTCATTGTAACTCAGAACACAAGTCTCAGATGCAGCAGCTCTCTCAGTGGAACATCGTTCTGGAGTACTTCAGTTTTTATCAATGTCTTGTGTAAGTAAACTGTATAAGAATGATTTTATATTGGATATCAAATTAAAAGCTGAGATTGAAAATTTCAGCATTTGCCTTCTAACAGTTGTAAAAAATAATTTGTCATTAGTTCAGCTATATATCTCATTATTTCATGTGATCTTGTCATTTCAATATATTGTCTTGTGTTATCATGCTAATATTTAACACCACATGATTCATCATTCTTCCTAGTTTAGTAAATACTATAGTCCATGATTGTCATGATTAAATAATTCAGATTATCAAAAAATATATATATTACACAAAGATAATCCGAGTAAATACAAATGCAGTTATTTAACTTATTAAGGGGAAAAAGCTGTCCAAACCAGTCTTGCATTATGTGAAAAAGTAATTGGCCCAAAATCTAATAACTGGTTGTGCCACGCTTGGCAGCAACAACTGCGATAAAGCATTTCTGATAACTAGCAATGAGTCTTTTGTGTCGCTGTGAAGGAATATTGGCCCACTCTTCTTTTCAGAATTGTTTTAATTCAGCCACATTAAAGGGTTTTCAAACATGAACAACCTTTTTAAGAATCTCAATCAGATGTAAGTCCAGCCTTTGATTAGTCCACTCCAAAACCTTAATTTTGTATTTTTTGAGCCATTCAGTGGTGGACTTACTGGTGTGTTTTGGATCATTGTCCTGCTGCATAACCCAAGTGTGCTTGAGCTTGAGGTCACAAACTGATAGCCCAACATACTCCTTTATGATTTTCTGGTAGAGCACAGAATTATTGGTTCTATTAATTATGGCAAGTCCAGGTCCTAAACCTGCAAAGACCAGACCATTTCACTACACCACGTTTGAATGTTAGATGATGTTCTTTTTATGAAATGTAAAGATGTAAAGAGACTCATACCTTCCAAAACATTGAATTTTTGTCTCAACAACCCACAGTATATTCGCCCCAAAAATCAAGATCTTTTTTGGCAAACGTGTGACAAGCCTTTGCATTCTTTTTGGTCAGCAATTGCTTTCGAATTGGAACTCTCCCATGGATACAATTTTTGCCCCAGTCTCTTAGCCCTAAGATGCAGATCATGACAACAGTCAAGAAGAAAAAAAAAAATTCTGAAAGGCAGAGCTCATCAAGAAATGACCAAAACAAACAAACAAAAAAATTATATTGAACGCATTTCATCAGATCCTCCAACAGATGTGAAAGTAGATTACACAGGAAGCAGCTCTGTGGTCGAGCGTGGCCAGATCTCACTTACATGTAGCAGCACGGGAAGGCCTGCACCCACACATTACGAGTGGCTAGTTACCCCAAACAGCACCACCTTCAGCTATAAAGGAAGTACTGTTGTTCTTCAAGATGTGAGGAGAAACACGCCTGTTTCCTGCATCGCCACTAACTCTATGGGACAGGGTGAATCAAATCAGCTGTTGCTCAATGTCCATTGTGAGTAATATTGATGTGTTTTGCTGTTAAGCAGCCATTGAGCAGGGTATAGTAGCAATCTACGTCCAGATGGACATTAGTGTTTAATTTGATATTGCTTCTCTATACTTTATTTGTGCGTGTATTAAGTCATTATGATATGTAATCATCGATGTCATGAAATTTTCTTTAGGGTCTCCAGTGTCAGTGCTTTGTAACAGTCTTTAATGTTTTCCAGCACTCAGAGATCTACAGCAGGAGGTATTTTTAGTTTCTCTTTAACATGAAAACGTGTATTTTTTTCTTTCATTATTCCAGAAAAAAGGTGAGGCTGGCGAAGCAACAACTGGTTAAAGAAGCAAGAATTAAAGGGAGAACTAGAGCAAGATGCTGCAAAGCATTACATTTACCTATAAACCGATTATTTTGAATAAATAAATTTGTTAACATTATTTGAAAATGGGATATTTGTTTATTTTGTGTGATAAAACTAAGCATTTTTTTTTTCAATTCTTGATGGGTTTTGTGACACCACATGCCTTATTAATCTTAAAAACGTAATTGTTTGATTCAATTTAGTAACTTAATTTCCTACAAACTGGCTACACATCAGCCATAACATGTTTTAATGTACTCCTGATTCTCTTACAACATATATTACTAATCATGCTTACATTTTATTATGCACTGGCAAGACTGTTACCATTTCTCTTCTACTAATCCCCTACAATTTATCAACCCTTGATATTATAATTTATTTATAGACCAATTCATTCAATTGGTAACAATGACCTTTTTTGGATCAGTTCTAATGAACATTATTTTTTATTAACATTTAAATCCAGATGGGCAAAATTTCATTTATTCTAACTTGGCATAGTGTAACTTGGCAAGTGAAAATAAATAATTATTCAACAGTCTATGGCCAAACTTCAAGTAGCTTCTTTTCCCCTTTATATTAAAGCATATACTGTTTGTAAAGCCTTTTAGTGGTCATGGAAAGCACAGACATTGGGAGGCACAGTTTAGGTAAAAAAAGTTATGTTTTATTTTGTGGTTTGGGGTGTGTGCAGGGGATACAGCCTCCTGAGATAAGATGTTATTCTTATTCTCTTATACAGTACTGGTTGTAATTCCATCACCAAATATTTTGACGGTAATAAAACATTTTACCACCCTATCCTTACAAAAAGGATAAGTACTGTGGTTAGAGAAACAGTGTGTTATACGAAAGTTAGTGATCAGGTGTGCAAAAACATTAGTCACATTTAAATTTAAACTTAAAACTCATCTGTTTAGCTGTGCATTTATTGAATGAACACTGTGCTATGTCCGAACTGACTGCACTATTTTATGTTTATCTAATATTTCTAACTGTTTTAGTTTGATTTTAAATAAAATTTGAATTAGTTTTAAAAGTTTCATTATTTGTATCTTAAATCAAATTTTAAAAAATTCTTCAAAAAGTTTTATTGCCATTGTTTTCTGTTTAATTTTATCATTATTTTCTTCTCTTTTACAGTATGTAAAGCACTTAGAATTTCCATTGTGTATGAAATGTGCCTTGCCTAGTGTCTTTTGCCCTTGCCAGCCACTATAAAAGGAGCATGTCTGGTATCTAGAGTGAAGTGGCGACCTTTTAAATAATTTTAATAGTTTACATGATATAGCTCAGTGCTCTTTTGCTTAACCAGCTGTTACATTTTGTAGTTCTCAGGACCCACTTTATACACAATGGTAAGGGGTCCTTGCCAACGGGTAAGAGGAGGACACGGAAATAACTGGGCAAAAATTCCCGAGGTTGTGCTGGCCAGTCGTAGACTCTCCTCTTTCAGCCTATGCTCTTTCCATATGCTGTTTTACAATAGGAAGCACATGGTTAATATTATTTTAAATAATAAAATTATATTTTTGGCAGATTTGGCAAATGCTCTTAAACAGAGTGACTTACAAAAGTGCTTAAGTTTCTGTCATTGAATAGATCCTTACACTGGGTTAATTGGTTACTAACTAAGTCAAACACCAAACCAGTCAAACACCATTGGGAAGGTTTTTATTTTAAATACAGCAGGCCATTTCTCACCAGGAAGTACAAGGCGGTCCAGGGCTGTTTGGCCTCCTCAGCTTCACCCTCAATTTCAACTGTTTTAAGTGGGGTTCTTTCCACTGGATCTGGACGAAGCTCACATCTCAGCTGCTAAGACAGTAAAAAATAAAAGGGATTAGAAGGATCAGTAGCCTCACCTTCTGTGTGAGCTATACAGGGTTGGCAGGTGTTGGCCTTCGCTGCCTTGGCCAGGGCAGTAAAATAAGTGCTTCTTTTTGGCTTATTTTTACAGTATATGTCGGAAACAGTCAACGGCCATTCGCACCCTAGAATCAGAAGGACAGGCAGGTCAAGTATTATGCCAGCAATCAGGTTATATTTACCAGTCACTGGAAAGTCACTAGAAGCATCTTCCATTTCTTGCATCCAGCAGTGCAGGGGGCAGAGCTATGTTTAATCGACAGATTAATCAATGGCACAAACAGGGAGCAAGACCCAAAGGCACTCGAGACATCAGATTGTCACGAGTAGCTCATATTGCTGCAATAGTATCCTCTTCCCCAGATATGGCTATGACAAGACTTGCAAACAATGGTATTTTGGTACCCCCTATTCATCTTAAGAACATATTTATGAATGTGGGTGAGGAAAATGTGACTGAATATGGATTGGATCAGCCAGCAGGTAACGCCGCTACCAAAGGAACTCGAAGTCGAGCAGACAGAGGCACTAAGCTCAGAGCGAAACCGAGGTCAGGACATTGATAATCGGGGACTCCACTATCAGAAACATCAGAAGCAAGACAACAACTTTCCTCAAGCTTTCATACTATCATGCTGCTTTCCTCAAGCTACCATCTCTGATGTGAACG
Organism: Clarias fuscus; assembly: GCA_030347435.1. NCBI lineage: Eukaryota > Metazoa > Chordata > Actinopteri > Siluriformes > Clariidae > Clarias > Clarias fuscus. The sequence goes on along the minus strand of CM059226.1, from coordinate 21,349,466 downwards.
TTACGGATGTGGAAGGACATGCTCACACATGGGATTTGGTTAACTTCTTTTTATCCACAGCAGTGAAACTCAAATCTTTTTACAGAGAAAGAGGTACAAAACAGGTTTGCTGGAGACAATATACTGCAGATATACATATGACCACAGCGGTGATACTCAGATCTGCTGCTATTGCATGCAACAGTAGGATACAATATGAAATCTGTAACAGTACACTTGTAAATAGTAACAGTATAGTAGTACTAGACAGTAAACTATAGGCAACAATGAGATAACTTAATTAATTTTTAAACAGCATTTGTTAACATTTATAATATTATATACATGAAAGCAACATACATTTTGACAGAGAAAGAGGTACAAAACAGGTTGGCTGGAGACAATATACTGCAGATATATGACTAGAAAAACAGAAATTGCACTTTCACTCAACTTATATTACCATTAATTATCTGAGATTTTAAAACTGACACAATGACCACCTGAAATGCACTCGTTACCACTTGTGTTTCAATATATTTATAATGACCTCAACACCTTTGCTAAAGTGTTAATTGCATTGTATACACATTCAAATACATAAAATCAGTCAATTGCATCGAAAAGACTCACATAAAACATATTATTTTCGCAATTAATACGTTAATGAGTCAGAGCATGAGAAAACACACATACTATACCCACAACGGTACACTCAGATCTGCTGAGGTACGGAAAGAGAAGAGGGACAAAATACTACATCTGCAGTACCATTAACAGCCCCCGGAGGGGAGCATACACCAACAAATATGACCAAAACCTTTATTTTATGAATTTCACACAAGATTCTTTACTCTTTAAGTTAAATCTTCTTTTTAACCATGTTACATCCACCCCCTCTGAATTACATAAAGTAAACGTATCATAAGTGGAGTGTTAACAGATTATCTCCTTAGTTCTCAGTAAAGAAGTACATAATATGAAAGGATTTCCCATTAGGTATAAAAAATTCAATTATCCCATAAGGATGAAGTGGTGGGAGAGTAGCGCCAAGCTCACCCCCCAGCCACTGACAGTAGAACATCTACATACATTCCACAATATACTTCCATTCCCAACCTTGCTTAACAATGCTGAAGCAAAAAAGAAAAAAATATATAAAAAAGGTGTAGAATACCATCGGAGTTTGTGAAGGCATCCCTTTCATCAAGTATGTCCTTTCCAATCCCCCCCTTTTTTAGGGAATCAAACCTGACAATAAAAGACTAAAATAGACAATAAAACTAAAATTTCAAACTAACATACTCAGGGACATGAAATCGAATATGACTTCTAAGCAGAAAAGGCCCTAAGTACTGACTTACAAACAGCTTGAACATAATGTTTTGTGTCCTTAATCATATTTTCTGCTGACATAACATGTATTAATCTGTAGACAGGACTAATGATGTGACCAAAACGAGACCTGACCTGTGTGACTGAGCTAGCATGTGATGGCACATGCCTAGTGTCAGCTGCATCTGTATTTGCAGAGGCCTTTGAGTGCGGCTGGGCAGTTAGAACTGTCTCTGCTTCTGAATCATGCAAATCTGAACCGTCACTTTCAACATCACCAGACACAGATATTCTTGCATCTCAGAAATTGCACTTTCACTCAACTCATATTACCATTAATTATCTGAGATTTTACAACTGACACAATGACCACCTGAAATGCGGTTTCAATATATTTATAATGACCTCAACACCTTTGCTAAAGTGTTAATTGCATTGTATACACATTTGGGTTTGATCCGACTAGCGGTTCAGATTGGTGACTTTCTGCTGCAGCAGTAGTGACCTTAGTTGAGGAATCCGGCAGAATTCCACTTAGGGTTTGGGTTTGATCTGACTCACTTTGAACACATCTGTCAGGCAGGTCTGAAACCCAACTAATAGTTCTTTCTCTGGTGCCAGATGCCTGGACTGACACAGAATCATACTCATGGCCAATGCCAACATCATCACCTCCTGATAATGCCTTGCCTCCTGTCATCACTGATCCTTCCATTATAACACAACTGCAGCTGTCCTCCTCATTCTCCGACACTTCTGCGTCTCCTCCCAAAGATCCATCCTCCACTGCACACAATGAAGGGACTGAAGGCAGACTGACAAGATTTGGATGCCTCTGAAAGTTGATCAGACAGGAAGTTCCCTACATTCACTGTTAGGAAATTTACTAACATCAACAGGTTTCGATGAACCACTTTTTCCTGACCAGTAGATGGATTACATATCCTGTAAGTATGAGTGTCTGGTTTACGATCCACGACAGTGAAAACTGTCGACTCCCATCTGTCAGCAACTTTCCTTTTGCCCCTTTCAGTTTTACTTGCCAAGAGCACTTGATCGCCTATTCTGATATCCAGTCCTTTCACTCTTCGTTTGTACAGCTCTGCATGCCTTTTCTGTTCCTTCGTCACATGTTTTTGTGTAATAAGCTGTGCTTCTTTCAGATCTTTGACTAAAGCAGTCACAAACTTATCACAGCTGGTTACAGCTGGATCATTTAAAACTGAACGAAAAAGAACATCAATGGACAGACGAGGCACATGCCCAAACATCAAATAAAAGGGGGTGTAACCCGTCGTTTCATGTATAGTGTAGTTATACAGAAATGTCAGTGTCTGCAGACGTCTAGGCCAGTCTCTTTTCACATCTCGTGACAAAACACGGATCTTATTTCCAAGTGTTCTGTTAAAGCGTTCCACGCTCCCATTACCCATCGGGTGATATGGTGTTGTACGTGACTTGTTCACCCCAGAAACCCTCAGAAGCTCCTGAATCAACTTGCTTTCAAAACATGGCCCTTGGTCACTATGAATCCATTCTGGAAGGCCATAAACACAAAAGTACCTGTCCCATAAGATCCTGGCAACTTGTTTGGCAGACTGGTCCCTACACACAAAAGCTTGTGCCAGTCTTGTGAAATGGTCAGTCACTAGACGTCAACAGTCTTGTTACTGGAATCTTCTGCTGACCAGAAGTCTATGCAGACAAGCTCTAATGGTCTACTTGTTGAGATGTTTTCCAAGGGAGCTCTCCCAGAAGGATCCATAGTTTTGCTTACAGTGCAGCGGTAGCATCTATGCACATAGTCTCTTACAGTGCGATCCATATTCATCCAAAAGAACTCATCATGTCTAAAAGTCATCATGAATTCCTTTTAGAATCACATTTACTAGAGACTCTGGAACAACATACTGATGACGTTTGATCCTCGACAGTTGGTCACATGACACATGACAACACACCATTTCTGATGACGAGTTACTCCCAGTGCTTCAGATATTGAATGACAATCATAGATTCCTTTGCCCTTTCTCTTATGGAAGGTCTACGTTGGCGCTTGACATAATACAAAACTCTGGACAAGTGATTATCGTGGAGCTGTTTTTCACGCAGCTTCTTTTCTGAATATGCCGGAAGCGTGTCCTGCCCACCAGACATTACTTGTGATCGATGACAGCCATAGCTCGTGCTCTGGCACCCATGTTCCACTCAGCATGTGAATCCAATGTGGCAGAGACCTAAACGACTGACTTGTATTAAAGACGCTCTGGCTCTTGTCCGAATCACATGCACATCTCAAGGCGTCCTGCACTGAACCTGTTGACATTCCTTCGAAGTCAGATAGAAGTGCTCCATAAGACTCTTTGAGCAATCTCTGTGTGACCTCAGTTTTGACAAATGGGACCCGAATTAAGGCATCTGCGACAGTGTTTTGGGGACCAGGCACATACTTTATGTTAAAGTTGTAGCTCGCCAATTTAGCCACCCAGCGTTGTTCGCAGCAATCAAGTTTTGGTTTTGTAAGTATATGGGCCAAGGGATTATTGTCAGTCAAGACAGTGAATTCATGACCCTTGAGCCAATGACTGAACTTATCGCATATTGACCATTTTAAGGCCAAAAACTCCAAATGATGCGCTGGATAATTTTGTTGTGACCGAGAAAGTGATTTACTGGCGAAAGCTACAGGCCTGTTTTTTATCTCCCCCTCTGGGACCTGTGAGAGCACAGCCCCAATGCCATCTAAGGATGTATCCGTTGCCAATACAAAAGGGCGATTAAAATCTGGATGAGCAAGGACGACGTTCTTCAACCTGTTGAACAATCTTTTCAGCCTCTCAACAGCTTGGCCCTGTGCTTCCGTCCAGTCACTTGGTTTCAGCTTTCTGTTCTGGTGAACATGACGCTGCTTATCCAGATTTTTCCCTCTTGCTTTCAGGCCCTTTAGGAGACTAAAAAGAGGCTTTGCTACAGCTGAATAGTTCGGAATGAAGTGCTGGTAGTAATTCACCATGCCTAGGAATGATCTTATTTTTTTCTGGGAAGGAGTAGCTCCATCTAACTCCATCAAGTACAAACTGCTCATCTTAGAGATGCTCTCAACTTTGCTTTGGTCTGTGGAAACCCCTGTCTGATTGATTATATGGCCGAGGAACTTCACCGATTTCTTCATCAAGTGACATTTTTTTGGAGCCAGCTTGAGATTGTATGCACGGAGTCTGCCAAACACCATTTCTAAGCGATCGAGAGCAGTAGTTTGATCTGGACCGAAGACAATTAAGTTGTCCAGATAACACAGGAGACTGAGAAAGTTTTCATCTCCAAATATGCTGGTCATCATACGCATAAAGCTACAGGGACTTTTGCAGAGGCCCTGTGGCAGACGATTGTAATCAAAAAGACCCATGGGTGTCGTAAAAGTTGTGAACTTGCGGTCATCTTCGTGCAGCGGCATGTTATAAAATCCGGATGTCAGATCCATCATGCTAAATAAAGCATTTCTGCCCAATGCTGCTAAACAATCCGCTTGATGCGGAAGAGGGTGAACGTCCTTCAGTGTTCTCCTGTTCAGCCAGAGGAAGTCTGTACATACACGCAAATCCCCATTTTTCTTCCAGACCAAAACATGAGGAGAGGCATACTCACTGGTAGATTTCCTAATTATCTCTTTCTCCTCCATTTCGGGTAACACCTGCCGTAGTTTTTGATACTGGCTGGGTGCTACTCGTCTGAATGGAAGCCTGAATGGTCTGGTGTCTGAGAGGTGTATCCTGTGTACGAAGCCCTTTGCTTCAAGCAATAGCAATCAAGATGGCTATTTGAAAACACATCTTTATAGCCCAGAATTAGGTTTACCAACCGCTGCTTACATGCATTTGAGATGTCACATGAATCAATGTCAAGACTATGCAGACCAATTGACTTTAGCTGCTCACTCACAGGTGATGCATCAGCTGCTTCATCTGACAACCTTACTGAGCAATTTACCAGCAGAGGACTGGCAATATTAGTGTAATCAAAATCTTCAAGTGCAATACATGGATAGAGATCTGCAATTTTTGCATTCCTTTTTAATAACACTGGCCTGCCTGATGTGTTGATAAGCTTCAAAGGGACCCATCCATCTCCCCTTAAAGATGTGATCAGTCTAGCCACCATGACAGCTCTGGGAGCAGAGTGAGATGATGTAGGCTCAATCATGACTGCACTTCCAGGAGAGACAACAGCAGATTTGGGCAACTTCCCCCATACTAAGTACTCACAATCTGGCTCGAGATGGACAGCTGAGTTGCATCTTACTGCCCCTATCTTGTCAGGAATCTCCTCTCCAACGGTTCAATCCCGCAAGCATTGACAAGAAGCTTTCGCACTCTGGGTTTAAAGATGTTGGTTTTGACACTGCTTGCCAAAATCCCTCACTCATTTTGAAATATCTGAGAATGTGTTTAATAACATTAGTCCCAATTATTAGCTCATCATGTTGTCCCGGAACTACTAATGTTGGTACTATCATCTTTATACCATACACTTCCATGGCAAGATTGAATGATGATCTTGGTTTCACACGCAGCCCTCCACAGCCTACCAGGGTGACATCAGTAACAAACTTATCACATTCATTCACAGCCCCAGTTGGTCTCAGAGTAATTTCAGCAGATTCATTTACAGTACAGGCCATCAAACTGCTGTCTAACATTGCGTTTAGCGTGACCATTTCTCCAATCTTCACTGGCATGTAGAAAAGGCTGTCTTGTCCACCCACAATGTGTGTGTTCTGATAAATGAATTCTGATTGATCACAGTTTACTTTGGCTGACATAAGCATTTTCACAATCAACAACAACTTGGAAGTTACAATAATGATGACCCGCACTTCCTCCCTCCAAATACGGGTCTGTTAGTTTCCCCTCATGTTGCGACTGGGCAGAGGGTTGTTATGAAATTCTTTTTTTATGTGCCCAGGGGAGAAGCATACAAAACACAATCTGTCTGTCATGCAATGTGTCACCGTGGTATGGTTGTTGTCGTTATAGACCCGACATGCACTTCTGACAAAGTCACATCTGGGGCTGGAAACATCATGCGATTGCACCCTGTTCATCAGCTGCTCCATCATCTCCATCATACGAGTTCGGAACTGACTGTCAGCATGTTGTGTGTTTTGAGACATCATTGGAGATGGGCAGGAGGAAGGCTGATGCTGTCCCTGACTGGGCACTGATGTAGGCTCTGGCTGGTGGCATACTTGAGCGCTGGGTAAGGTGCAGAATGATCGCACCGGAAAAGCTGTTAACCCTGACTTGGGGCTATCATTCCGATCTGATTTGCTGCTGAACACTGTAGTTGAGTGGCTCCATAAGTTCACACCGGCATTTCTCCGGCTCCTGAATTCCCTCTGGTAGTCATCAATTCTGCTCTGTATTTTTTTGCACTCCTTTCTTTAATAGGCTTGCATCTAAATATGTTTGCTAAACTGGGGTCAGGACAGAATTTAATAAACATTCTTGTTACCTCCTCTCCTATGTTATCCAAATGCCTTGTCTTCGTAGTCCCTCATCTGCTAGATCAGCTGCTTTGTTCAGTCGGATTCAGTAGTCTACTGGATTCTCTTTAGCTCTGGGGATAGTGGCATAAAAGTCTGCGAATGGTAGGCAGGAGGGTGCTTCACTGATGTATTGCATGAGAATTCCAAAGATTAACTCAGGATTCTGTCTGACGTTGAGCGTAGCATCACTGTGCAGGCTGACTTTAACAACGTCCTTTGCCTTTCCAGTGAGTCTAGTCATTATCTCCTCGGATTGTTCTTGAATGGGGCACATTTGTTTTCTTAAGCAGGCTTTTGTCCTGTCTAGCCACTTTTCAATGCCATACTTATCAGAGGCATCGCCCCTAAATGTATCATTCTTTGACTTCATGTGGACTGTTACTTGTGGTGTCATAAATGTATGTGCACATTGTTCTGTGCGTGTTGGGGTCTGTGTGTGACTGGGTGAATTGGTTTGGCACTCAGCATTTACGTTGACTACGCCAGCAGAAACTAGTTTCGCAACTATTGACTCACCATTGTGAACCTAACTGCCCTACCGTGATCAAATGCAACTCTATCAACTCCAGGTGTCGAAGTGTATGGACCCTCACCAGGAACCCGTCCAACAGGTGTACCGCCCAGGGACTGACTTATCCCAATACCCCTACCGTTGTCAGCATGTACCTGTGGTCATCCAACACCCCGGCCATCATCGCTAAAAATACCACCCTCTGGGCTATCAAATAATCATGTACTCCATCCTCTGGGGAAACCCATGTTACCATAACGTGTTACATCAAAGTCACCATCACACTCATGTTTTTCAGCCATTATGCGATCACAAAAATGAGCATGAGAAATAATGTTAAATAAAAAGACAAAGAAAAATTATTTCAATACCAGCTGTAAGTTCTCTCAGTATATGAAATTAAATCTTAAACGTGATGATAGTCAAAACTATGTTCCATATGTCCATGTGTTGTGTAAATGTGAAAAACAAATGTATTGTCTGAATCACTTTGTGTGAGTATGTATATACTGTCCTCATCCATAGTATCTAAGACTTGAACCACTGAGGAACTTGACTTGCTCAGTGTAATGAAGACTTGGGCCACCGGTAAACTTCACACGCACACAGCAAACACAGTCGATCTGCGTCGAGCTGATCGAAGAATCCGAAGAAGTCATGGCACCAGTGTTACGGATGTGGAAGGACACGCTCACACATGGGATTTGGTTAACTTCTTTTTATCCACAGCAGTGAAACTCAAATCTTTTGACAGAGAAAGAGGTACAAAACAGGTTGGCTGGAGACAATATACTGCAGATATACATATGACCACAGCGGTGATACTCAGACCTGCTGCTATTGAATGCAACAGTAGGATACAATATGAAATCTGTAACAGTACACATGTAAATAGTAACAGTGTAATAGTACTAGACAGTAAACTATAGGCAGCAATGAGATAACCTAATTAATTTTTAAACAGCATTTGTTAACATTTATAATATTATAAACATAAAAGCAACATACCTTTTGACAGAGAAAGAGGTACAAAACAGGTTGGCTGGAGAAAAACAGAAACTGCACTTTCACTCAACTCATATTACCATTAATTATCTGAGATTTTAAGACTGACACAATGACCACGTGAAATGCACTCGTTACCACTTGTGTTTCAATATATTTATAATGACCTCAACAACTTTGCTAAAGTGTTAAATGCATTGTATACACATTCAAATACATAAAATCAGTCAATTGCATCAAAAAGACTCACATAAAACATATTATTTTCGCAATTAATACGTTAATGAGTCAGAGCATGAGAAAACACACATACCCACAGCGTTGATACTCAGATCTGCTGAGGTACGGAAAGAGAAGAGGGACAAAATACTACATCTGCAGTACCATTAACAGCCACCAGAGGGGAGCATACACCAAAAAATATAACCAAAACCTTTATTTTATGAAATTCAGGCGAACGTCTCGGGTTACTTTGCTGTAACCCTGTTCCCTGATAAAGCAGGAACGAGATGCTGCGTGAAAACGCTATGGGAACATCTCTTTGTTCTCTGGTTGTGAAGCCTGTGTGTATCAAATACGGAAAATATTTTTGGCTTATAACCTCGGTCAGTTGATGTCATCCGATAAGGTGCACCTGCAGGTTATAAATAGGAGTGAACTTGAAACATCCTCAGGGAAATTTTTTGAAAGGAACAAACGTGTGCGGGGAGGACCAGCATGCCACATCACACACCTGCAGCAAGGGGACACCTCTTGCCAGAGCAATTGATGAGGCAATCCCCCTGGTCGAATGAGCCCTGATTCACAGAGGCGAAGTGTGACCACGCGCCTCATAGGCTAGGGCAATAGCATTTCTCACCCAATGTGACAGCGTCTGTCTAGTGGCAGCCGCCCCCCGGTTGCGGCCCCCATGGCAAATGAAAAGCTGCTCTGACTACTCTGACTGGCTAGTGTGGTGAATGTAAATCTGAAGAGCACGTACTGGACACAGTAAGTGAAGTCTTTCCTGCTCCAGAGCTGTAAAAGACGGAGGACAGAAGGCTTCGAAAACAACTGGGTGCATGGTCGAGAATGGAACTTTCGGAAGATAGTTTGGGTGAGGATGCAGAATAGCTTTGACTAGCCCAGGGGCAAAGTCTAGGCAGTCTGGGGAGACTGACAGAGCCTGCAGATCCGCAATCCTCTTCAAAGAAATAATAGCCTAGAGAAAAACCATCTTAAGACACAGAAGCCTGACAGGCTCGGACTCTAGTGGTTCAAAAGGGGTGTCAACCAGGCCTTCGAGCACAATAGCTAGGTCCCACGAAGGGCCCGTCTCTCTCGTGGGCGGTCTCAACCGATTAGCTCCATGAATAAAATGGGCAACTAAAGGTTGCTTTCCCACAGAAACCTCACCGGTCAGAACATGACAAGCCAAAATAGCAGCTATGTATGTTCTGAGAGTACTAGGGCATAAGCCCAAGGACAACTTTTCTTGCAGAAACTCCAGCACTGAAACAATCTGGCATGTCTTGCCATGCCCCCACTTTCAAGTACACTAAATTTGAGGGCATAAGTTCTTCTAGTGGAGGGAGCCCTGGCACTTAGAATAGTTTCAATTATGCTGGCTGGAAGACCAGCATTTCTTAGTTGGTCCTCTTCAGGGGCCAGATGTGAAGGTTCCAGAACTCGGGCCGGGTCCCCTGCGCCTGAGACAGAAGATCCCTCCTCATTGGAATCACCCAGGGTGAGCCATCGAGGAGAGATATTAGATCCGAGAACCACACTCTGGTCGGCCAATGGGGCGTTATCAATAAGAGGCGCAAACCCTGTTGACGAACCCTCGCCAGGACGCCTGGGAGCAGAACTATCCGAAGAAATGCATAAAGACATAATCTGTGCCACGTGTGGGCCATCGTGTCCAGACCCAGGGGAGCTGCAGGAGTCAGAGAGTAGTATAGGGGACATTGTACTGCCTTTTGTGAGACAAAGAGGTCCACTTCTCTTATATAAAATCTTTCCCAGATTTGACTGACTACTTCAGGGTGGAGTTTCCATTCTCACAGTGTCACAGCTTGTCTGGATAGCAAGTCTGCTCCTACATTCATGTGCCCCGGAATGTAAATCGCCCTGAGGGACAGGAACTTGTCCTGTGTCCAAAGCAGAACCTGGTGCGCTAGCTTGTTCAAGCGGCGAGAGCGCAGTCCACCCTGGAAATTTATGTACGAGACTACCGCAGTGTTGTCCACCCGCACTAGGACATGGTAGCCTTTCAACTGCTGGAGGAAGTGTTTCAGGGCCAGAAACAGGGCCATAATTTCAAGGCAATTGGTGTGCCATGCGAGAAGATGACCTCTGTAGCTCCCCTGTGCTGGGTGGCCATCTAAGACTGCACCCCAGCCCGTGAGGGAAGCGTCTGTCGTTAGCATCTTGCGACAACAAGACGGACCTAAAGTGGGATCCAAAGTCAGAAACCGGGGTCTGAACCACATAGAAAGGGTACGAAGCCCCCGGCACGTAACCATTTTTAGCCTCTGGGGATTGGCCTTTGAGTGAAATCCCCTGGCTCTTAGCCACATCTGAAACGCTCTCATGTGCAGAAGGTGCAAAGGTATCACTGTGTACGTGGCTGCCATGAGGCCTAGAGATCTCTGAAAGTGATGAACAGTCACCTTCTGGCCTAGCTTGATTTCCTTCAGGGTGTTGAAAATGGATTTGACACGAGCAGGTGACAGCTGTGCCCGCATTGTGACTGAATCCCATGTGACACCTAAATATGTTGTCCAGGAAAGAGAATGCTTTTCGTGGCGTTGAGTTTCAATCCTAAAGAATGGTGATGAGCTAGGACAACATCTCGATGTTGAAGCGCTAGCTACTGAGACTGTGCCAGAATCAGCCAGTCGTCTATGTAATTTAAAATATGAATGCCCTGGAGTCATAAATGAGCCAGGACTGCATCCATGCACTTTGTATATGTGCAGGGTGACAGAGTTAGGCCAAATGGAAGGAGCCGATACTGGTAAGCTTCGCCCCCGAAAACAAACCTCAGGAACTTCCTGTGTTGTGGCAATATTTCTATATGAAAATATGCGCCGTTCAGGTCGATTGTCACAAACCAATCCTCTGGTTGGATTTGAGAAACAATCATTTTGATAGTCAACATTTTGAATCTAAATTTCCTGAGATAACAGTTCAAGCCGCAAAGATCTAAAATCGGACGCAACCCCCATCTCTCTTGGGAACCAAGAAATACCGACTGTAGTAGCCCGACTCTCTGTCTGAGAGGGGAACATGTTCTATGGCCCCTTTGCCCAGCAAAGTCTGTAATTCCTGGGCCAGTAGATGTGCTTGTTCCATTTCCACGGAAGTGGAGGACGATGTCCAAACTGAATCCTGTAACCTGTGGCTATGGTCCTTTGTACCCAAAGAGATACGCCTGGCAGTAGTTTCCACACTGCCAGCTTCTCCGAAAGGGGCACGAGTTTTGGCACTTCGGCTAGACGGTATCCTGAACTGTGGCAGGAGATGACCGAACACCCAACATTTCGTTGGAGACCGATGCTCCCCGAAACACCAGTGGTGGCGGGGTTTGAACACTGGCCTCCTGGGAGTGCCAGGGAGGAGACCCTATTCTGAGAAGGAAATCCAGGCGCCCCCTTCCCGGGGGGAGACACCCCCATGGCCCTGGGTGCACGAGCCTCAGGACTTCCTCTTTGCAGAGAGAAAGCTCCTCCGGTCCGGTCTTTCTGAGGCGGATTGAGAAGAGCGGCGAGCCCCATCCCAGTCTTTAAGAGGGGGTGCCTTGCTGGTACGCTCTCCTTCTGCACCTCACGCCTAATGGGCGCCAGACCTGTTCGGGACCGGGTGGCCGACAGTCCAGACTCTTGAGCATGGCAGGGAAGAAACCTCCCAAAGGCCTGTTCTTATAATTTCATCTCCCGAAAAACCTAGTGGCAACAGAATTAACAGCGTCACCAAAAAGGTTGGAAGGCGAAACAGTGGCATCAAGGAGGACAGCACGATCCCTATCCTTGATGCACGTGAGGTACAGCCACAGATGCCTCTCCGTGGATACCATAGCAGCCATAGAACAGCCAAAAGCACAGGCTGTCCTTGGTTGCACGGAGAGACAGATCTGTGGCTCAGGGTACACTGCATGAGAAGAGGTGTATCTGTACTAGGAAACTCCCGTATACACCACTTATTTTCGGAAGTATCTACAAGTACCACTGACTGTATACATCAAATTCAACCAAGCTAGGATACTTCAGGATTGATACCAATTCGGATGTATCTCGCTGAGGAATCCTTCCATGGTACAGCCAATTGTTGCCATGGCAAATAATCCACTCAAGGATTTTGTCAGGAGACCTTCACACCTCAAGCCCCATTTGCATTTTACACCTTTGCACACCTCTGCTCTTCCCTATTGGTTTATTTATCTCTACATTGATTGGTTGTTTAAAAAAAAACACTCCCAAAACCCTGACATCTATTGGGACATTACCCAACTCATTTTTATTTAGCCCAACCCAAGCCCTCATAACTTAGTGACTTCACTGGTTATTGGGAAGGTATGTAGATAGACCCTATCCAACTCCGTCCACTCCCTCCCCAACAGTACTATACATTCCCCACAACATTAAAAAAATGACAATAGAATTGATTTATTAAAATTAATAAGAATCTTTTTTATTAAAATCAAATCAAACACTAATAAATATACAAAGCAAAGTAAGAATAAGGGGTAAAAAACTAAATATGGAAAAAAATTGTGCAAATGTGCATTTATGAAGGTGCAATTAAATTGAAAGCAATACTAAAACAAACATGCACCAGTGCTTGTTAGATGTACAAAATAAATGTCCTTTTAGCTCGGTCCCATTAGATATTATACGCTTATGGCATGGCACACAATGGCATCCTCCTCATCAGACATCAGCTCCAGTATTGCAGTCTGCCACAGTTCTCTCTTTGCATCTGCTTGAACGACTACACCTTTACTCCAGCAACTGCAAAACACACCATACGTTAACCCCAAAAAACACTCAGAGATATACCGAACTTAATACATACAGTAAATGATGTACACTTACTCATCTTTGTCGGTTTTTAGCCCCTGGCTTAATAGAGTCTCTTAGCTGAGACTTTCCTGGCCGAGACAAAGAGTATTTCCTCTGCAGTGTCTCATAGTACGTCCTGTAACATGCTGGATAAAAAAATAAATAAAAAATCAGATAAGTGACAGAAACAATTCAAATTATTGAAGGGACAAAAATAAAGGGACATGAAAATAAATACAATAATTTCTGATTACCTTTTATACACTCAGGGTCTGCATCTGCAAAAGTCATCTTTAATTCCTCCAGCAGATACATCATCACCGCCTGATAATGAAGTAAACTTTTCTGTGTGGAAAGAGAATAGTGTCAGTAATTACATTTAAAATGATTATGTAAAACCCCATACATAGCAGGTAAAGAAATAACATTCTTACTCAGTTTGTGGATCATATTTATGTGGGTTGTTTTCTGAATTACGGAGGCTCCTTACAGCTTCCTGTAACGTTCAATTAAAAATGCTTTAATACATACATTTTTAAACAACACTGTATAATTCTGATGGGACAAATAAGCTGGACACCTGCAACAATGCAAGTAACAAAAAGTAGATGTGTAGCTAAGTGCTTAGGCTAACTTGCCAAGGTATAATTTACTACTATATTGTCGGCTAACATAAAGCTCAACTTACCGCAATGCCCACGTTATGCGCCCTCTTAGCTCTTCTATGCACATGGCTTGACTCTTCCTGTGGTCTTCACTCATCAAACTTGCGCTCAAATGCATCAAGACGCTGGATAGCCTCTTTGAGAAGAGCAGTGTTTGCAGCTTGCTTCTCCTTCAAACTCTCAAGCTGAAGAGACGAAGGCACACCATGGCCAATCCCCCCACCCCGCTATGATAAGAAGGACAGCACCTCTTTCTGCTAGTCATTAACATTAAAAAAAGGCCTTTACACCTCACAGCCATCACCTCTCACTGCTAGCTGTGAGGACTCCTAGAAAGTTTCACCGATTCCCGTAAACATCCACATACATGAGGTATCTGGTCGTTTCACAAAATTTCCTTTTGCATGCTACCTTTCCAAGCACTCTGCCTCAGACATCTGGCAAACTTAAAGTTTAGCGGGGATTTCCCATACCATATTTGTCTGGATACAGCTCTTTTCATGCAGTGGTAGCTGTGCAAATGCCCTCTCATCAATAGCCCCGTCGGTGCTCAAGTCCTTCAGCAGGTCAGCCTGGTAGGCCTGCAAAACCGCCATGGTGTGCAGTGTAGCACCATCCTGACTCGCTGCCTGAAAGGCTTTCCCCACCAAGGAAGATGTCAATCTACATGGCTTGGAAGGGAGTGTGGGTTTTTTCAGGGAGGATGATGTCCCAGGAGAGAGATAGCCCGCAAGCGCCTCTTCTATCTGGGGCATCATCATATAACCGCGCATTTTCGCATCCACGATATATACGAATAAGTCGAAGTCAATGGCACAAAAACACGTGATGAGTAAGGCTTGCTCTATGAAAGAGTTAACTCGTCATGGAGGTCACCAAAAAAGGGGAGAGAGAGATGTTGAGGCCCCTCCCCCTGGCCACCCGACAGAAACCTGTCGTCTAATTTTGAGCGCTTGGAGGAATCTCACTTCTGCAGCCAGTAGATGTGCAACCGCTCGACCGCACACCTTATAACTTCCAATAATTCCTTATACGCTCTGTCAACACTGGACGATTGTTGTGAGGAGGCTACTTCCATGGAAGCAAGAGACGAAGACTCTTCCGCCCCTTAACAATAAGTGCCGGAGCGCGCTTGAGAAGCGAACGCTAAAACTTCCTGATCCGGAGAGAATGCGAGAGAAAGGGGGAATTCCGTCTCATACGCGTCTGCCAGATCAATACACAAGCCCCAGGAATGCCCCGCGAAGCACCTTAATAGGGAGGAGATCACAATACTCACAGTCTCCCTGAAGCCCGAGGCGAGTGTGTTCTTCCCCCAAGCACTCAAAACAAAATTCGTGGAGATTGCCCTCCGAAAGAGATCTATCACACGGAGGCACGCAACTCCGCCATATCAGTGAGTTTACGCTGTTATTTTTTTTTTTTTTTTTTCTCGTAATCTGCTAGCACACACACACACACAAACACAAAGCGGTCCTGAAGCCAAAAGGTCCGAGGGTCTTTCCAGTTCACTCCTATTTATAACCTGCAGGTGCACCTTATCGGATGACATCACCTGACTGAGGTTATAAGCCAAAAATATTTGGTGTATTTGACACACAGGCTTCACAACCGGAGAACAAAGAGATGTTCCCATAGTGTTTTCACACAGCATCGAGTGTAGCTTTTGAAAGGGAACTAACATGTTCTCATGGTTGCTTGGGCTGAACACATGGCTACAAAGAACCTGCAGTTCAAAAGGACTTCAAACGACAACTTCAATATTTTCTGGGGCGAGAGACAACTGTTCAAACTGGATGGTCTCCACCCAAGCAAACTTGGTGCAAGGGAAGGAAAATATCTATTTCTCCCTACATCATCCTTCAGCAGAGTGTGTCAATCCTCTCAACCTGAATGGCACATGTGCACCTGGACAAAGTATGAGTGACCACAGACAGCTTTCGAGTCATCATGTGGCTAAAGAATCCCACAAGGACACTGATAACACCACACAGTCAAAACAACCACTGTTCATGGACATTCCGCCTGAGTCCTGCTCACAGAGCTCATCACAGACGGACTATGACATACTACAACAGCTTCAAGATAACATTCTGGAAAATAGCCAATGAATTCAGGACAATATACTAAAGCCACCAGAGACGCCAGAGCCAGAGCCCATCTCACCAGACACATTATTCCTCTCTCCAGCATCTCCACTTCTAAGCTTCTCACAGAAAATGGAGGATCTGGTGTTTACTGGGACCAAACCCTCCCACTCTTTTGCTGCAAGCCCCTAGATGCCAACTAAAAAACAGCGGGCTCTGCTACCACCAAGGACTGTGGCCCCAGCTCGTCCTCGGCCTCCTGTGAGAGCTCTCCGACCGCTGCCACAGCGCCATGGCTCAACCCCCCCCCTACATCTGATCTAGGTGAATTAAAACAAACAGATACCAGCTCTCAGTGATGTGTGTCGGGTCCTCGCTACAATAACAGTAACATTCACAAATATTTACAGAACAAGCTGGAACCCAGTGTACCTGTAGCTTTTTATATCTCTGTTTTATCACATGATAGAAAGCCCAAGGCCTTCTTAAGCCGTACGGCTGACCCATCTAATCTCCGAGCTATTATGCATCAAACTAAGATTACTGTGGAGACAAAAAGTAATGCCATCAAGTTAGCATTTTTAAATATTTGCTCACTAAAAAATAAATAATTTTTAATCAATGATTTGAGAACCACAAACAAATTGGATTTTATGTTTTTTTTTTAAATGAAACTTGGTTAGACGATAGCTGCAGTGCAACAGTCCTAAATGAAACAGCCCCTCCTAACTTTACTTTCATGAGTAAAGTGCAGAACTGTTAGGAGAAGTGGAGGTGTAGCTGCTCTATTCAAAGATGTCTATCAATGCAAGCAAGTGTCATTTGGTCAGTTTTTATCTTTTGAATATCTAGGTATTTTGCTGAAAAGTGCTCCACGCATTCTGTTCATCATTATTTACAGACCTCCAAAATACTCTCCAGACTTTATTTAAGAGTCCACAGAATTGCTATCAATACTTTCCTCAGAGTTTGACTGTTTTGCCATAGCAGGGGACTTCAATATTCACATTGATAATGCAGAGATCAATATTACAAAAGAAATTATGTGTTTTAAAAGTGTTTTAAACAATTTTGACATGATTCAGCATGTTCACGGACCCACACATAATCGTGGACAAACTCTAGACTTACTCATCAGTAAGGGTCTAAACATCTCATCCATTGTTATAAAGGACGTAGCACTGTCTGATCACTTCTGTATTTTCTTTGATATATTGATCTCTGTTACCACTGAATCTAGATCTGTGTCTAGAAATCTAGAAAAAGATGCATTAATGAGCACACAAGTGGACTATTTATGAAGGCTATATCCTTAACACCAATTATTTCTGCAGACTCTATTGATCTTCTCCTTGATTCCATTAATTCAAAAGTTAAGAATGTTTTTGATATTGCTCTGGAAAAGTTTGAATAGCAGTTCAGAATATGAAAAGACAATGCCGAAAAACTGAGCTGATGTGGCGGAAGACAAAACTTGAAATTCACTATAGCATCTATAAAGATAGCCTTCGTGCTTTCAATGTGGAACTAGCCACAGCTAGACAGACCTTCTTCTCAAGCATAATAAATAGTAACTTAAACAACACTCGCACTCTTTTTGCTACTGTTGAGAAACTGACAAACCCACCAAGTCAGATTCCCATTGAAATGCTCTATGATAGCAAATGCAATGAGTTTGTTTTCTTCTTCCATGAGAAAATCAGTAGTATTAGAAGGGCTATTAACACATCAAGTTGTGCAGAGATGAGAAAAACTCAAACACAACCTCAAAAAACAGTTACTATGTCTGTCTTTCAAGAAATTGACAGCAAAATCTTGAAAGAAACAGTACAGCACCTCAAATCGTCAACCTGTGACCTTGACACACTTCCCAAATCTTTTTTGAAATGTGTGTTTGACTGTTTGGAATCAGATCTTTTATTAGTGGTGAACACCTCACTTCTTTCTGGGACTTTTCCAAATGCTTTGAAAACTGCAGTTGTTAAGCCACTTAAAAAAGAATAATCTTGATAATTCCATATTAAATAACTACAGACCAATATCAAACCTTCCTTTTATAGGCAAGATTATTGAAAAGGTTGTTTTTTATCAGGTGAACAACCATTTAAACTCAAATGGATGCCCGGACAGTTTTCAATTTGGCTTCCGAGCACATCACAGTACAGAGACAGCGCTCATAAAGATAATAAATGATATTCGTTTAAATTCTGATTCTGGCAAAATATCAGTGCTGGTACTGCTAGATCTTAGCGCTGCGTTTGACACTGTCGATCATAACATACTAATAGAAAGACTAGAAAACTGGGTCGGGCTTTCTGGGATGGTACTCAAATGGTTCAGGTCATACTTAGAAAGGAGAGGTTATTATGTTAGTATAGGAGAGCATAAGTCTAAGTGGTTGTCCATGACATGCGGAGTCCCACAAGGCTCAATTCTTGCACTGCTCCTGTTAAGCCTGTATATGCTCCCACTAAGTCATATAATGAGAAAGAACCAAATTGCCTATAACAGCTATGCTGATGATACCCAGCTTTACCTAGCCTTATCTCCAAATGATTATAGCCCTATAGCCTCCCTCTGCCAATGCATTGATGAAATTAATAGTTGGATGTGCCAAAATATTCTTCAGTTAAACAAGGAGAAAATTGAAGTCATTGCATTTGGAAACAAAGATGAAGCTCTGAAGGTGAATGCATACCTTCACACTAGGGGTCAAACAACTAAAAATCAAGTTAAGAGTCTTGGGGTGATTCTGGAGACAGACCTTAGTTTCAGTAGTCATGTCAAAGCAGTAACTAAATCAGCATACTATCATCTCAAAAACATTGCAAGAATTAGATGTTTTGTTTCCAATCACAACTTGGAGCCTTTATCATCAGCAGTGGATTATTGTAATGGTCTCCTCACCGGCCTTCCCAAGAATACCATTAGACAGCTACAGCTCATCCAGAATGCTGCTGCCAGAATTCTGACTAGAACCAGAAAATCTGAGCACATCACACCAGTGCTCAGGTCCTTACACTGGCTCGCTGTTACATTCAGGATAGATTTTAAAGTACTTTTACTCATTTATAAATCACTCAATGAGCCTAGGACCTAAATAAATTATAGATATGCTCATTGAATATAAACCTAACAGACCGCTCAGATCGTTAGGATCGAGTCAGTTAGAAATACCAAGGGTCCACACAAAATAAGGGGAGATGTGCAAAAACATTAGTCACATTTGAATCTAAAATTTAAACTCATCTGTTTAGCTGTGCTTTTATTGAATGAGCACTGTGCTGCGTCCGCACTGACTGCACTATTTTATGTTTATCCAATATTTTTAACTGTTTTATTTTTTATCACATTTTAATTAGTTTTAAAGTATCTTAAATCAAATTTAAATTTTTTCTTTAAAAAGTTTTATTGCCATTGTTTTCTATTTCATTTTATCATTATTTTCTTTCTCTTTTATGTAAAGCACTTTGAATTACCATTGTGCATGAAATGTGCTATACAAATAAACTTGCCTTGCCTTGCCTTTTGAAAACCAGCTTGTGGGCACTGTCATGTGGAGTACGGTAAACAACGGTAATCAGCCCAAAAAGCTTCTCATTGCCGTTAGGTTGAGTTCTGGTTCGGTCGATATGGGCTCATCATGTAGCAACTCCAGCCGTGGTGGGTGGGGAGCTGGTTTACTCATGCGGCATGAGTTTTATCTTCAAGTATTAAGCTTCTTTGCATGGGTCCGGCAGAGGCACACACCGCGTATGGAGCCGCATCAGCCTTGGCTGGCGTTGCCTGTAGTACTTGCAAAAGCTGCTCCAGCAGCGTCTGCCGTCCGATGTTTGTTTCCAAGAGGTGCCCTAGATACTCCTCTGGGGTTTGTAGTGGGCTCAGTTCTGGTCTGCTTGTCATAGTTGGAACCAGAGCTAGTATTCAATACATTAGTTAAAATATGTTAGTATATTTTGTCAAATTTAATAAAATAAGTTGAAATAATTATTGAGGTACTGTATTAAAATCACATAAAGGCATAGCATTTTAAACTTGTGGTTTTAACATCCCAGTGTTAAAAATAGAGCTAACCACTTAGTTTTCTTCTTCTATAAATTATTATATCATCAAATAAATTCATTAAGCAAACCTAAGGTAATAGTAAAAATAATCGGTCGTTGACTGAGGCTTGTTCAAGTCAAACTGGGATAAAATTTAAATGAACAATCGACATTTAAAGAAGACTAGTTATGAAACTTTAAGTGGAGCAGGCAGTCCAATTATATCTCTGGTGGACTGGGAAAACATTCTACCTTGACGGTATCCAAGCAGTAATGAAATGTAGGGATAAGTGCATAATATAGCTGTGGACTACAGTATATAGAGAAATAAAGATTTCTTCCTCTTGTAAATGTGTTCTGCTATTCTGCATGATCAAAAGTGCCAGTTTGATTAGAGCACCCTTCATATTATGAGTAGAAATGTTATATAAGTTTTTGTAGTATGTGAAAATGAGAATGCACTCATCAACACCCTTTATATTTACCACCTTTATCAGCCCGCAGTGATGTGGAAGTAGATTTCATAGGAAACAGCCCTGTAGTTGAGGGTAACAAGATCTCACTTCAGTGTACCAGCAAGGACCAACCTGCATCCACAGACTATGAGTGGCTCATCACCCAAAACAACACCACCACCCGCAAAAGAAGTAACTGTCCTTGAAAATGTCAGCAGAGATAGAACTGTTTCCTGCATCAGTACCAATTCCAATCGACAGGGTGAATCAAAGCATCTATTGATTGATGTCAATTGTAAGTTGTTTTGATGTAATTTGTTTTCATTAAAACCTCCTGAGCAGGGTAAGTTACAGAAAAATGTGTTATTAGTCATATTATGTAGTGTTCTATAAAGAGCTTTCACATGAAGTCGCAATTCAAGAATGCACTGCTGTTTTTAGTTTGGTTCGCCACGTTGGTAGCAAAAGTTTCACAGTTGGTGACACATGATCAAGAGACAGCACTGCCCCACTCATGTTTGGTGGTTGGTCATTACTTGGTAGAGTAAATGGATGATGATGATAATGCATCCTGGGAATTTATGATGAGCAGCGATTAAGTAAGTCAACAAAGATTAAAATGGAAAGATGTGAAATCTGAGTGGAAGCCCTTTGTGCCTTTCTATCGGATTACTTTATACAATAACATGATATACAGTGGAACCTTGGCTTACGAGCATAATTTGTTCCAGAAGTGGACTCGTGTTCCAAAACACTCGTAAACCAAATCATCATTTCCCATAAGAAATAATGAAAACTCTAATTATTCGTTCCACAGCCCCCAAAAATAAACACATAAACATAATTAATACAATCTATAAAATGAAAATAAAACAAATTAATCTGCACTTTACCTTTAAAAAAAAAGTACAAATAAGTCCCGACAGATAAGTGTTTCTGTTGGTGCGCACAGGCGCCGTGTGTGTGTGTGTGTGTGGAATTAGCCCCTTCCCTCGCCTTGTTTTACACAGTAACACTCCTCCTCCCTCTCCCCACCCCGCTTTTTAAGTTTCACAACAAACACACACACACACACACACACACACACACACACACACACACACACACACAACGGAAACACCGTTTTAAAAGGAAAAAAAAATCTCTCTGACACTGGCATGAGCGTATATTAACGGAATCACTTTTTAAGTTTCACAACAAATGCATAAACACAGCGGAAACACTGTTTTAACGGAAAAAAAAAAAATCTCTCTGAGACTAGCATGAGCGCATACTAACGGAATCACTTTTTAAGTTTCACCACAAAAACACACACACACACACACACACACACACACACACACACACACACACACACACACACACACACACACACACACACACAACGGAAACACCATTTTAACAGGGAAAAAAGAAATCTCTCTGAGACTGGCATGAGCGAATACTAAGAGAATCACTTTTTAAGTTTCACAACAAACACACACACACACACAACGGAAACCCCATTTTAACAGGGAAAAAATAAATCTCTCTGACCTGGTGTGAGCGCATACTAAGGGAATCACTGCTGTAAAGTAAAAAAAACAAACAAATGAACCAGCACCTTACCTTTGAAAAAAATCGTGACAGAGCAGAGTTTCTGTGTGTGTGTGAAGCCAGGGAGGGAGAGAAAAGGCGAAAGAGCGTCTGTGCGTGTGTGTGCGTGTGAGACGAGCAGAGTTTCTGTGTGTTTGCGAAGCTATGGGGGGTGGGGGGGGGGGGTTGGTTGAAAAGGTGAGAGAGTGATGCTCGGTTTCCAATTAAAAATCTTTGCTCGGTTTGCGGAACACTCATAAACCACTTTACTCGCAATCCGAGGTTCCACTGTATGTACCAGCACCTGTGCGGGATTTGTCTAATGACTATTCTGTGTTTTAGTGACCAACGGAGGGGATAAAGAGGGCGAGAGCCATGAGAAAGACAAGGAGCCGAGCAACACAGCGCCGAAGGTGTGCATTAATGTGTAGACATGCATAGTCAAATAAAAATTCTGACAAGAAAAAGTGATCAAGGAAAATAAAAAGTCTGTACAACTTTAGCATGCCTAGCGTCTCCTTATTTCTGGACCAACTTTCAGAAGTCCCAGTATTTAAGGTCTTATAATTAATCAAACTATTGTAGCTTGTAATTTACCTTACATTTAAACTTATATTTTAATGTCTCTATGAGATCAAAATCATACTGTATGAAAGGATGTTGGTCTGCTTGCTCTTGCAGTGAGTCATTTAATGCCAAATTGTAAAAAAAAAAATTGCCCACACACTCAGATACATTTGATTTTTATATCTCTAAAATTTTATAATTGTTTCTTTTTTTTTAATAATAGAGTATAACAGCACTGGTATATTTAACTGTATGTATTACTCTGTTTCACAGGTGTGCTAATCAAAGCCCCCTTAGATTTTCGCATTAGACGTCTGTAGAAACTGTTAAGTAGGTGTTTTACTTAGCCTTATTAATTAAATTTTGTAGCCAAATGTATATTATGTACTATGCACAGTCACCCCACAGTATTTTACATTTTGACTGTGTAGTATCCATGCCATAGAATGTGTCACAGCCTTTTAATGCCTCACAATATGACAACTGTCTGGCTAAATGGTCAGCTATAAATTATCACACAGGTTCCACCTATTCATCCCCTGTTTTTATTAACATTGATGCATTCAAATGTCATTGATGCGAAAGCACAGGGTTATATGATGATGCCCTAGATTGAGGAGACGCTTGCGGGCTATCTCTCTCCTGGGAGCTCATCTTCCCTGAAAAAGCCCACACTCCCCACCAAGCCATGTAGACTAACATCTTCATTGGTGGGGAAAGATTTTCAGGCAGCGAGTCAGGCTGGTGCTGCCCTGCACACCATGGCAGTTTTGCAGGCATATTAGCTGACCTGCTGAGAGATCTGAGCACTAAGGTCTGAGTGGCCTCGGCACATTTTGAACATCACGCCGTCTAAAGGAAGCAAGCGGACGGCTCTCTTGCTCCGCTCTCAACCATCGCCTGAACTTTGACTTCTGACCTGTGCCACCCAGCTATCGAAGACTCCGCTCTCCTTGCCACGCTAAGAAACTTCGTGCAATGAAGACGTCTACAGAAGAAGTCTCAGAGCGTCATCATCGGTAACCAGGCAACCAAAACGCCGCCAAGGGCTTTCCCGAAAGACGTCACCTCAACCCAGTGCACCAGCCCATCAGCAACGCCGTGATTCCCTTCGCTGAAGGCGAACCAACAAACATCACGTAACGCAAGTAAACCAAACAAAGCTTCATACCTTGCTGAAAGTGGTGCTTGATTCATAACTAAACTGTAAGATTAAACCCAATGCTCTGTTCTTGTGACTTTCTCAGTTCTAGTAAACCTAAACAGAACTCCATTAACTTTCTCCCTCTAAACTGTTCGTGTGTGAGTGATTAAATAGTGAAGTTTCATGTAACGTAGATTAGTTCAATAAATTCTTGCTTCTTTATAAAAAACTGTTGTCATGTATTTTAAAGTTTGAACATTTTCCCAGATCTTACGTTACCTTGTGCATAATTGCTAAATACTAGATTTTGTGTTATCATCGGTGGCCACATGATAAGCAGAACTGGTAAGATACACTAAATTGTGCAAAAAGCTGGACGGGTAGTCGATAAAGTGTACTCTATAAATTTTAATTAAATTCAATAACATTAACCCGAATCCTTTAAGATTCGATTCACCTCTAATCTAGAGTTGAAACCCTACAGTGTAGATATTTGCACTGGCTCAGAAATATACACTGAAAAAAAACAAAAAAACAAATGAACAACAAAAAAAAAAACAGGCCACCTCAACGTAAAAAGTTTAGTAACAAATTGACAGCTTTAAGTTTACTCATTTTTTTGAGAAATTTGATCGCCAAACAAAATATTTCACACTGCTCTGTAGTTGACACAATGTGTACCCAGTTAAAAATCTTAATTTGACTCAACTTTTTAATTCAACCTTTTTTTGAGATTGCATCTCAGTGAAAGTAAATTGCTGGCTCAACTTGATTTGTTTAGTTTATTCAGTCTGTGTCTCCAATGTTTTTAAGAACACAGTGTTACCTGTTGTCGCAACAAATACCACTGTAAGAAGTTGGACCAATAATACAATATTAATTAATTTTTACAGTATTCTGCAATGTAATTCCAGCTAAGATTAATTTAAGACAATTTAAAGAAAGTACAAGTCCAAAACAGAATAATGACCCATTTAGGATTTGAAGGAGCTGCTTAATTGCTCTTCTGGCTTATGTGTTGCTTTCTGAGCTTCTCTTTGACACATGTAATGAAATGGTATTAAGCAATCCATCCATGGAGTACAATGGTGACCACTGTATGTATTCCAATTTGTAGGAATGTGGTAGGACCTCATGTCAACATTCACACACAAAACACATTCACATACTACAGGCAATTTGGGAATGCCAATTAGCCTAATCTGCATGTCTTTTGACTGTGAGAGGAAACCCACCAAGCACAGGGAGAACATGTAAACTCTTCATTCAAACAGACTCGATGTGGAAATCAATCCCAGGACCTGGAGTAGACAGTGCTGACCATTAAACCACTAAGTTATTATGAAAGAATAAGAACATTCTCTCTTCTCAGTATTTCTGATGATGCTAGGAGCTTTTTAAATGCCCCTTTCACCAGGGACGAAATTTGTCATGCCATTCAGTCAATGCCATGCTGTAAAGCTCCTGGCCCGGATAGGTTTCCTATATTGTTTTATAAACAGTTTTGTCCTGGACTTTGCCCTATTTTAATGCAGGTGATAAATAATCTTTTTGAGATGAATCCTTTGCCTGAATCCTGGTCATTGGTCATTGCTTCTGAAAAAAGATAAAGATCCAACAAATTGTTTATCTTAGCGCTCAATTAGCTTACTCAATGTAGATTACAAAATTATAAATCAGATATAATAATAATAATCAGATATAATCAGAAGAGTTTTATTGCTAAGTATGCTTGCACGTACAAGGAATTTGTTTTAGTAACAGAGCTCCAGGACAAGACAAATAACAAGACAAAACAGCACGACACAAAACAGGAAAAAAAAAATTACAACAAATTGAGTAGGATGGATTTTTTGGGTAAACATCAAATGGAGTAGGGTGTGAGATACTTACAAATAAGTTAAATAAATATCTGTGGTATTGCACAGTATATTGCACAGTGGTATTGCACATATATTTAATGCACATTGAGAAGAATGTTTTAGCTGTTCTTGAGGTAAATTGCCTGGGGAAAAAACTGTTCTTGTGCCTGACTGTTCTGGTGTTCGATGCTCTGTATCGTCGGCCAGACGGCAAAAGTTCAAAGAGAAGGTGACTTGGGTGTGAGGGGTCCAGAATGATATTCCGAGCCCTTTTCTTCACTCTGGATAAATACAGTTCTTGCAGCGTGGGTAGGGGAGTGCCGATAATCCTTTCAGCAGTCTGAACCGTCCTTTGTAGTCTTCTGATGTCTGATTTTGTAGCTGAGCCAAACCAGACAGTTATTGAAGTGCACCGGACAGATTCAATGATGGCTGAGTAGAACTGTGTGAGCAGCTCCTGTGGGAGGTTGAACTTCTTCAGCTGGCGAAGGAAATGCAACCTCTGATGGGCCTTTTTAACAGTGGCGTCAATGTGAATGTCCCACTTCAGGTCCTGAGAGATGGTCGTGCCCAGAAACCGGAATGACTCCACTGCTGTCACAGTGCTGTTCATGATGTTGAGTGGGGAATGTGCAGGTGGGTTTCTCCTGAAGTCCATGATCATCTCCACTGTCTTGAGCGTGTTCAGCTCCAGGTTGTTGTGACTGCACCAGACAGCCAGCTGCTCGACCTCCCTTCTGTATGCAGCCTCATCACCGTCCTGGATGAGGCCGATGATTGTAGTGTCATCTGCAAATTTCAGGAGCTTGACAATGGGGTCTGTTGAGGTGCAGTCATTGGTGTAGAGGCTGAAGAGCAATGGGGAGAGGACACATCCCTGAGGGGCTCCAGTGTTGGTGGTGCGGCTGTTGGACATGAAATCCCCCAGTC
Source organism: Clarias fuscus (assembly GCA_030347435.1). Taxonomy (NCBI): domain Eukaryota; kingdom Metazoa; phylum Chordata; class Actinopteri; order Siluriformes; family Clariidae; genus Clarias; species Clarias fuscus. The sequence continues at coordinate 21,322,721 of CM059226.1, read as the reverse complement.
TCACTAGCTGCTGCCTGCCTGTCAGAAAGCTGGTGATCCAGTGGCAGACAGAGGTAGGAACAGAGAGCTGGATTAGTTTGGTCTGAAGCAGTGCTGGGATGATCGTATTAAATGCTGATGAAAAGTCTATGAACAAGACTCTTGCATAAGCCCCTGGTTTGTGATGTTGAAGGATGAAGTGCAGTCCCATATTGACTGCATCATCCGCAGACCTGTTTGCTCTATAGGCAAACTGCAGGGGGTCCAATAAGGGACCAATGATGTCCTTCAGGTAGGCCAACACCAGTCTTTCAAATGACTTCATGACCACAGATGTTAGGGCAACTGGTCTGTAGTCATTAAGTCCTGTGATTTTAGTTTTTTTTGGAATGGGGACGATTGTGGAATGTTTAAAGCATGAAGGGACTTTATATAATTCCAGTGATCTGTTGAAGATCTGTGTGAAGATGGGAGCCAGCTGGTCAGCACAGGATTTCAGACAGGCTGGTGTAACGCCGTCTGGACCTGGAGCTTTCCTTCTCTTTTGTTTCAGGAAGATCTGGCAAACATCTTTTTCACAGACCTGGAGTGCAGGTGGGGTGGTCGTCAGAGGTGATAATGGTGGTGTGGAAAGATGATCAGGACAGGAGTGTGGTGTGAGTTTCAAATCTACAATAGAACTCATTCAGGTCATCAACCAGTTGTTGATTGCCTACAGAGTTGGGGGATGGCGTCTTGTAGTTAGTGATGGTTTTCAGGCCTTTCCACACTGAAGCAGGGTCATTTGCAGAAAACTGATTTTCTAGCTTTTTAGAGTAGCTTCTCTTAGCCACTCTAATCGCCTTTGTTAGTGTGTTCCTGGGCTGGTTGTACAAGATCCTGTCCCCACGCCTGTAGGCATCCTCTTTGGCCTGACGAAGCTGTCTGAGTTTTGCTGTAAACCATGGTTTGTCATTATTATATGTTAAAAATGTCTTGGTAGCAATGCACATATCTTCACAGAAACTGATGTAGGATGTTACTGAATCTGTGAGCTCGTCCAGAGTGGTGGCAGCAGCTTCAAAAACACTCCAATCAGTGCAGTCGAAACAGGCCTGTAATTCCTGCTCTGCTTCACTGGTCCAATTTTTTACAGTCCTTACTACAGGCTTAGCAGATTTAAGTTTTTGCCTATAGGTCGGGAGAAGTCTTTAGCTCGATATCTTGAAAATGTTTTAACTCTCATTGTCAACCCAGACCAATCCAGGTATGGCTTGGACAGTATTCGAAGAGTTAGAATCTTGGAATCTGCCTTCATTGTATCCCTAGACGCTGAAAAGGCGTTTGATAGGGTGGAACGGGCTTTTCTTTCTGCAGTCTTATACAGTCTTGCAGAAAATACAGTTAGGAAATAATTTCAATATTTCAATATTTAGGAATTACTATAACTCCTAATTTAAAAGACCTCTTTAAAGGCAATTATTCCCCATTGATCACAAAAATTAACCAGAATTTATCAGATTGGTCGATTCTTCCAAATTCTTTTTTCTGCAGGATCAGTATAGTATAGTATAGTATAGTACAGCATAGTATAAGAATGAACATCCTTCCATAATTAAATTTCCTACTTCAGAATCTACCATGTTACTTAAATACAAATATGTTCAAGAGGATTAATTCTTCAATTTCAAGGTATACTTATTTATAAATATAAGAAACCCTTACAGTACATTTTGATGAAACCAAAGGAATTGGGTTGGGTTTCGCTACCCAATTTCCAATTATACTTTTGGGCTGCTCAAATCAAGCACATGTTAAGTTGGTTAATCTATAGATTTGATTCAAATCAAATTCAAATTTTATTTGTCACATACACAATCCTACACAGTACGATATGCAGTGAAATGCTTAGGCTACTGCCCTGACCTAAGAGAATAAAATTAAATAAAATATAAAATATAGAATATAAAATGTAAAATGTAAGAATATAAAATATAAAAAATATAAAGTAAGTAAAAAATATAAGTAAGTAAAAAAATTGTAATTGTACAAATGGACAAGTGGAAATATTTCAAAAATTCCAATTTTGAAATATTGAAATTTTTATTTTAATATGCAAATATGCAGTAAAGTGACATGTTAAATGTTAAAGTGGCTTGTGTGCATATTTAAAGTGACTTGTGTGCATACTACCCATGAGTGAGCAGGTGTTCACACTGGGTTGGGATAGAATCCACAAGATGCTTTCCCAGAATGTTATGTTCCCGACCATTTATTCATAATGTACCAAAAAATCAGATTAGCATTTCTACTGTAATAAACACTCTTTTGGTGTGGAAGGATGTTAAGAAATACTTATCCATTTCAAATAAGCTGTCTCTTAAATCTCCAATTGCGCTTAATCTTGATTTTCCCACTTCCATACAGAACATTGGCCTTTTGACTTGGAGGTCAAAAGGAGTGTCCGAATTAGGTCTCTCAGTGTAGTTGGTGACGGCCAAATGAGATCATTAAGACAGGAATTTAGTCTGCCCATATTTTTATAAATTACTATAAATTTTTATAAATTAATATAAGATTTTTTAATAAATTCTTTCAAATACGACACTTCTTAGAGTTGCAGTTAAAAGAAGGTAATATACATGAAATTGATCTTACTGAAATAGAAAGGAAAAAAAAAAGCTTTTCTCTTTGTGTACTCTTAAAAAAAATCTCTTAATTATATGCATTGTTGTCTAATGTTGGCCCTTCGACTCTAAGGATGACATGGGAAAAGGACTTTTATTTTCATTGATGAGTAGTGTCTGTGTGCTCAAATATTTTTCCCGAAAGTGCTTCAATTTCGGTTCACAAACAAAACTTTAAATGTATTCACAGGATGTATTTAACCCCAGGTTGTCTCCATAGAATATTTCAAAATTGCTCTCAGTTATGTTTTAAATATACTGGAACAAACAAAATGTACTGGAAAAAGATTCATAAAATTATTAGAAAAAATAATTGGAAATACATTTCCTTTGTCCCCAAAAATGTACCTTTTGAATTGTATAGTGGAACTGTCTTGAATGTGATAAAGAATGTGTACTCAATTTCTGTATATACTTGGCCAAAAAATGTATACTATTATGGTCAACTGCTCAGGTACCTTCGGTCAATATGTAGTTGAGTCAGGTGACCACACTTTTACCACTGGAAAAATTAACTAATTATTTACATCAAAAATCTGAGGTGTTCTGGCGAATTTGGTCCTCTCTCTGGAACTTTCTTGAGAATACCCATTGACTATGTCTTTCTAAACTTGGTTTATAATTCTCGTTTATTTTTGTCTTTGCTCTTAAGCATTTATAGCCATTTGAATGTATAACAAATTTTGCTTCTTGTCGAGATACCTGTACCACTGCTGTTTTGTTGAAACATTTAATAAAAAAATAAAATAAAAAGAACACTAGTGACTGTCACTGGTGCTGTGTGTGGGCTTTAGCTGAGGCATAATCGCAGCGGTGAAGGCGTGTTAAAGTCTTTTAATAATGAAAATGGAAACAGAACATGAACAAACGAACTCACAATGGAACAAATAAGTAAACTCTGAAACAAGGAGAAAACCAAAACAGTAAGGCTTCAAGCACAGAACTAGACAAGAAACTAAAACGGTAGTACTACGATTTGCCTAGAAAACACAGGAACTAAGAAAATCAGCTTGAACTTAGAAAGACGGCTTTAAACACAACATTGAACTTACCAACAGAACAGTACTTTTACTGAGACAGGAACTTAACCAAACAGGAGCTAAACAGAACAGGAGTTAAACAGAACAGACACTAAACTGGACAGGAGCTAAACAGAAAAACACAGAAGATTCACAGCAGGAGCTGGATAGGACCGGAGCTGAACAGAACAGGAGCAGGTCAAAAAACAAACAGGACTGAACAGAACAAGAGCAATGGATATTGGCTAGATGCCGCAAAACACATGGTAATCACAACAACCATATAACTAAACATGGGTCCGTTCTTCGTATGTCGCTTGACACATACGAGATGAATTGACAGATCTAAGATGAGATCATCATGCTAATTACGATGCGGCTAATTTGGTTCTTCGAGCACACCTGTTGTTGATGATTAGTATAGCTGGATTGAGTTGTCTAGGATTATTGCGCGTTCGTGCGTTGGTTTAAAAGGCGATATGCATCGACAGTAAAAACACTGATCACAACCCCTTCGATTGGTTGACGAAATGGCAAAAGAAAGAGCTGATTTTTTTGGTCAAGCGGAGCAAGAGCTTTTATTAGAGGGTTATGAATAATTTTAATAAAGATACCGGGAAACACAGCAAATGATGCAAAAGCCAGGAGAGAGGGCTGGCAAAAAGTAGTGAACAAATTAAATGCGTGAATGCTGCCCATGTTACATGTTTCTTGATATGTTATTTTATTTATACATGTGTGTGTGTGTGTGTGTGTGTGTGTGTGTGTATGTATGTATGTATATATATATATATATATATATATATATATATATATATATATATATATATACACATCCATATATACACTCACCTAAAGGATTATTAGGAACACCGGTTCAATTTCTCATTAATGCAATTATCTAATCAACTAATCACATGGCAGTTGCTTCAATGCATTTAGGGGTGTGGTCCTGGTCAAGACAATCTCCTGAACTCCAAACTGAATGTGCGAATGGGAAAGAAAGGTTATTTAAGCTATTTTGAGCGTGGCATGGTTGTTGGTGCCAGACAGGCCAGTCTGAGTATTTCCCAATCTGCTCAGTTACTAGGATTTTCACGCACAAACATTTCTAGGGTTCCCTTTCAAAAGCTACACTCAATGCTGCGTGAAAACGCTATGGGAACATCTCTTTGTTGCCCGGTTGTGAAGCCTGTGCATGTCAAACCCGCCGAATACCTTTGGCTTATAACCTGTGCAGGCATAACGTCACCGAATAAGGTGCACCTGCAGGTTATAAATAGGAGTGAACCGGAAACATCCTCAGATCTTTTTGTCTTCAGGACCGCTTTGTGTTTGCGTGTGCATGTGCAAGCCGTAACGAAAGCAAAAATAAAAATAACAGCATTAACTCACCGTTATGGCGGAGTTGCCTAAGAGATGCGTGCCTCCGTGCGATAGATCTCTTTCGGAGGGCAATCTTCACGAGTTTTGTCTCGAGGTCTTGGGGGAAGAACACGCTCGCCTCGGGCTTAAGGGAAAATGTGAGTACTGTGATCTTCTCCCTATTAAGGTGCTTCGCGCGCGGCTCGCTTTCTTTAAAGAGAAACCGCGAGCCGCGGTGCATTCCTGGGGCTCGCGTGCTGATCTGGCCGACGCGCACGAGATGGAATTTCCGATTTAGCTTCCGCTTCGCAAGCGCGCTCCGGCGCTTCTTGTGAAGGAGCGGAAGAAGCCTCCTCACAACGCTCCTCCACTGCTCACAGAGCTTATAAGGAATTATTAGAGGTTGTAACGGATGCGGTCGAGCGATTGCATATCGACTGGCCGCAGAAGCGAGATTCCCCTAAGCGTTCGAGATTAGGCGACAGGTTTCTGTCGGGTGGCCGGGGGGAGGAGCCTCAACGTCTCTCTCTCCCCTTCTTTGGTGACCTCCATGATGACTTAACTCTTTCATGGAGCAGGCCGTATTCATCGCGTGTTTTTGTACCATCGACTTCTACTTATTCGAATATCGTTGATGCGAAAGCACACAGTTATATGATGATGCCCCAGATAGAAGAGACGCTTGCGGGCTATCTCTCTCCTGGGACATCATCCTCCCTGAAAAAGCCTACTCTCCCCTCCAAGCCGTGCAGATTGACATCTGCTTTGGTGGGTAAAGCTTTTCAGGCAGCAGGACAGGCTGGCGCTTCACTGCACACCATGGCGGTTTTGCAGGCTTACCAGGCTGACCTTTTGAAGGACCTGAGCACCGGCGGGGTTATTGATGACAAGGCGTTTGCAGAGCTGCGCCGAGCCACAGACCTGTCTCTCCGTGCAACCAAGCAGACGGCCCGTGCTGTGGGCCGTTCTATGGCTGCCATGGTATCCACGGAGAGGCATCTGTGGCTGAACCTCTCGGGCATCAAGGATAAGGATCGTGCTGTCCTCCTTGATGCCCCCATCTCGCCTTCCGGCCTCTTTGGCGACGCTGTTAATTCCGTCGCCACTAGGTTTCGGGAGGCGAAGCTATATGAACAGGCCTTTGGGAGGTTCCTTCCCCGCCGTGCTCAAGAACCGGGACCGTCGGCCACCCGGCCCCGGCCAGGTCTGGCCCCTATCAGGCGTGAGGTCCAGAAGGAGAGCGTGACCAGCCGCACACCCCCTCATAAAGACTGGGGTGGGGCTCGCCGCCCTTCTCAGAAATCCGCCTCAAAAAGACCAGATCTGAGGAGCTTCCTCTCTTCAAAGAAGAAGCCCTGAGGTTCGTGCGCCTGGGGCCGCGGGGGTGTTCCCCCCCAGGGAGGGGCGCCTGGATTTTCATCACAAAACAGGGCCTCCTCCCTGGCACTCCCTGGAGGCCGGTGTTCAATCCCTGCCACCACTGGTATTTCGGGGAGCGCCGGTCTCCAACGAAGAGTTGGGTGTTCGGGTATCTCCTGCCATACTTCAGGATACCCAACACCTAACACCCCCCCATCCAGCCAGTGTCAAAGCTCGTGCCCCTTTCGGAGAAGCTGGCAGCGTGGAAACTACTGCCAGGCATATCTCCTTTGGTACAAAAGACTGTAGGCACAGGCTACAGGATTCAGTTTGCACATCGTCCTCCGCTTTTCAACGGCATGGTCTCCACTTCCGTGAAACCGGACCGAGCACATCTGCTGGCCCAGGAGTTAAAGACTCTGCTGAGCAAAGGGACCATAGAACATGTTCCCCTTCCAGACGGAGAGTCGGACTACTACAGTCGGTACTTTTTGGTGCCCAAGAGAGGGGGGGGTTGCGTCCGATCATGGATTTTCGCGGCTTGAATCGCTATCTCAGGAAATCCAGATTCAAAATGACGCATGATCTCAAGGACGCATATTTCCATATAGAAATATTGCCACAGCACAGGAAGTTCCTGAGGTTCGCCTTTGGGGGCGAAGCTTACCAGTATCGGGTCCTTCCATTTGGCCTAGCTCTGTCACCCCGCACATATACAAAATGCATGGATGCAGCTCTGGCTCCTTTACGACTCCAGGGCATCCGTATTTTGAATTACATAGACGACTGGCTGATTCTGGCCCAGTCTCAGGAGCTAGCGCTTCGACATCGGGATGTCTTCCTAGCCCATCTTCATTCTTTAGGATTGAGACTCAACGCCACAAAAAGCGTTCTCCTTCCTGTTCAGAGGACAACATATTTGGGTGTCACATGGGATTCAGTCACGATGCCCCTGGGCTAGTCAAAGCTATTCTGCATCCTCACCCGAACTATCTTCCCAAGGTTCCATTCTCGACCATGCACCCAGTTGTTCTCGAAGCCTTCTGTCCTCCGCCTTTCACAGCTCCGGAGCAGGAAAGACTTCACTTACTGTCTCCAGTACGTGCTCTTCGGATCTACGTCCACCGCACTAGCCAGTGGCGTAAGTCAGAGCAGCTCTTTATTTGCCATGGGGGTCGCAACCAGGGGGCGGCTGCCACTAGACAGACTCTGTCACACTGGGTGAGAGATGCCATTGCCCTAGCCTATGAGGCGCGTGGTCACACTTCGCCTCTGGGAATCAGGGCTCACTCAACCAGGGGGATTGCCTCATCGATTGCCTTGGCAAGAGGTGTCAAGCAGGTGTGTGATGCGGCGGGCTGATCCTCTCCACACACGTTTGTTAGATTTTATAGTCTGGATGTCAATGCTACTCCAGGTTCGTGGATCCTTGAGTCAGCATCCCAGAGCTAGGTCTGAGACCTCCTCGGCTTGTGCGCACACGCTACACAACCTGGGGGTCCAGACACTTGCAGTGCGGTGGCGTTGGTATTCTCATTCCCATAGTGTTTTCACGCAGCATTGAGTGTAGCTTTTGAAAGGGAACGTCTCGGGTTACTTGGCTGTAAGCCTGTTCCCTGATAAAGCGGGAACAAGATGCTGTGTTCCGATGCCGCACTGCTGGCGTGCCTGGACGTCCTTCAGACAAAATTGACCGGAGGATGTTTCCGGTTCACTCCTATTTATAACCTGCAGGTGCACCTTATTCGGTGACGTCATGCCTGCACAGGTTATAAGCCGAAGGTATTTGGCGGGTTTGACATGCACAGGCTTCACAACCGGGCAACAAAGAGATGTTCCCATAGCGTTTTCACGCAGCATCTCGTTCCCGCTTTATCAGGGAACAGGGTTACAGCCAAGTAACCCGAGACGTTTACAAAGAATGGTGTGAAAAGGCAAAAACATCCAGTATGCAGCATTCCTGTGGGTGAAAATGCCTTGTTGATGCTAAATGTCAGAGGAGAATGGGCCGACTGATTCAAGCTGATAGAAGAGCAACTTTGACTGAAATAACCACTTGTTTCAACCGAGGTATGCAGCAAAGCATTTGTGAAGCCTTGAGGCGGATGGGCTACAACAGCAGAAAACCCCACCGGGTACCACTCACCTCCACTACAAATAGGAAAAAGAGGTTACAATTTGCACGAGCTCACCAAAATTGGACAGTTGAAGACTGGAAAAATGTTGCCTGGTCTGATGAGTCTCGATTTCTGTTGAGACATTCAAATGGTAGAGTCAGAATTTGGCGTAAATAGAATGAGAACATGGATCCATCATGCCTTGTTACCACTGTGCAGGCTGGTGGTGGTGTAATGGTGTGGAGGATCTTTTCTTGGCACACTTTAGGCCCCTTAGTGCCAATTGGGTATCGTTTAAATGCCACGGCCTACCTGAGCATTGTTTCTGACCATGTCCATCCCTTTATGACCACCATGTACCCATCCTCTGATGGCTACTTCCAGCAGGATAATGCACCATGTCACAAAGCTCGAATCATTTCAAATTGGTTTCTTGAACATGACAATGAGTTCACTTTACTAAAATGGCCCCCACAGTCACCAGATCTCAACCCATTAGAGCATCTTTGGGATGTGGTGGAACAGGAGCTTCATGCCCTGGATGTGCATCCCACAAATCACCATCAACTGCAAGATGCTATCCTATCAATATGGTCCAACGTTTCTAAAGAATGCTTTCAGCACCTTGTTGAATCAATGCCACGTAAAATTAAAGCAGTTCTGAAGGCGAAAGGGGGTCAAACACCATATTAGTATGGTGTTCCTAATAATCCTTTAGGTGAGTATATATATATATATATATATATATGCAAAATACTTTTCTTTTCCCATGTGAGTCAGTCCACGTCAGTCATGCTCTTTTACCAATAAGCCACTTCAACCAATCATAACCCGCCAGGAGCGCAGCCTAAATCCTGTTTACATGAAATAAACCTGCTTCCGAGAGGATTTAAGCTTACTGACATGTTGCTATGACAGCAAGTGCGAGATGTGCATAGAAGAACGACACAATCCAAGACCAGGACAAATCCACAACAATCCAATCCAGCTAACTGAGTTAGCGACGTACGACGAACAGACCCCATAACATATTTTTTATTTTTTTATTGAGATGTTTCAGAGGAAAAGGTTTCACCCCAGAGCATCAGAAAAAAATAGAGAAAAATAAAAACTTAACCCTGGCAACTCTCACTTCGACTGTGTAATGCTAAAAGTAAAAATGTGCAACTGTGACAGGTGGAAAACGCAAGACCTTGATTAACTCAAACCCTGACTCTTTATAATGAAACTAATGAGCTACCTCAGTTCAGGTGAGCGTTCCCATCACCTGACCGAGGTGCATTCTGGGAATTGGAGTTCAACAAACAGAAAATACAAAAGAACCTAAAATGGAGTCTCAGGGTGCGTGGCGCCCTCTAGGGGTTATCCCTGACAGTTGCTAATACAAGTATTTTAAGTCTTATTTTATAATATTATTTTACTGTTTAAAATGGATCAGTGGTCTCTGGTGTACTTTTAGCAGTTTTTTTTTTTTTTTTTAGCATTTGGAGAATTTGATAGAGTACGTGTTTCTAGTTTTGCAAATAAAAACCAGATAACCTTCATTTCTGCTATAGCAGTGAGGACTAGAATGGTGCCAATAACTTGTTACTGTTCCATGTTGAAAGGAGTATTACAAGTATTTCTGTAAAGCTGATTTGCAACAATGACCACTGTTAAAAGTGCTATATAAAAAAACTTAATTAAATTGAACTAAAATTAAATGACTAATACTTCGACATTAACTGAACACCTATAGTATTAAACCATACACAGCTGCGTCCTGTCTGCAGTGGATTAAGTTTTATAAGCTTTATAAGCTTTGAAAGAAAACTTTGGCATAACTGAATATCCTTCCACGCATTCCAACTAGGAATCTAAATGTGGATGAAAATTAATTTCACTATTATTCTATGCCACAATAAATAGGTTAGATCCTGACTCACTAACTTGCTGGATTAGTAACTGGCTAGTCCTTACCCAATCCTACAAAATTGTTTCTAATTTAACCAACCAGATCCCACTCACATTGTTTTTGCACTTAATGTATTGTATGGATTTTTTTTCTCAAAATGTTTTTATTAAGATGTTTCAGAGGAAAAGGTTTCACCCCAGAGCATTAGAAAAAAAGAGAGAAAAATAAAAATTTAGCCCTGGCAACTCTCACTTCGACTGTGTAATGCTAAAAGTAAAAATGTGCAACTGTGACAGGTGGAAAATAGTTCATGAAACATGCAACATAGAAAAAAGTGTGAACAGAAGTGTGAAAACAAAACTAGCAAACAGCACGGTATGAAGCAGAGGTTGTTACTATAATTTTTCTATATAGGGTCAACATCATATATAAACCCACTCAAATCATTAACTTGTTGGTGCTAAAAGTCCCAAAATGTCTTTTAATTTGTCAAACCCAAGCTCAAAACTGCAGCTGGTAGCTTCTCTGTGCAAACAAAGTTTTTTTTTGGCAGCACTCATTTGATGGACCAACACAAAGTCAAACATTCACATTCGCAGAATTCGCAGAATTCTCCTCAGGTGAATGAGAACACAAAGCACATGAGGTTCACAGCAGCAGGGACAGGAAAGCTTGATAAGCTTAAGTGAGTAATTCTGATACTATCTATTGCAGTCATCATTGAATCAATTAGGTCATGTTTATAATCGGTATACGCTTGAAGCTGAATGTGCAAGATGGCTGATTTTGTGTATCACTATTCAGGATTACCCACCTTTCTTTTGGGACTTTTTGTTGTATTTCTGCTCACATACAAGAAAAGATAGTTAATGCAGAGAGTGAGAAACATAGATGTGCAACTTGGTTCACTGACTTTTACTGGCATAACATTATAAACAGTATCAAGCAACTGCTATTGTGATTCTTGTAAAGTTCTATAGTATCCTGAGTTTGTATGCTCTCACTGTGGTTTCACAACAACACAATTTTAAAGGAAGTAGATTCTAGATCATCAACATGTATATCAACAAAATTGGGCTTGAGATCAATTTCTTTAACTTTTCAATTTTGGGGAGGATTTCTGAAATCAGCCCAGAGCCAAAATCATACATACCAGCACATGCAATATTTGGTTATATGTCCCTTGTTATGTTTCACCTTAAGTAGACACTTTTGTTAGCTATTAACCAGCTTTTGGCAGAATTCTGGATGGATATTTGACCACGTTTTTTGGCAAAATAGGATCAATTAAATTTGTTGGTTTCCTGCCATGGACCAAACTTTAAATAATTTTTAAGGGTTAGGCTTAAATTTATCCTTCTTCATCTGTTCCACACCCAGCATTGATGAGTGTTTGGGGTCACTGTCCTGTTTGAACATTCCATTTTATTCATTCACCTGTCAATGATGATTTGAGGTTATAATGAAGAATCCTGAGTTACTACTCCTTAATTATTCTATCCAGTTTGTGCAGTGCAGCAGTTCCACTGGAAACAAAACAATCCCAAAGCATGACACTACCACCACCATGTTTTACAGCTACTACAGTGTTGGTGAGGAATGCCTTATCTTTATTTCTCCAAACATAGCTCTGGTCAAATGTGCCATCTGAAGGTTTTTTCTTTGTCTATATGGTCAGCTTAAAACTAGACAATGACATTGGCGTTCCTGGAAGTTGATGGATTGACAGTTTAGGTTTTGCTCCAGATCTTGGCAAAGAGGCTCCACCTCCTAGTAACTTGTTCTTAATTGGTTAAACTGATCTAAGAATCTTAGATCTTCTTGGATTTTTTTAGAAGTAGCTCTGAGAGACATTCCTGTCCATCTACCATCCTCTTTCTCAGATCTCCACTATACTCCTTTCAATTCAATTCAATTTTAAATTTGTATTTGTAAAATTCTATTTAATTTGTATACTGCTTTTAACAATTGTCATTGTCGCAAAGCAGCTTTACACAATCAAAAGAGTTATTTAAGTTTGTATGGAATGTGAATGTTTGAAGCTGAATGTGCAAGATGGCTAATTTTGTTGTATTTCTGCTCACATACAAGAAAAGATAGTTAATGCAGAGAGTGAGAAACATAAATGTGCAACTGGTGTAAAGACAACAATCTGTCTCTGAATGTTGACAAGACAAAGGAGATGGTTGTTGACTTTAGGAGGACACGATGCGACCATTCTCCGCTGACCATCAACGGCTCCTCGGTGGAGATCATCAAAAGCACCAAATTCCTGGGTGTCCACCTGGAGAATGACCTCACCTGGTCCCTCAACACCAGCTCTCTGAACAAGAAAGCCCAACAGCGCCTCTTCTTCCTGAGAAGGCTAAGGAAGGCCCAGCTTCCACCACCAATCCTGACCACCTCCTATAGAGGGACTATCGAGAGCATCCTGAGCAGCTGCATCACTGTCTGGTTTGGGAACTGCATCCAATCGGACCGCAAGACTCTACAGCGGATAGTGAGGACAGCAGAGAAGATCATTGGGGTCTCTCTTCCCTCTATCGAGGGCATCTACACCACACGCTGCATCCGCAAAGCCAACAGCATTGTGGCTGATCAGACACACCCCTCACACTCACTCTTCACCCTCCTGTCATCTGGAAAAAGGTACCGAAGCATTCGGGCACACACATCCAGACTTTGCAACAGCTTTTTTCCACAAGCCACCCGTCTCCTTAACAATAAGGGACTAGACTGTGTGGCGACGGGCTAAAGCCCGGCACACACTGGAGGATAACACCTTCTCGCACATCTCGGAGGATTCACAAACAGATGGCAGACAGCACCTTGGACAGCAGCAAAGCACAAAAAGGGGCGGGGCACCGCATCCCCCTGGTACAAGCAACCAAGAGTCCTACACCGTCCGCCTGTCGCCTGCTCACTAAAAAGAGACCGCAGCGGAGCCTACCGGTGAGTGAGAAATGTATACAGGAGACTTACCCGTTCTTTCTCTCCCAACAGACTCGGATTATCCCGGAGGACCACGCACATCCCGCTCGCCGAAGGGTCTGCCACAAGCCTGTAGCTCCGTTTCCTCGGCTCAAACGGCACGCGCCCGGACCGGCTCGCCGGAGCACAGCGGCAAGACACGACCCAAGCTATTCCCTACCAGCCCATCACGCCGACCCTCACCTTCGCCCTTCTCATCGAGTCCGTAATATCGCACCATTCACCTGCTGCACCACTTAACCCTCAATAAATACTGCACGTTTGACTCACCGCACTGCTGCCTCCCTGTGTCTGTCATTTCCGATCCCGATAGAAGCTTTACATTGGTGGAGAATGCAGGTCGGAAATTCGGAACCGCAGAGCAGGCAGCCCACAGAACGTTACCTCGGACACCTACTGGAAACGAACATTCAGCAGCAAACATTACTGCAACAACTCACACAGGGCCTCCAGGCAGCGACAGAGGAGCTCACACGGATCCAGCAACGGGGTGGGCGAGACGTGCCTCTTCCAGACCCCCGGAAGGACGCACAAAACCTGCTCTCCAAACTAACACCACATGATGACCTTGAGGCATATCTGCAGACTTTCGAGAGGACAGCAGAGCTCGAGGGATGGCCAAAGCGTGAGTGGAGCTCCATTCTTGTCCCTCTGCTGTCGGGGGAAGCACAGCGAGCCTACTACGCACTTCCCGCAGGAGACGCGGATGACTATGAACTACTAAAGTCCGAAATATTAGCCCGTTGTGGACTCTCCAGCGCCCAGGCAGCCCTAGAGTTTCACCGGTGGGCATATGAAGCACAAGTTCCTCCTCGGGCACAGCTCGACCGCCTGTCCCAGATCGCCACCCGCTGGCTGCAGCCAGAAGTGCTCTCAGCAAGAGAAGTCACAGAGCGAGTCGTGATGGACAGGATAATGCGCGCTCTCCCGAGGGAGGAACGAAAAGCAGTTGGAATGAGAGCCCCCACCTCCCTTCGTGACATGACGGAGGCTCTGGAATGTGCACTCACTACACTTTCCCTTGGACCAGAAAAAAAGAAATTTTCTGAGAGAAACCCCCCCTGGTACATACCTCCACCACGACGCGAGTTCCCACCCCCCCGCCCGCAACGACCAGAAACCCCACAAGACGAGCCAATGCCCACTGAGCCGGAACTCAGTAGAGCCACGTCTTCAAGAGGTCTTTGGGCCGGCGGACAACTGACTGAAGATGGACCCCCGGCCCCCACTCACTGGGTCCGGATAGGCGGATCCCCGTTACCAGCACTCATTGATACGGGAAGCGCTGTCACCTTGGCACGACCCGCGGTTATCCCTGCGGGAGCGCAGCAATGTCAACCTCTCCCGATCACCTGCGTACATGGTGATCGGCGGGAGGTGCCGGCAGCCCGCTTCACTGTCGAGGACCGATGGGGAAGGTATGTGATAACTGCAGGAATTGTCCCTAATCTTCCTGTCCCTCTCCTCTTAGGGAGAGACTGGCCAGGTGCGCTACCTGAGAGAAAAAGCGAAAAAAAACGAAAGAACTGGCCGCCTCGCCGCAAACAAAGACTGAGGACAACTGGACCTAAACCAGCATGGCTGGCACAGACGGCAGAGGAGGAGGCGGACGCCGAAGCAGAAGGTGAGGTGCACACTCCTTCTAACCCATCTCTATCCCTGTCTCAACAGATAAAAAAAGACGGCAGCTTCGCACAACTACAGCACGAGGACACGCGCCTCCGGCACTGTTGGAGCCAGGTTCGCGAGATAGAAGGAGAGATCGTGGGAGACGAAAAAGCACAACCCGCGTCTTATTTCCTCATAAAAAATGGCTTGCTGTATTACCACACTGTACGGAGAGGCCAGCCCCGAGACCTCCTAGTGGTTCCACAAGGAAAGGTAGACGCGATAATGCACCTTGCCCATTCACATCCACTCGGAGGACACCTGGGGGAAAAAAATACCATCACCAAGGTGAGAGACCGGTTCCACTGGCCAGGACTCGATGCCGAGGTACGAAATTTCTGTCAGCGCTGTCCTGAATGCCAGAAAACTTCGCCTCGTAAACCGGCCCCCGCCCCCCTAATTCCTCTCCCCATTATCGGTGTGCCGTTCGAAAGAATCGGAATGGATATCGTGGGCCCACTCCCAAAGTCAGCAAAAGGCCACGAATATATCTTAGTTTTAGTAGATTACGCCACTCGATATCCCGAGGCCGTCCCGCTGCGCAAAGCTACAACAAAAAACATAGCGAAAGAGTTAGTATTGCTTTTCAGTCGAGTGGGCCTGCCAAAAGAACTATTGTCCGATCAAGGAACACCTTTCATGTCCCGTCTGATGACGGACATATGCCGGCTGCTGCAGATCAAACGGCTGCGCACTTCCGTTTATCATCCGCAAACCGATGGGCTAGTGGAGCGCTTTAACCAAACCCTAAAACGTATGTTGCGGCGAGTAGTGGATAAAACAGGACGAAACTGGGATCAGTTAATGCCCTACGTTCTTTTCGCCGTTAGAGAAACCCCGCAAGCCTCTACTGGGTTTACACCATTCGAGCTGCTGTTTGGACGAAGCCCCCGCGGGCTATTAGATGTAGCAAAAGAGGCATAGGAGGAGCAGCCGTCTCCTTTCAGGTCAATTACAGAATATGTAAAGGATCTACAGGAAAAAATCACCCGAGTGCTCCCCATTGTGCGGGAGCACATGGAAAAAGCACAAGCAGAGCAGTGTCGCGTTTATGACCGACCAACCCAACCCCGTGAGTTCCGCCCAGGTGATCGAGTTCTTCTGCTCCTACCTAGTGCCAACTGCAAATTCCTCGCCAAGTGGCAAGGACCGTACACTGTCATCGAACGCGTGGGTCCAGTGAACTACCGTCTGCAGCAGCCCGGTAAGCGAAAACACACTGAATTATACCATATCAACTTACTTAAACGGTGGATAGAGCCGCTGCCGCGTGTCTCAGCTCTCGCTACGCTCTCTCACACAGACCAAGAACAGGTGCAGCGCGGGGAGGATTTAACGGTCGCACAACATCAGGAACTAAGAGAACTAATAGACCAGTTCCGGGATGTGTTCTCCACCGACCCGGGGCTCACCCATTTGGTACGGCACGACATAAAAACACCACCTGGCATAACCATCCGACAAAGACCGTACCGAGCCCCGGAGGCCCGTCGCCGTGCCATTGAAGCGGAGGTAGAAAATATGCTCCGTAACGGCATAATAGAGGAGTCGACCAGCCCCTGGTCTAGCCCCATCGTAACGGTACCTAAACCGGACGGGTCAATACGGCTATGCAACGATTTCCGCAGGTTAAATCAAATTTCGCAATTCGATGTCTACCCTCTACCTAGAGCAGACGATCTTATCGATCGATTAGCCAAAGCACGCTTCATCTCCACATTAGACCTGACCAAAGGCTACTGGCAGGTCGCCCTAACCCCGGAGGCGAAGGAAAAGACAGCATTTACTACTGAACAAGGACACTGGCAATACCGAGTGCTCCCGTTCGGTCTCCACGGGGCCCCGGCCACCTTTCAACGCCTCATGGACATCGTACTTCGCCAGCATCGTCAGTATGCCGCTGCCTACTTGGATGACGTAATTATCCACTCGAGCAGCTGGGATGAACATGTATACCACCTTAGACAGGTACTACATGAGCTACGAAAGGCTGGGCTAACAGCGAACCCAAAAAAATGCTTCATAGGGCTGACCGAGGCACAGTACCTGGGGTACCGAATCGGCCGTGGATCATTAAAACCACAAGAAGATAAAGTAGAGGCCGTGCGTAAGTACCCGCAACCAACGTCAAAAAAACAGGTACGTGCCTTTCTCGGGCTAGCTAGTTATTACCGGAGATTTGTGCCTAACTTTTCCTCTATTGCAGCACCCCTCACGAACCTCCTCAGGAAAGGACAGCCGGAGAAAATACAATGGACACAAGAGGCGGAAAGAGCATTTAAACAGTTAAAAACCCACCTCACCAGCTCCCCCGTTCTTCGAAATCCTGACTTCAACAGACCATTCACAGTACACACGGATGCATCAGAAACAGGCTTAGGAGCCGTCCTCTCACAGGACTTTGAAGGAGAAGAACACCCCATCCTTTATGTAAGTAGAAAACTGACACCAACAGAGCAAAAATATGCAACGATAGAGCGGGAAGCCCTTGCCATCAAGTGGGCCATTGAGGAGCTGAAATACTATCTATCTGGCCGTCACTTTACGCTAATTACAGACCATGCCCCTCTCCAGTGGCTGGCAAGGGCTAAGGACACGAACCCCCGCATAACACGTTGGTTTCTCTCCTTACAAGATTTCTCCTTCTCAGTCCAACATAGAGCCGGGGTGCAACACGGAAACGCAGATGGACTGTCCAGGTCCCACACGCTCTTCGCATCGCCAAAGATGAGCTCAAAGCTGAGGGGGGGGTGCTGTGGCGACGGGCTAAAGCCCGGCACACACTGGAGGATAACACCTTCTCGCACATCTCGGAGGATTCACAAACAGATGGCAGACAGCACCTTGGACAGCAGCAAAGCACAAAAAGGGGCGGGGCACCGCATCCCCCTGGTACAAGCAACCAAGAGTCCTACACCGTCCGCCTGTCGCCTGCTCACTAAAAAGAGACCGCAGCGGAGCCTACCGGTGAGTGAGAAATGTATACAGGAGACTTACCCGTTCTTTCTCTCCCAACAGACTCGGATTATCCCGGAGGACCACGCACATCTGGGGTCTGCCACAAGCCTGTAGCTCCGTTTCCTCGGCTCAAACGGCACGCGCCCGGACCGGCTCGCCGGAGCACAGCGGCAAGACACGACCCAAGCTATTCCCTACCAGCCCATCACGCCGACCCTCACCTTCGCCCTTCTCATCGAGTCCGTAATATCGCACCATTCACCTGCTGCACCACTTAACCCTCAATAAATACTGCACGTTTGACTCACCGCACTGCTGAATCCCTGTGTCTGTCATTTCCGATCCCGATAGAAGCTTTACAACTGATAAATACGCACACACACACACACACACACACACACACACACACACACACACACACACACACACACACACACACACACACACACAGCTTAAACTCAACTACCTCAGAACATTGAGACTGGACTGATTAATCGACACAAACGGAAACAAACTGATCTACACTACCAGACTTCTGTACACACCAACCTGTAAATGCTCTTTTTGCACACTATTCATGACTGGACTACTTTTTGCACTAACTTTTTAAATTCTTGCTGCTACGTTAAGGAACATTTACTGTTCTCCACCACCTCAATTCACCACCTCAAGACCACAGAGTATTACGTTATGTTATGTCGTGTTTGTCGCACTGTCACTTTGTTGCTCTTGTTTACAATTGCATGTGCACTTTATGTTGTCTGTGTCTGTATTTATATATATATATATATATATATATATATATATATATATATAAATTTAAAAAACCCGTAGATAGTCTCCTCTCTGAGTTGGCTAGTTAATTTTTGTTAATTTATGTTGTAAATCTATGTTGTCTCTTAGTTAGCTAGTTTAGTCTTTCTGTTGATCTATGTTGTAAATTTATGTTGCATGTAGCACCTTGGTCCTGGAACGTTGTTTCGTTTCACTGTGTACTAACTGTATATGGTTGAAGTGACAATAAAGCCTACTTGAACTTGAACTTGAACACCCTGCGTCCAGGATAAAGCACTATAGATGACGAGTGATAGAGTGAGTGAGGTACATATATTGTTTGATTTATAAAATAAATTGTAATCATGACTGTTCTTTAATAACTGTACTGCAACAACTCTTCCCGGGAGGAAAAAGGTTAAAAAGGCTGTATCAGTGCGCGAGATTGATTTGTTTAACAACAATGCAATGTCACATTTCTATGAAATTCTAAAAAGGAGACAAAAGCAAGTGTCATTGGATAGGTTCCTTGTTAAAGTTGCACAAAAAGGAAAATTCCAGCAAAGAGCAGTGATTCCATTTATGTGTGTGTGTGTGTGTGTGTGTGTGTGTGTGTGTGTGTGTGTGTGTGTGTGAGAATGTCATCGCTCCACATCTTACTTTTCACTGCCTCAGTCACTGCTCTGATCTCACCTGATGCCACTGTAATCATCTATCTCAACTTTAGATGCTAACAAACAGCCACCTCTCGCCAGATTGTATTTCATTTCTTGCCTAATTTTCACGTTTTAAACATTTTGGATTTACTGGCTTCAACTTCTGTTTACGGTTTAACGACTACGAGACTCTTCTAGTGGAACTATCACTGCCTGTGCTTTTTGGCTCACTCATCTCAGCCTGCAACATCACCTGCTTAACTGTAAGTGCCACATCTCCTTCTCTGTGCTTGGGTCCCACATTCTGTCCTGTTAGTGTACTGTATGTGACAGTATAATCTGACCACTATGGATCCAGCAGCGGAGGCTCACATGGGGAAGGCACTAGGTAATCAGGGAGATCTCCTCGGCACACATCAGCATGACCTTCAAGAGGACGTCAATACATTCAGAATAATTACAGAGAACCTGGCTTCTCTTACTGCCCAGATTCAGCAAATGCAGGCCTCACCAGCTTCGCCTTCCTGTGCCAACTATCTATGATGGGGATCCCAACAACTACTGCTCATTCTTATTCTAGTGCTCATTAGTAGTTGAAATGCAGACATTTTACTTCCTCACAGAATGATGTGGCTTTCTTTTTAACCCTCCTTTCCGGAATGACCTGAATCTTTGCCCCCATTCTTTTTTTGGCTGTGCCATAGAATTCCACACCTTGGCTGCACATGAGGCTGGGCCGAACAGTGCTATTCAATACTTTTCTTCATAAACGCTCCGAGCCAGTAAAGGATGAGCTATCAGCATACGCGTTACCATCCAGCCTACAAGATCTCATTGTAGGCTGGATGGCAACCTGCTTTCCGGCTTCCCTCCCGCTGAACCCATGCAAGTGGATCATATGTGCAATTCTCCAGAAGAATGTCAATGATTGGACAAAGGGACATACTTTCATTGTGGTCAGTCCGATCACTTTGACCTGTCAGCTAAAAGATCAGGTCCCCTGGTAATTCTGGCTGTACAGGAGGGCCCAGATCTCAAGATGTTACCAGACCACTGTTCCTGTTTCCCAGTATCCCTGATCCATAGAAACCAGCCTCATGCCACGCATGCACTTATAAATTCTGGAGCTGAACAGAACCTGATTTTCTTTCTCCTTGGTGAGCCTTTTTAAAATTGAGTTGTCCATTCAGGGTCCAGGCACTTGATAGCAGCAGGATTGCCTCAATTACTCATCACATTGCCTCAGTCACACTATTCTACAAAAAACACCAAAGCTATCTCCTTCCTCATCATATCCCATATTGTCTTAGGTCTTTTTTGGTTAAAACTACACAACCCACATATCGACTGGATCAAGAAACGAGTCTTGGATTCAAGTGCGTCCTGCTCATCCATATGTTTCCGATCATTGCAGTAATCAATGTGAGTGGTGATGAAGGCGTGGATGGCTATTTCGAAAAGCCTAAAGGACAAAACAGGTTTAAGTTTTGCCAATTGCCTTAACTGAAAGAAACTGAACCGAACCACAGCACTGATCTGTTTATCAAATTTAAGGCCATGGTCAAAAATAACACCTAAATTTGACGTTGTGGGTTTAACTTACCGCTCCAAATCTCCTAAATCCAGAGGTGGAACTCTAACCCTGGCACCAGGACCAAATCCCAAAACCTCTGTCTTTTTATCATTAAAAATGTTACAAATTTGGGCTAACCATGCCTTTATGTCATCTTGACATGTTAACAGAGCCTTGACAGAGTAGCCTTCCTTTTGTTTTAACGGGAGATAAATTTGAATGTCATCTGCATAGCAATGTAGTCATGTGCAGTCTCCACAGCCCCTGTTCTCACTTTCCCTGATTCATCTTTCCAGTTTGTGGTCGTGGTTGATGTGTCTGAAAATGGAATTGGAGATGTCCTCTCTCAAAGGCAACTTGAGGACAATAAGCTCCACCTGGGTTCTTTCTTTTCTCGTCTGTTAGCCATCAAGTTCAACCTTGAAGAGTGAAGACACTGGCTGGAAAGGAAGGAACATCCTTTCATAATCTAGACAGGTCACAGGAATGTTGCATACCTAAGGTCAGAGAAGAGACTCACTTCACGTCAGACATTTCGGTCTTTCTTCTTTCTGAGGTTCAATTTCATGCTATCCTAAAATCCCTTGTCCAAGAACATCAAGCCCGATGCCAACTCTCAACAGTTCAAACCCCCTCTGGAACACCCATCTAGGAAACCATTCTCTTATCCCATTGTTTCAGTCCTAGTTGGAGAAGTCCTTAAAGTGCCTGACCTCATGGGAAGCATCATCATCAAGCTTCCTTTGATATAATACGCCTACAACTTGCTCCCTACCTCCTCCTCAATTATGTTTCCCCACTGTAAAAGATACAAATCACCCTTATTTTCCTTTCAGGAAGAAGAGACTGCAGTACCGTCATTGCAAGAGGACATGGCCATGGACTCGATCCCAGCTGCTGTGCTCAGTGATCCCATTTCAACACAAAGCCAATCATCATCGCTCTGCAACTCCAAAACAACATGTATGCCAAAGAGTTATGCTTTCGACATAACTTCATTCATTAAGACTATGTCTAGGAAACTACCCCCAAGCATTTTAGTCCTTTCACCATACCTACAGTATGATCAACCAATGTTCCATAAAGCTTTTCCTGCTGTTGTCCATGTGCTGCATCAACCCAACTTTCCTATCAGGAATCTAGGTCTGTGTCGATTCCCCCATTACCACCCCCCCCCCCCCATGTGTATTACTGTAAGTAGTTTATATTTATTTAAGTCATCTTTATAAAGACTTTTGTCAAACATAATAAACTGAAACCATGTTTGCTATAGTTAAACTCCTTTAAAAATATTTATTCAAATAGCAGACAATTTTAAAATGCAATTTAAAAACTAGGAATAAACGTAATTAATCGTAAGGGGGCAGTGATAAAAATGTTTTATAAAAGTATTTTAAAGAAAAGACCTGATCATTCAAGATTAATTTGATGGACAGACAAGAAAGTGTCAATGTGCAGAATGATCGAAGACAAAGAAACAAATAGTTCAGTCTGCAGCATCATACAGTACAATACAAATGATTGTGTGGGTACTTGAATAAGTACTTGCATGGACTTTTAATTGCCTTTATAAAGTAGTCTTAATATCTTTTGATAGATTTATAACTTCAGTTGAAATTACCAACTTTAGTGTAAACAAGAAGATTGATGACTTTGGCTAAAATTAATGTGATGGAACACCGAGTGTTTAGAAAGAGAAATTGCTACCTAACAATTATGCCACCCTGGAATTCAACGAGGGAAGATATATAATAAAGTTATTCTTATAAGCAACACAGCATAGTTTTCAATGAGGTGGCAAGAGACACGGATATAAAAATAAATAATTTTCTATTACAATGTACATAAAAACAATCTCACCAACACAAAACAACAAAAACAACAATCACATACTAACACAACACTCATTCACATCATAAACTTCACGCAAGGTTGACCGGGATACCCAGAAATCACTGGGTTCAGCGTACAGCAGCTGAGGCATGACAAAAGGTAGTACGGGGCACACACATGCATGTATACACACACACACACACACACACACACACACACACACACACACACACACACACACACACACACATATTGATGCATAGTTACTTGGCCATAAAGCCATAAATAGAACAAAAATAAAAAAGTGAAAAACATTATTATGGCACTGTGCAAAAGTTTGGACACTCTTTTTTTTACTTTGACTCTTCAAACCTTGTGCACACACTGTGGACACTCAACAACCATGCGTCCCTCTAAGCAGCTGTGTAAGACTCTGGAAATGAAAGTTATTGATGCCTACAATGCAGGAGAAGGCTACAAGAAGATAGCAAAGTGTTATCAGCTTGCAGTTTCCACAGTGAGAAATGTAATTAAGAGATGGCAGTTCAGTGGAACTGTGTAGGTCAAGATGAGATCTGGAAGACCAAGAAAACTCTCGGAGAGAGCTGCTTGTATGCTGTTCCCTTTCAAAAGCTACACTCGATGCTGCGTGAAAACGCTATGGGAACATCTCTTTGTTCTCCGGGTTGTGAAGGCTGTGTGTATCAAAACGCAGAATACTTCGGCTTATAACCTCAGGTCAGGTGACGTCATCCGATAAGGTGTACCGGCAGGTTATAAATAGATCTTTTTGTTTTCAGGACCGCTTTGTGTTTGCGTGTGTGTGTGTGTGTGTGCATGCAACAGAATCACGGTAGGAAAGAAAAACTTTACTTACCGATAATGGCAGAGTTGGTTGAGAGATTTGGCGACGCTGTAAACACTGCTCCCACTAGGTTTCGGGAGGCGAAGCTCTACGAGCAGTCCCTTGTGAGGTTTCTCCCCTGCCGTGCTCAGGAGTCGGGACTGTCGGCCACGAGGCGTGAGGCGCAGAAGGAGAGTGTGGCGAGCCAGCTACCCCCTCGTAGAGACAGAGGAGGGACTCGCCGCGCTTTGCAATCCACCTCAAAAAGAGAGAAAAAAAAGCACTGGACCTTAGGAGCATTATCTCTGCCAAAACGGAAGTCCTGAGGTTGACGTGGAGGTACACGTAAAAATTCCAATAAGGGATAAAGACTCCTCCCTGGCACCCTCTGGGGCCGTTGTCTAATCTCCGCCACCACTGGTGTTTTGGGAAGCAGTGGTCTCCAGCGAAATGTTAGGTGCTCGGTTCCTTCCTGCCTTGTTTCAGGATGCCGGACACCTAACACCCCCCCCTCCGTTGCACATCGTCCTCCGCATTTTCAATGGCGTGGTCTCCACTTCCATGAAACCGGAACGAGCGCATCTGCTGACTTGTCAATTACAGACTTTGCTGGGAAAAGGGGCCATAGATCATGTTCCCTGCCAGACAAGAAAGATGGGGGGTTGCGTCCAATTTTACATCTTCTTGGGCTGAACATCAGCATGTTGACAGCCAAAATGATTTTTTCTCAAATTCAACCAGAGGTTTGGTTTGTGACAGTCAACCTCACCGACGCATATTTTCATATAGAAATATTGCCACAACACAGGAAGTTCCTGAGGTTTGCTTTCGGGGGCGAAGTTTACCAGTATCGGGTCCTTCCATCTGGCTTAGCCCTGTCACCCCGCACATATATAAAATGCACGGATGCAGCTCTGGCTCTATGATTCCAGGGCATCCATATTCTGAACTGTATAGACGGCTGGCTGATCCTGGCACAGTCTTAGTAGCTAGCGCTTCGACATCGGGATGTCGTCCTAACTCATCTCCATTCTTTAGGATTGAGACTCAATGCCACGAAAGGCGTTCTCTTTCCTGTTCAGAGGACAACATATTTGGGTGTCACATTTGATTCGATCACAAGGCGGGCATAGCTGTTTCCTGCTCGTGTCGAACCCATCCTCCAACACCCTGAAAGAAATCAAGCTAGGCCAGAAAGTGACTCTTCATCACTTTCAGAGATCTTTAGGTCTCATGGCAGCTGCGTCCACGGTGATACCTTTTGTGCCTTCTGCACATGAGAGTGTTTTTAGTTGTGGCTGAAAGCCAGGGGATTTCACTCAAGGGCCAATCCCCAGCGGCTAATAAGGGTTACGCGCCGGGGGCTTCGTACCCTTTCTACGTGGTTCAGACACTGGTTTCTGACTTTGGGTCCCACTTTAGGTGCGTCTTGTCGTCGCAAGATGCTAACAACAGACGCTTCCCTCACGGGCTGGGGTGCGGTCTTAGATGGCCATCCAGCACAAGGGAGCTACAGAGGTCATCTTCTCGCTTGGCACACCAATTGCCTCGAAATGATGGCGCTGTTTCTGGCCCTGAAACACTTCCTCCAGCAGTTGAGAGGCTACCATGTCCTAGTGCGGATAGACAACACTGTGGTGTTCTCGTACATAAATCGCCAGGGTGGACTGCACTCGTGCCGCTTGAACAAGCTAGCGCACCAGGTTCTGCTTTGGGCACAGGACAAGTTCCTGTCCCTCAGGGCGATTTACATTCTGGGGCACATGAATGTAAGAGAGGACTTGCCAGACAAGCTGTGACACATGGGGAATGGAAACTCCACACTGTAAAAAATAAACGTAAATTTTACTGGCAGCTGTGGTTGCCAGAATTTTACCGTAAGAAATATGTTATTGCACTGTAAAAAAATAAAGTGTAAATTTTAAGTTAAAAATACGGCAGCTGTGATTGCCAGAAGTTTACCGTAAAAAATATGGTAGCAATGTTTTTAGGTTGTACGGAATTGCAGTCATTTTACAGATTTCAATTGTTTTTTTTTTTTTCAAGCATGGCCAGGAATCGAATCCAGACACTGGCGGTGCAAGGCGACAGTGCTAACCACTACACTACTGTGCTTACTACACAAATGTTGTCGTTGTTGGAGTGCAAGTCGTGCGGGGGATGCGGGGAAACCGAGGAAGTCCAACAACGACAACAATTGCACAGCAAACACAGTAGTGTAGTGGTTAGGCTTGGAAAAAAAAAAAAGTCTAACCAAAAAAGCCTAACCAAAAAAAAAAAAAAAGCCTAACCAAAAATGCCTAACCACTAACTAAAAAAGCCTAACTACTAACCGCTTAAAAAAAAAAATCCATAGGAATATACAGTATAATGAGTGTAATCCTGTACAACCAAAAATGTTGCTACCTTTTTTCTTATGGTAAACTTCTGGCAACCACAGCTGCCGTTTTTTTTCCCGTAAAATTTATAGTTATTTGTTTACAGTGCAATGACATATTTTTTACGGTAAAATTCTGCCAACAACAGCTGCCGTTTTTTTACCGTAAAATTTACAATTTATTTTTTACAGTGCACCCCAAAGTAGTCAGTCAAATCTGGGAAAGATTTTTTGTAGCAGAGGTGGACCTCTTCGCCTCGCAAGAGGCAGCACAATGTCCCCTTTACTACTCTGATTCCTCCAGCTACCCTGGGTCTGGATGCGATGGCCCACACGTGGCCCAGATTACGCCTTTCTGCGTTTCCTCTGATAGGTCTGCTCCCAGGAGTCCTGGCGAGGGTCTGTCAACAGGGTTTGCGCCTCTTATCGATAGGGTCCCATTGGCCAAGCAGAGTGTGGTTCTCGGATCTAATATCTCTCCTCAACGGCTCACCCTGGTTGATTCCGGTGAGGAGGGATCTTCTGTCTCAGGCGCAGGGGACAATATTTCATCCCCGGCTCGAGTTCTGGAACCTTCACGCCTGGCCCCTGAAGGGGACCAACTAAGAGATGCTGGTCTTCCAGCCAGCGTAATTGAAACCATTTTAAGTGCCAGGGCTCCCTCCACTAGAAGATCTTGTGCCCTCAAATGGAGTGTATTTGAAAGTTGGTGCATGGCAAGACATGTAGACCCAGTCCACTGCCAGATTGTTTCAGTGCTGGAGTTTCTGAGAAAAGTTGTCCTCGGGCTTATGCCCTAGTACTCTCAGAACATACGTAGCCGCTTGTCATGCTCTGACCTATGGGGTTTCTGTGGGGAAGCACCATTTAGTCGCCCGTTTTATTCGTGGAGCTAAACGGTTGGGGCCACCCACTAGAGCGATGGTCCCTTCGTGGGACTTAGTTATTGTGCTCGAATGTCTGGCTGACACCCCTTTTGAACCACTAGAGATAACGCCTGCCAGGCTTCTGTCTCTTAAGATGGTTTTTCTCATGGCTATTACTTCTTCGAAGAGAATTGGGGATCTGCAGGCTCTGTCTCTCTCCCCATCCTGCCTAGACTTTGCCCCTGGGCTAGTCAAAGCTATTCTGCATCCTCACCCGAACTATCTTCCGAAGGTTCCATTCTCGACCATGCACCCAGTTGTTCTCGAAGCCTTCGGTCCTCCGCCTTTCACAGTTCTGGAGCAGGAAAGACTTCATTTACTTCACATACTTATGGTATGGGAAATCTCAGCTAAACTTTAAGTTTGCCAGATGTATGAGGCAGAGTGCTTGGAAATGTAGAATGCAAAAGGAAATTTTGTGAAACGACCAGATACCTCATGTATGTGGATGTATACGGGAATCGGTGAAACTTTCTAGGAGTCCTCACAGCTAGCAGATCCACAAACTGGGTAAGAATGTTGTTTCTTTACCTGCTATGTATGGGGTTTTACATAATCATTTTAAATGTAATTAATGACACGACTTTCTTTCCACACAGAATAAGTTCACTTCATGATCAGGTGGTGATGACATATCTGCTGGAGGAATTAAAGATGACTTTTGCAGATGCAGACCCTGAGTATATAAAGGGTAATCAGAAATTGTTATTATATTTATTTTCATGTCCCTTTATTTTTGTCCCTCTAATAATTTGAATAGTTTCTGTCACTTATCTGATTTTTTATTTATTTATTTTATCCAGTGTGTTACAGGACTTATTATGAGACATTTCAGAGGAAAGACTCGGGCAGGAAAGTCTCAGCTAAGAGACTCCATTAAGACAGGGGCTAAAAACCGGCAAAAATGAGTAAGTGTACAAATTCATCTATATATTAAGTTCAGTACTTTTCTGAGTGTTTTTAGGGGCTAACGTATGGTGTGTTTTGCAGTCGCTGGAGTCCAGGTGTAGGGTCATTCACACAGATGCAGAGAGAGAACTGTGGCAGACTGCAATGCTGCAGCTGATGTCCGATGAGGAGGATGCCATTGTGTGCCATGCCATCAGCGTGTAATATCTAATGGGACCGAGCTAGAAGGACATTTATTTTGTACATCTAACAAGCACTGGTGAATGTTTGTTTTAGTATTGCTTTCAATTTAATTGCACCTTCATAAATGCACATTTGTTCATTCTTTTCCATATTTAGTTTTTTACCACTTATTCTTTGCTTTGTATATTTATTAGTGTTTGATTTGATTTTAATAAAAAAAAAATTCTTATTGATTTTAATAAATCGGTTCTATTGTCATTTTTTAAAAGATGTGGAGAATGTATAGTACTGTGGGTCCCCCCGGGGGGTGGATAGGGTCTATCTACATACCAGTCCAATAACCAATCAAGTCACTAAGTTATGAGGGCTTGGGTTGGGCTGAATAAAAATGAGCTGGGTAATGTCCCAATAGATGTCAGAGTTTTGGGAGTGTTTTTTATTTTTATTTTTTTTAAACAACCAATCAAAGTAGAGATAAATAAACCAATAGGGAAGAGCATGTCACGGGCGTGCGTGGGGTTGAAGGATCCAAGCGCAGAGTGAGCTTTTACTATTTCTCCGCACGGGCTCTGCAGCGCGAATGCAGAGTAGAGCCGGTGTATGTAGACAGCGAGTGCAGCGCTTAGAGTCAATGAGCTCAGTGGCTGGAATGCGGAAGTGCCGAGAGCGCGCTCACTGTTTTTCTGAATGGACTCCGTGGCAGGAATGCGGAAGTGCCGAGCCGGCGCGTATAGAAAGTGCATACGCTGTTTGCAGGTGATGACAATCCCGCGAAGCGAGGCAGACGAATCGCGCAGGGTGCTAGATCCGAAACAGTAGCTCGTGGTCGATGAACAGGCAGAGGTCAGAAACGTGAAACCGAGAAAGTCCGTGATCAGAGCTCGTGGTCGATAAACAAATCCAAGGGTCAGCAACAGTAAATCCGTATAGACGAAAGATCCGTAGCGTGAGACAAAGAGGAGGTCGTGAAAACAGAGCGTGGTCGAGATCCGGGAGTTCAAAGCAGAGAGAAACGCTGGAATACTGGGCATGGATAGCACACAATAATCTGGCAGGGAGCTGTTGTCTGAAGGTGTGTTAAATAGAGAGCTGTGATGATCAGGAATTGAGAACAGGTGTGTTTGGAGCGGTGAATGAGGTGGTGAAAAGCAAGGAACGGGATGGATCGTGGAGCAGGAGTGTGCAGGTGATCATGATCTTGACTGAGATATGGGCATGACCTGGCGTGCTGTGACAGTACCCCCCCCTCTACGAACGACACCTGGCGTTCTTGAGGGTGCCTCGGGGTGAAGATTGTGAAACTCTGTGATCAGAGAGCGGTCCAAGATGAACCTGGCTGGTACCCAACTTCTTTCCTCAGGTCCGTAGCCCTCCCAATCCACCAGGTACTGGAGGCCGCGCCCACGGCGGCGGGACTTAAGGAGTCTGCGGACGGTAAAGGCTTCACCCCCGTCTATAAGTCGAGGTGGAGGAGGAGGGCGCAGGGTTGGTGACAAAGGACACGGGACCAAACGGCGGACATGGGAGACGTGGAACATGGGGTTAATTCGGCGCATGGATAATGGCAGGGCCAGTCTGATGGAGCATGGATTAATGACACGAGAGATTGTGAATGGGCCAATGAACTTAGGCGAGAGTTTCTGGGATGTAGTCTTGAGTGGTAGGTTACGTGTGGAGAGCATAACTCTTTGTCCAACTCTGTAAACTGGAGCAGCTGAGCGGTGGAGATTGGCCTTGCGCTGAAAAATGGCCACGGAACGTTGTAATTGAGCACGAGCTCGTTGCCATGTCCTTTTACAACGACGGATGAAGGCTTGAGCTGAAGGGACAGCAGTTTCTTCCTCCTGGGTTGGAAACAGTGGTGGTTGATAGCCGAGGCAACACTAAAAAGGTGACATGCCTGTGGAGGAGGTGGGGAGCGAGTTATGCGCATACTCAATCCAAGGGAGAAAACGACTCCAAGAAGCTGCATCCTGTGAGGTCATGCATCTCAGAGACTTCTCCAATTCTTGATTCATGCGCTTGGTTTGACCATTGCTCTGAGGGTGAAATCCTGACGAGAGGCTGGGGGTGGCGCCAATAAGGCCACAGAAGGCTTTCCAAAATTGTGCAGAGAACTGCGGGCCCCTGTCCGAGACTATATCCGATGGGAGGCCGTGGATTCTGAAAACGTGGGAGATAAGGAGTTCAGCCGTTTCCTTGGCAGATGGAAGCTTTGGTAGAGGGATGAAGTGGGCTGACTTGGAAAACCGGTCAACAACTGTTAAAATGCAGGTATTATTGTTGGAAGGTGGCAATCCGGTTATGAAGTCCAGTGAAATGTGAGACCAAGGGCGATGGGGAATGGGAAGGGGTCTTAGGAGTCCCTCAGGTGGACGATTTGTTGTCTTATTCCTGGTGCAGATATCACAAGATGCCACAAAGCTTTTGACATCCTCCTTGATGGTCGGCCACCAGAAGCGTTGATTGAGCATTGAGAAGGTGCGATTCGCCCCTGGGTGACAGGCTAGCCTGGAGCTGTGGCCCCATTCTAAGACTTGGGAGCGAACAGAGAGCGGGATGAAAAGTAGCCCAGGTGGGACATTACTGGGGCCTGGCTCCTGTTCAAGAGATTGCAGGACCAGGTTTTCCACATCTAACCGGGTTACAGCTATAAGACACTGGGGGGGAAGAATGGTTTCCCTTCTGGATATTTCCTGGGGGGCGGGAAACTGTCGGGAGAGGGCGTCGGGCTTAGTATTCTTGGTTCCTGGGCGATATGACAGCATGAAGTTAAACCGTGAAAAGAACAGTGACCAGCGTGCCTGACGTGAATTGAGTCTTTTGGCTGACTTAAGGTACTCTAAGTTCTTGTGATCAGTCCAAACAAGAAACGGGTGTTCAGCTCCTTCCAACCAATGTCTCCATTCTTCGAGGGCAACCTTGACTGCTAGCAACTCACGATCCCCAATGTCATAGTTCCGTTCAGGGGGCGTGAGCCGACGGGAAAAGAAAGAGCATGGATGAAGTTTGTTGTCCTTTGGTGTTCTCTGAGAAAGCACGGCTCCCACTCCTGTCTCGGAAGCATCAACTTCGACAATGAACTGGAGAGATGGATCAGGAAAGGTGAGGATGGGTGCTGTGGTAAAGCACTGCTTGAGCTCATTGAAGGCCTTCTCTGCTAGGGGGTTCCATCGAAAGGAGATCTTGGTGGATGTGAGAGAAGTGAGTGGGGCTGCCACCGTGCTGTAGTCACGGATAAAATGCCGATAGAAATAGGCGAAGCCCAAAAAGCGTTGAAGCTCCCGCCTTGACGATGGTGTTGGCCAATCCGTGACGGCCTTTACCTTGACTGGGTCCATCTGGATACCTGATGGTGAAATGGCATACCCCAGGAAGGAGGTGGACTCACGGTGAAACTCACACTTCTCAGCCTTGACATAAAGTTTATTTTCCAGCAGACGTTGAAGGACCTGACGCACGTGGAGCTTATGTTCCTCTAAGGAGTGAGAGAAGATTAGAATGTCGTCAAGGTAAGCGAACACAAAAACGTTGAGGAAGTCTCTAAGGACATCATTAATGAGTGCCTGAAAAACTGCCGGTGCATTGGTCAGACCAAATGGAACAACCAGGTACTCATAATGACCTGTAGGGGTGTTGAATGCAGTCTTCCACTCATCACCCTCTCTTATCCTGACCAGGTGGTAAGCATTTCTTAGGTCTAACTTGGAAAACAGGCGGGCATCCTGGAGTAATTAAAACGCGGTTGACATGAGGGGAAGCGGGTATCGGTTCTTGACTGTAATCTCATTAAGGCCTTTATAATCGATGCAGGGTCTGAGGGACTTGTCCTTTTTTTCCACAAAGAAAAAGTCCGCCCCTGCAGGGGAGGAGGAAGGGCAGATGATTCCAGCTGAAAGTGACTCAGAGATGTATTGTTCCTTGGCTTCTCTCTCGGGACGTGAGAGAGAGTAGAGTCGCCCTTTAGGTGGAGTGGTGCCTGGAAGTAGGTCGATGGCACAGTCATAAGGACGGTGAGGAGGTAATGAGATGGCACGTGACTTACTGAACACCTGGCGAAGGTCATGGTACTCGGCAGGGACCTTAGAAAGGTCAGGGATCTCCTCCAGAGAGGTGGGCAAGACGCTTCTGGTGGCAGCAGAACGGAGGCATGAGGAGTGGCAAGTAGGGCTCCAATCCAGGATGCTTCTCCTTGCCCAGTCAATGTGAGGGTTATGTAGTTTTAACCATGGAAGTCCCAGAAATATCGGTGCATGAGCACTCTTAATGATGAGGAACGTTGTGGTCTCAACATGATTACCAGAAAACTGCAATGTGACTGGAGCAGTGCGGTGGGTGATTGAGGAGAGCTTGCTGCCATCAAGGGCCTGTACGCTAAATGGTTGGTTAAGTGGGGTGTGTGGAATCTTGAGTTGAGAAACCGTAGCTGAGGAGATTAAATTCTGGTCAGCCCCAGAGTCTACTAGGGCATGTGTGGCGTGAGGCCGATTGTCATAGATCAGGGTCACTGGGAAGCGAGAGCGAAGCTTAGGAGATGGGTGTTGTGTAGAACTCCCCCGTACCCCCAGAACTACTGGGGTGTCCCGGCCTTTTAATGGACAGGTTCGTACGATGTGGCCAACCTGACCACAGTAGAAGCAAGCACCATCATCCTTCCGACGTTAACGTTCCTTGGACGAGATGTGCGCGCAGTCGACCTGCATAGGTTCTGGGGGGGGGGCTTAGGTTTGTCTGTGTTAGGAGCGGGTACGTTGAGGAACAGACGAGACTCCCTTTGTCGTGTTCGTTTGTGGGCGTCAATACTTGTAGCCAGGTCAATGAGCCCCTGAAGGTTGGAAGGGAGCTCTCGGGCTGCTAACTCATCCTTGACTGGGTCAGAGAGTCCGTGAAGGAATGTGTCGAAGAGTGCCCGATTTTTCCAACCACAAGAGGGAGCCAGAGTCTGAAAATCAATAGCATAATAAGAGACAGATCGAGATCCCTGACGTAGTTCAAGTAACTGAGCTGCTGCCTGACGCCCCGTGCATGAACGATCGAAAACCTCTCTCATTTCATCCGTGAAAGTCTTGTACGTGTAGCAGCAGGGCACCTGGGCATCCCATAAGGCTGTCCCCCATTCTCTCGCTTTACCAGAAAGGAGAGTGATTATATAGGCAACCTTGGAGCGTTCAGTGGGAAAAGATGATGCCTGCAGCTCAAGCACAAGGGAGCACTGAGATAAAAATGAGCGGCAGGTGGACGGGTTTCCATCGTTTGTCTGCTGGATCCATTAATGGCCAGATTATACTGTCACGGGCGTGCGTGGGGGATAAGGATCCAAGCGCAGAGTGAGCTTTTACTATTT
This sequence comes from Clarias fuscus, assembly GCA_030347435.1. Classification (NCBI taxonomy): domain Eukaryota; kingdom Metazoa; phylum Chordata; class Actinopteri; order Siluriformes; family Clariidae; genus Clarias; species Clarias fuscus. The sequence goes on along the minus strand of CM059226.1, from coordinate 21,289,286 downwards.
CTCCGCACGGGCTCTGCAGCGCGAATGCAGAGTAGAGCCGGTGTATGTAGACAGCGAGTGCAGCGCTTAGAGTCAATGAGCTCAGTGGCTGGAATGTGGAAGTGCCGAGAGCGCGCTCACTGTTTTTCTGAATGGACTCCGTGGCAGGAATGCGGAAGTGCCGAGCCGGCGCTTATAGAAAGTGCATACGCTGTTTGCAGGTGATGACAATCCCGCGAAGCAAGGCAGACGAATCGCGCAGGCTGCTAGATCCGAAACAGTAGCTCGTGGTCGATGAACAGGCAGAGGTCAGAAACGTGAAACCGAGAAAGTCCGTGATCAGAGCTCGTGGTCGATAAACAAATCCAAGGGTCAGCAACAGTAAATCCGTATAGACGAAAGATCCATAGCGTGAGACAAAGACGAGGTCGTGAAAACAGAGCGTGGTCGAGATCCGGGAGTTCAAAGCAGAGAGAAACGCTGGAATACTGGGCATGGATAGCACACAATAATCTGGCAGGGAGCTGTTGTCTGAAGGTGTGTTAAATAGAGAGCTGTGATGATCAGGAATTGAGAACAGGTGTGTTTGGAGCGGTGAATGAGGTGGTGAAAAGCAAGGAACGGGATGGATCGTGGAGCAGGAGTGTGCAGGTGATCATGATCTTGACTGAGATATGGGCATGACCTGGCGTGCTGTGACAGTGCAGAGTTGTGCAAAGGTGTAAAATGCAAATGGGGCTTGAGGTGTGAAGGTCTCCTGACAAAATCCTTGAGTGGATTATTTGCCATGGCAACAAATGGCTGTACCATGGAAGGATTACTCAGCGAGATACATCCGAATTGGTATCAATCCGGAAGTATCCTAGCTTGGTGGAATTTGATGTACAGTATACGGTCAGTGGTACTTGTAGATACTTCGGAAAATCAGTGGTGTATACGGGAGTTTCCTAGTACAGATACACCTCTTTTCATGCAGTGTGTGTCCAATACGTGCTCTTCAGATTTACGTCCACCGCACTAGCCAGTGGCGTAAGTCAGAGCAGCTTTTCATTTGCCATGGGGGCCGAAACCGGGGGACTGGGGACATAGTGAAGGGTTTAAGTTGAGATGTGTGGAATACCGGGTCGATCCGGAGCGCCGCAGGCAGCTGGAGCCGGTAGGTGACAGGGTTAATCCGGAGGTTGATGCGGTATGGTCCGATGAATCTGGGTGATAGTTTCCATGATTCTGTCTGCAGGTGTAGATTTCTTGTTGATAACCATACCTTGTCACCTACTTGGTACATTCGTCCCGGTGGATGTCGACGGCGATGTTGAATGGTGTAGCGGGTGTTAGCAAGTCGGATGGCGTTGTTTGCTCATCTCCAGAGCCGTCGACACCGGCGAACCAACTGTTGGGCCGACGGTACTTCAACCTCCGGTTCTTGATGGTCGAACATCGGAGGTTGGAAACCGTAGCACACCTCGAACGGGCTGAGGTTGGTGGCAGAGGACGTATGGAGGTTGTGAGACAACTCAGCCCATATGAGGTAGAGGGCCCAGGAGCACTGACGATCAGCAATAAAGCATCTCAGGTAGCGCTCCAGTTGTTGGTTGGTTCGCTACATCTGACCGTTAGTCTGTGGGTGGTAGCCGGAGGACAGACTGCAGGTAGAGTCGATCAGATGGCAGAAGGCCTTCCAGAACCGGGAGGTGAACTGGGGCCCCTGTCCGAGACGATGTCCTTTGGGAACCCATGCAGGCGGACTACGTGCTCTAATATCAGCTCAGCTGTCCTTTTGGCTGACGGGAGACCGAGGAGGGCCACCAGGTGTACAGCTTTGGAGAACCGGTCGACGATGGTGAGGATGGTGTCCTTTCCTTCAGAAACCGGCAGGCCCGTGATGAAATCAACGGCAATGTGTGTCCAGGGCCGGCGGGGAACTGGGAGTGGCTGAAGTTGCCCTGGTGATGGCAGGTTGCTGTCCTTGGACCTGGCACACACTGGGCACGCCTGGACGAACTCGTCCACGTCCCTCTTCATATTTGGCCACCAGAAGGCGCGTTGAATGAAGAGTAGTGTGCGTCGCCTTCCGGGGTGTCCAGAAATTGGGGAGGAGTGACCCCATTGGAGGACATCAGTCTTGACGGAGTTGGGGACATAGAGACGACCAGGCGGCACACCTGCTGGTTTGGTCTCCGCAGTTTCCAAATCCCAGTTAATTGGTGCAAGGATCTTGGTGGGTGGTAGGACAGGCGCGGGGTCCGCCCGGGGGACGTCTTCTTCGTGCTGTCGTGATAGAGCGTCGGCCTTGGTATTCTTGGACCTCGGGCGGTATGACAGGTGGAAGTTATAATTTTCGAAAAACAATGCCCACCGCGCCTGTCTGGGGTTGAGTTGTTTCAACGTGCGGATAGTAATGAGGTTCTGATGGTCGGTCCAGACGATGAACGGCTCTCTGGCGCCCGGAGATGGCGGTGGAGGTGAGATGGAAGGGGTGAGATGAGGGGCGAGTCAGAGCGGTTAATGGGGCTGCAACTGTACTGTAGTCCCGGATAAAGCGACGGTAGAAGTTAGCAAACCCGAGAAATCGCTGGAGTTGTTTGAGAGTCTTGGGTAGGGGCCAATGACTCACAACTTCCAGTTTCTGCAGGTCCATGGCCACACCCTGGGACGAGATGACAAAACCCAGGAACGTGGTGGAGCGTGAAAAGCGCACTTTTCCAACTTACAGTACAGTTGGTGCGTGAGGAGTCTCTTTAGGACCACCCTGACGTGCTGGACGTGTTCGTTGATGGTTCGGGAGTAAATGAGGATGTCGTCCAGGTAGACAAACACCCAGCGGCCTAACATATCTCTGAGAACGTCGTTGATAAATTGGTGGAATACCGCGGGTGCATTGCAGAGACCAAAAGGAATGACCAGGCTTTCATAGTGTCCGGTAGGGGTGATGAAGGCCGTCTTCCACTCATCGCCCTCTCTGATGCGCACCAAGTTGTAGGCGCTCCGGAGGTCCAACTTAGTGAAAATAGTGGCGCCAGCGAGGGCGTCCAGGGCAGAGTTGGTAAGAGGCAACGGGTGTCGGTTCTTGATGGTGATGTTGTTGAGTCCCCGGTAATCGACACAGGGGCGAAGACTATCATCGCGTTTCTTCACAAAAAAGAACCCCGCGGCAGCAGGTGAGGAGGAGGGCCAGATGGTACAATGGCGAAGTCCGCTGGAGACATACTCCTCCATTGCCTGCATCTCGTTCTTGGATAGGGAATAGAGGTGGCCGCGGGGTGGGATGGAGCCTGGCTGAAGGTCGATCGCCAGGTCGTAGGGGCGATGTGGAGGTAGATGGGTGGCACGTTTCTTGCAGAAAACTTCAGCCAGGTCCTGGTAGTCTCGTGGGATGTTATCTGTGTCGACATCGGGGACCTCGGTCTCCCTAGAGCACGTCCCAGCCTCGGCCCGTAGGCATAGTTCGTTGCAGGTCGGTACCCATTGTAGGATCCAATTTTGGGTCCAGGAGATGAGTGGGTCGTGACGCAGTAGCCATGGGTGTCCCAGGATGATAGGTGGTGACGGAATGGAGGTGATGTAAAGCTGGATATGTTCCTGATGCTGGTTAATGACGAGGGTGATAGGCTGGGTTCGGAGGGTGATGGGACTGGAGGAGAGGGGCCGACCATCAACTGATGTAATAGTTACGGGCTGGGATAACGCCTCTGTCTTTACCCCAAGTCATTTGACATAAGAAGAGTCAATGAAGTTGCCCGCGGCACCGGAATCGATGAACGCGGTACTTCCAACTCGTTTGTGGTCAAACTGGAGGTGTACTTTTACCGTGAGACGGGAATCATCGGTCAAGGTGGTGGAGAGGGAGATGGAACCCAGTGAGCCACTCTCATTTCTCACCGGGTCTGCGCGTTTCCCGGTCGTAGAGGACGGATGGCTCGGTGGTGTGTAGCAGATCCACAATACGCGCAGAGCCCCTCTCTGAATCGGCGTGCCCGTTCTGCAGCGGTTAAGGAGGTGCGCCCTAATTGCATGGGTTCCCCGGCTCCTGTGTTAACCACGGCAGGAGGTGGAGAACCAACGGGTCCAGTAGGTGGAGCAGTGAATGAGGATCGGGTTTCGGAGACTGGAGCTTGGGGGAAGAAAGTGGCGGTTCGAGGAGCAGACTGATGTAATGGCATTGTGATGGGCGGCAGGGTACGGGGAGCTGGCTTGGGGCGAGCAAGCAGACGTTGGTAGATCCGGAGGGCGAGTTGGATTAAGCCCTCCAAGGTCGCTGGGAGCTCTCGTCCGGTGAGCTCGTCCTTTATACGCGAAGCCAGTCCCTCGTAGTAGGTCGTCCGGAGGGCGGAGTCTCCCCAGTCGGTCTGCACAGCAAGGGTACGAAACTCCGCGGTGTAGCGGCTCACGGGCGACCCTCCCTGGCGCAGGTGGTATAGTTTGGAGTCGGTCTCCACCTCAGCAGCAGGATGTTTGAAGGTGAGTTTGAGTTGGCGGGTGAATTCCGTGTATGAGTAGGCGACGTCTGAATCTGAGCGAAGAACTGCCGTGGCCCACTCAGCTGCCTGCCCGGATAGCAACGAGACAAGAAGAGCAATGCGCAGTCGGTCTGTGGAGTACCTGGTGAAATTGAACTCAAACACGAGATCCAATGCGGTTAGAAAAACACTGCACTTCCCATCTGTGCCATCCCATTTATCCGGTAAAGCCAGAAAAACATCAGAAGATGGGGAGGGAGTTGGCGGTGCAGCAGCCGCTGCGATGGGCGTGGCAACAGCCGGCTGATCGGCCGCCCCGCGGAGGGTCGCATTCTCCTGTCGCAGCTCCGCCACCTCGCGGCGCAAGACCGCGACGTCTTGGAGCTCCTTGCGGAGAGACGCGACTTCACCACGGAGCTGATCGATCAACTTGGCGTGCTGGTCAACCACATCGCAGAGGCGAGCAAACTCCGCTGGGTTCACTGCTGATGGCTCAGTCATTCTGTCACGAACTAACCGGAGATGAACCAGAAGACTAGCAGCTAGCCCTGTAGCGTGGATGGTAAACCCAAACGCAGAAGTAGCGCGAGCAGGCAGGATAACCACGCTGGTTATTATTAGAACTCTCCCGAAGCGAGAGCAAGAGTTTACACAAATAAACCCGCGTTCTAAATACACACACCCAATCGAAAGCGAAACCCAAGAAAGTGAGTACTCACGTTTAGACGAGTGAAGCGTTGGCGATAGCATGGGCAGAACTCAATGACTGAGCAATGTGAGGCGCCATCTTGTTTCCTTTTATGCTTCCTGAAACACGACCGTATTACTTCCGGGTCCTAGTGCCGGTCGTGTTACCAGTGTTCATGACAATGTGGCAGGTATACAATTGGGCAACTGCACTGCAATGTGCAAATTATTTTAACTTTCAGCTTTAGAATTGCAAAAATAAAGTACCCAAGGAAGTTTCTCTTTTAATCAACCATGTGTTCAATGAACATATGCAGATATGTAGGTTTTAGACTTAGCTCTAAAAATCTAGCTCCAGGAGTTGCAGACTTTGGACAAACATGTTTTCACATCCACCACAAGAGAAGACTGATGTACTGTAGCTGGTGAGGTAAAAACTTTTCCATCCCTGTTCCTGTAGCCCTTACATACAGCAAGCAACCAATTTTCCCTTTAAAATCTCATTTTTAACTGATTCTTTTCACTAGACGATTGTCACAATTCTGTGGACTTTGTGTAACTCCATAACTCATACTTTGAGTTGAGCAGTATGACACTAAATATATTTGTCAGGTTGGGTGACATTTTGAATCAGTATCAATTAGTATCTTAATTTGCCAGATTTGGCTGGTATCTGGTATATTGTGTGAATTGTACATTTATTACACAATAATAATTGTATGTTGTATTTTGCACATTTAAGTTTATTCCATTTATGTATTTATTTTTATTCATGGGATCAATTTACAAATAGTGGTAATAGTAAACTGTAATTTTTTTTTTTTTTTTACAATTGTTAACCTACTGGTGTTAATGTTGTAGTGTAGACACTGACTGGTCTCATGTGGTGTTTGTTGTGGCTCATCACTGTATGCTGTTAATTGAGGATTTTTGATATGTTCAATAAAGCTATATAATTTATAATTTGTGTTTCATGCATCTCATTTATACCTGGCTTTAATCTCATTATAGTCTTATATATAGTATGACTCATTTGCTTCTCCTACAAATGCAGTTCAGTTTCTCATGTACATAGATTTCTCAAATGTTTCTTAAGTAAGTCTCGGGTTGTATCTCAATTGTGTCTCTTTGTTTCTTCTAAGTCAGCTTTAGGAGAAATAGAAAAGATAAAGTTTGAAATGAGATTGCTCAATTCAGTCTCATGAGACTAGAAAAAGATTATGCTGAGCAACAACATTTTGCTATGGGTAATGCTAAAGTCCATTTTATTTGAACTATATAAGCAAAAGAATATATAAAGAAATAGATATATGTAATCAAATTTAATATATTATGAAGTATAGTGTTGACTATAAAATTACATACAGTATTTTACTTAGAATTAGTATGAAACACAACCGCTAATGTTCAAGCAAAGAGTTTCCACACCAAATATTGACTGTTTACTGTATATAATGAATTATTTAGTGCTTTTCATAGAAGTTTCTTTTAATGTAGAAATGTTTTCAAAAGCATCATTGCATATGGTTTTTGTTTGGATGTTCCTAACACTTGCACAGTTCTGTAAATAAAACAGCTGTTAGGTTTTACTGAGCATGCTGGAGAATATGAGATCTTTTTAGTTTCATGCAAAACCCAGGAGTCTACATTATGATTTTTTTTTTTTCCCATCTGAAAACTGGTCTGTCTTGTAATAAGTCACTTTCTTTACAGGCATGCAAATATTCTTCTGTAATGTTATTTATTCATTAATTTTAGTGTATCTTTGTAGGGACTGGTCTTGTACATAATAATGCAGACATACTCAATTTATATTATAACAAAAACAATTTATATTTATAACAAAATGTGTACTACAGATAATATGGCGTCTGAGACTTTTGCACAGTACAGTAAATCTGAATATATTTCCCAATATATGAAAAGTGGCAATTCCTTATGTTTTTTTCAATATATTGTAATATATTAATACAATATATGATTCTATATATTGTGAATATATTTTTAGATCAGAACACTAAATCGTTTAATATATTGACAGTTAATATATAGAGAAACATTTTTTTTGTGTGTGTAAAACGGAGGAGACTACCACCAGGAATACACCATACCTTAGGCACTTAGTTCCGTAACAACAGAGGTATATTACATACTCTTCTTAGCATTGTCACTATTACTCTAATAAAACCGGTCACTCCATAATAAACAATCATAACCTAAATGAATAAATAAATAAGCAACTCAGCCAGCATCCCTGACATACTTGGATGACGTACTGTACCTGTGACGCGATAGGTAAGGGGCAGGACTCATGATGCAGTACTACCTTTCACTACAGACTTGTATATTCCCCCACTGCCCCATGATAGGACAACCAATGAACCAATTAGTCAATCAAATATAAGCAGAAGCATCTTTAGTAGCCCTGCCACAATTAACATTAACAACTCTATTGTAAATAACAATATATTGATAATTTGTGCCTGTACTTTAAGGCAGGTTAACACATTTTTTAAATCTTAACTAACAAGTATATTTCACCCATTCTTTGACAGTGTGCTTACTCAATTGGCTCTTTGTTCATGTACAATTCTTTTCTGTGATTGTATTTGTTTTGTGTTAGAGTTGCTAAAATGATTCTGCAGTGCATAATGGAAAACATGTGGTCTTATAGTGAACAAAGTAACATGCAAAAAAGAACTGTTAAAAGAGTCAATAAGATGTTTGAGTCTTTGGAAAAAGGAATTAATTCTAAATCTGCAAAGAGGACAGTCCAAGATGACATTGAAGCAACTTACCAGATTTCCCAGAAGTTGTGGCAAGCAAGAAGTTCTTTCAGAGCATCACAAGTCATCACAGATCACCACAGTGCATTTACATAGCAAGAGCACACAACTTTACAGTCTCCTGGGCAGGCAGCACAGACACCGTGGCACCATGGAACACCCAGACCCCAGAGGAAAAGTCTCTCAAGCTATGACCGATTCATAAGATGTAAGATTTGATCTGTTTTCTATCATATATTGACTATTAGTGTAAACCTTGCACTTCCTGTGTTTAATGTTTCAGCACTTCTACATGATATCATAACTAAACAAGAAATTCTTATTGAGTAGCAGAGGAACATTATAAGGATGGTGCAAAATATTGTGAAATTACAGAGGCTGCAATCAAACGATTTCTGTAACTGTCAATGAGACTTCTGTACCTCTCTGCAGGTATTTTGGCCCACTCCTCATGAGCAAGCTGCTCCAGTTGTTTCTGGTTTGCCTTTTCAAGACAGCATGTTTCAGCTCCTTCCAAAGATGCTCAATAGGATTGAGGTCAGGGCTCATAGAAGGCCACTTTAGAATAGTCCAATGTTTTCCTATTAGCCATTCTTGGGTGTTTTTAGCTGTGTGTTTTGGTTCATTGTCCTGTTGCAAGACCCATGACCTGCGACTGAGACCCAGCTTTCTGACACTGGCCAGCACATTTCTCTCTAGAATCCTTTGATAGTCTTGAGATTTCATTGTACCCTGCACAGATTCAAGACACCCTGTGCCAGATGCAGCAAAGCAGCCCCAGAAAATAACAGAGCCTCCTCCATGTTTCACAGTAGGGACAGTGTTGTTTTCTTGATATGCTTCATTTTTCCGTCTGTGAACATAGAGCTGATGTGCCTTGGCAAAAAGTTCCATTTTTGTCTCATCTGTCCATAGGACATTCTCCCAGAAGCTTTGTGGCTTGTCAACATGTAGTTTGGCATATTCCAGTCTGGCTTTTTTATGATTTGTTTTCAACAATGGTGTCCTCCTTGGTCGTCTCCCATGTAGTCCACTTTCGCTCAAACAACGACGGATGGTGCGATCGGACACTGATGTTCCTTTAGCATGAAGTTCACCTTGGATCTCTTTAGAAGTCTTTCTGGGCTCTTTTGTTACCATTCGGATTATCCGTCTCTTTGATTTGTCATCAATTTTCCTCCTGCGGCCACGTCCAGGGAGGTTGGCTACAGTCCCATGGATCTTAAATTTCTAAATAATATGTGCAACTGTAGTCACAGGAACATCTAGCTGCTTGGAAATGGTCTTATAGCCTTTACCTTTAACATGCTTGTTTATAATTTTCTTTCGAATCTCCTGAGACAATTCTTTCCTTCGCTTCCTCTGGTCCATGTTGAGTGTGGTACATACCATGTCACCAAACAAAGCAGTGACTACCTGGAGCCCTATGTAGAGGCCCACTGACTGATTACAAGATTGTAGACACCTGTGATGCTAATTAGTGGACACACCTTGAATTATCATGTCCCTTTGGTCACATTATTTTCAGTATTTTCTAGGGGTACCATTATTTTTGTCCAGGCCTGTTCCATGAGTTTATTTTTTAAAAATAATTCTGTTGAAGCATAATTTTTTTAATTATTATTATTTTTAATATTACGATTTACTCTATTGTATACTCCTATTTTAGACGTTTAAGAAAAAAATCCTCTTTGTGCACAGACAACTGGGTTGAAGGTCAAAAAAGTTATTAAACGGTCGCTTCATCTATCTGGTGACCTTGAGGGTGGCAGAAAAAGTAGAACCTTATTACAAAATGTTAATATGAACTAAACATTTAAAATTATTATAAAGAGAGGGTAGCTGTTTTATGTTGTTTTTGCACATATGTAAATATAGATGGTTATTTATGTCTTTTTATAACAACATTTTTTGTTGATTTCTGTGTTTTGTCATTTATGCACAATACATTTGCCTTTTTAAAATTGTATTATTGTTTTATTGCTTAACAATTTAAATTTATTGCTTGGTTCCATTTGTCCTTTTATTATTATTTTATATTGTGACTATTCTTTACTTTTGTTTTCCTTATGTGTGTTATTGTTTTTTACCATTGTTTTTATTTTTCCTGGGTGGTTGTATACAGAGCTCTTATGCAGTGCGTTGGAGGGGAGGCTGTGTGAGCTGCAGAAGTGCTTAGTGCACAAAACACAGCCAGATCCGTTCCAGAATCAATGGCTATCTGGGCAGCCTATAACAACTTGTGGACTGGGCGGGCTACGAGCCAAAAACATAAATGCTTTCTGAACACAAGCAAATGTTCAGTGAGCACAGCAAATCATTTGTTCTGCATACTCACTTTCAGTTAAATATTTTTTCATCATTAATTATATTTTTGTTGTAAAAAAAATGTATGCCTGATGACAACATTACAAGAAAAAAGGAAATTTTCTTGATGCATATAGAGTGCTGGGGTTCACTGAAAATAAGAAGCCTCTTGTCAGATAAACATCATCTGTGAAAGTATAAAGTAAGAAAATCATCAATGTCATTATCATTATTATTAAAATCATTGTTTGCAATGTTGGACAAGAGCCAAAAAACAACAGTCTTAAAACCTTAAAGATGGTATGATGAGGTATTAATTTAGCATATATTTTTTATTATAACTAATTTTAGACTAGTTTTAATTTTATAACTAGTTTTAGACTAGTAAGTTAGTCTAGAACACAATAATGTACAGAAGCCTTAAAAGTAGGCTGAAATATTTGTCTCTTAACCCCCTTGTAGGAATGAACAAGCCCCAGAATGGGCTATCACTCTATTGTATTCCAGGGGCCCCTTTAAGCCGACTACATGACTCCAGATTCTCAGCTTATCTGTCCTCTGGGACAATGAAGCAGTCCCTCTCTTATCAGGAAGTGGGAGTCGTAACAAAACTTGAAGAAGGGTGCCTGCTGCACCTGGGAGCTGTAAAAGCCCAAAGACCTCGAACTCCAACCGTGTAAATTGGCCATCTGGTAAACAAAGGAGACATTTTTACACCTCTGAGTGACTCTCGCCCTGCGTCTGACCGGCAAGCAAACAGCTCATCTGATCTCTACGGTTTCACGAAACTTCGTACCAGAACTTTGCAATCCGCCACGAAGGCTCCGCTAGAAGAAAGCTCAAAGCTCCGCCGTCAGTAACCAAGCAACTAGCGCATCAGCAAAGGGCTTCCCCAAGAGACGTCATCATGGTGCTCACGTCATAACAAACCGTAAGATTAAACCCAAGGCTCTGCTCTTGTGACTTTTTCAGGTCTAGTGAACAGTACTAGAAGATTACGTTAACCTTCATCCTTTTAACTGCATTGAGTGTATGTGTGTGTGTGTGTGTGTGTGTGTGTTTAATAGCTTAGTTTCATGTATCGTAGTATAGTCAAATAAATTCTTGTTTCTTGATAAGGAACTGTTGTCCTGGTCATGTATTTTTAAGTTTAAACATTTGCCCAGATCCTAAGTTACCTTGCTCATAATTGCTAAATACTAAATTTTGTTATCATCGGTCGCCACGTGATAAGCAGAACTGGTAAGATACACTGATTTGTACTAAACGGTGGACGGTTAGTCAAGAAAGTGTATGTTATACATTTTAATTCAGTTTTAATAAAATTGACCCGAATCCTTAAAGATTCGATTCACCTCTGAACCAGAGCTGAAGTCCTACACCCTTGACTTAAAAACAGCAGAGTCTACGCCCATCAACACAAGCATTGGAGCCATTTGCACCGTGAAGCCATTTGCCATCTTTTTAAGGTAGGACCATGCTTGTGAATGATCTTTTTAACCTTCTCACAGTGTCGTACATCTGGTTTGAATGATTGTTGAAGTGTTAAAACATTCTCTTTCTGATGTCACTGTATAAAGGGATTATAAACAGATGCAGTAGACAGATTTAGAAATGTACAGATAAACAGTGAATAAGAGTACTTATATGAGTAACAGGGTATGGATTATGGATAGTTTTTCTGCACTAAAATAGGTACAGTAATATTATTCACTGGTGATTGATTATATAAAAACAAACTGTGAATTTTTGAAACCTCGAACTCAGCCATGACGTTTCTTTTTTCATCTCTAAGACACTTTTAGTTGTTTTGCTGTGAATAAAAGCCAGTGGGACCTTGTTAGCATGTGTAATGCAACATTCTATTTCTTGTTGTCTCCAGGCCGAGCTCCAGTAATGGATAAATTTGTTACTCTCAGTTGTTATATTATGAAAAGTTGATATGTTTTATTTCGTATCAAAAGCTAAGTGTCTTCAGTATTTTAAAGACAAAAGAGAAAAATAATGTTTTCCGTTTGGCATGCCCATTACTATATTTGCAGTTAGTTTGTTGTTGTCTAATCATGTTGCAAATTTATTTCATTTTAACCAACTTAAGCGCAAAACGCCTGGCATGGATTCATGCCAGTTGAGTTTTAAATGTTATTAATATGTAACTGGGTCTAATAATTGATTAGAAAATGACAAAGATTGTGTACTTTAATTAGCCAAACATAAGATAAGTCTTATGGCAAGAGTTTATTTTATTAAGAGTTAAGCTGATCTTAAATTAAGAGACAGCATATTATACAGTCTAGGTGCATACCCTGAAAGTGCACAATTACATTTGTGTTTTAATTGAGATGCTTAGAAGGGATTTATTTTGGACAACAGAGGCTAGGCTGATGTATAGTGATTAAGCATATCACTGATGTACAAAGTCCGTAAAGACAAACTATGTACTAGAAATAGTAAAATTTTTAAATCTGTACTTGACTGGGAGCCAATGAAGAGATGCCAAAACTGGTGAAATTGAAGCATAGCAGCAGCATTTCAGACAAGTTGCAAACTGTGGAGTAGGGAATGAAAAACTCCCATATGAAAAGAAGTAGAATATTAGAGGCAAGATTAAATAAAAACATATCAAACTATCTCCAGGCCTTTAAATGAGAAAATTGGTTTCAGTTTGGCAATGTGTCCTAGCTGGTAAATGGTTTTCTTTACAACAAAGTGTATTTGTCTAACAAATCTGTTTTGGATAGTTAGAAATGTTGTTTGCAAGCCAAGTCTTGACCTTAATTATGCAATCAAAAGATGACTTAAGGGGTAGATATCTCAAGGTTTCAAAGGTAGACTTTTCAAAGACTGGGTATCATCTGAATAACAGTGATCAAATCTAGCATACCCAAAATAGCACAATAGCCAGAGTTAAGTGAGAGCAATATATCTTTAGGTAGTTTCAAAAGAGTTGTACTATGACCAACCTTAAGGCCTGCCTGGAACTGACAAAAGTCATACTCACTTAGATGTGAAGACAGATGGAATACATTATTTTTTCTAAATGTTTTAAGAGAGTGCATAATCCCATCTCAGTTCAGTTTATACCATTCAAAATTTGGGAAAGTTCAAGGGGGTGAATGCTTATACAATACTCTCCAGCTAATTTGAATGTGAGGTTAACATGTAGTTAATTGGAGTCTGCAGGGCTTTTTACACCTACAGTACACAAACAAGATGAGTCAGATCTGACACTTCATCTCTTAATCAGATGATTAAAGTTGCTTATGGAAACTCAGTTTGCAAAAACAGGACTTTGGCTATTGGTCTTAAAAGACAGAAATGAGAGATTAATGAATGACATTGCAAACAGAGATGCTCTTATCTTTTTAGTTTCACTGCTAGTTGGTGTGTGTCACTGCTGTGAAGCGTACAGTACGTGGATCGACCAGTCAAAGCCATCAAGGGTAGCTGCGTGTTGGTGCCATGCCATACTGCACTGTAAACCCTAATGGTCAAAGTAATTAAACACATTGAGTACTGTTAACTTAAATAATTGCAATTAGGTCAAATTAATAGACCTTTTTGAGTATTCAGAACTTTTTGGTATTTATGAGTTTGTAGAAATGACACTTTACTGTTTAGTTAGCTGAACAAATTTGATATTTTAAGTAATTGTAAGTACATAAATAACAGTAACTGTCACCTTAAAGTTCCACCAATGTAAACTCTATAGAGCACCGGTGGCTCAGTGGTAGGTGATTTGCCTGCCATGCGAAAGGCCCGAGTTCGATTCCCGGGCCGGATTGTCTGCAATAATTTATTTGATTTGTTCAACAAGTTCAACACACTCAAAAATGTATAGTTCTGTTTACTTAAAATTGGAAACATAATTACTTCAAAAAATCTGATGTAACTGATTACCTCAAATATTTTGAGTTTTGCCAACTTAATCGGGTTTAGAGTGTGTGGCTTACAAGAAAGTTGCCTGGTAAAAGTATATGAGCAGGGAATGTCCAACTGCGTACTCCAATGACTATAGTGAGATATTAAGTGAGTTTAGAGGAAGGACATCAGTCCTGGGTTGAGTGTCTGATGGAGACTGCTCTTTAAGGATTGACAAGTACAGTACCAAGACAGTTAGATGGGCCTGTACAACTGGGTCTAGGGTTCAGATGGTTCCAACCAATGACGAGGTAAAGACGGAGTGGCTGGATTTGCATGTGCCATCCATAGCAATTGTACAATACATACAATAGAGTAGACATGGTTGGTGGGTGGGAATTGCTATCATTGTACTAGGGGTTACAGTAAGTTGTCATATGGGAAATCTTTAAAGACTTTGTTTAAAAGGAAATCTTTTTCTCACAATAGTTTCTACAGCAACTCAAATATCCATTGAAAGCAACAAACAACATCGTAAACCCGAATAAGTTGGCAAAACTCAAAAAATTTGAAAAATGTAATTTTTGAGTTTGTTGAATTTGTTGCAAATCAAATAAATTGTTGTTGCTATCACCACAGCAGACAATCCGGTCCGCACACAAGCTTGGCACAGGTTTTTACACCAGATTCCCTTCCTGACACAACTCTCCCTTTTTATTTGGGCTTGGGACAGACACTTCATCCAGTTGTTGGGATGAGCATTAGGGTTTACAGTGAAGTAGAGGGCAAGAATTTTGGCATTTCTGTCACTCGTCTCAAGCACAGGCAGGGTGTGAGTGCCATTTCTAATGCATTGACCAACATGAAAGACTAGGAGGGACTGTAACTCAGAACACTCAATGTATGCTCAAAGTAACCCGGGATACACGTATCAGCTGCAGCAGCTCTCATTCTCAATTATTTAAGTTTTGATCAATGTCTTGTGTAAATAAACTTTATAAAAATGATTTCATGTTAGATATTAAGTCAAAAGCTGAGATCAGAAAATCTTTCAGCATTGCCTTCTAACAGTTAAAATGGTTTGTCATTAGTTCAGTGGTGTCGGTAAATGATTATGTGTGCAGTTCCCACAGACAGCTGCGTCTCTTTCGCCAATTTGGTGAGCAGTGGGCTTCAAGCCACCTTCCCCAGGATCGTCATTAATGGGCAATTGTTTTAATGTGGCTAAGGGCGTTTTCACACTGGTAACGATCTATTCCGTTCTGTACCCGAACACGCTTTCTCCCCCTCCCCAATTCCCCGGCAGGTCTGCGTTCACACTGTAACATCGGTTCCGATTCCGGGCACACTTGCGTATTTACACAACCGGAAACAGTATGTGGCGGTAGAGAGGTAGTTGGTTTGTTTTTCATCGGAAAAAAACTAAGAAAGAAGAAGAAACGCCCGCTCGGGTCATGAACTGTGATACACCTGTTAATGCTCCGTGTGGATGTTTTTATTTTTGTGACAAAAACAACGGCGCTCTAAACAACATACCTACTGACACATCTATCGCGTGACTCAGAGGGTGAAATGAGCGCGTGCTGCACGGACACTACACGAGGCACTGAGGAATGACTTTACAACTCTAATCTGTAAGGTGAGTAATTAGGTGCTGTCTACATTCTCTTCTGATTTCCAGTCAAATAGAAATAACGTGCTTATTAAACATTACTTTCTTTAGTCATAGCACATGAGCATTATTTTAAAATTTTACTTTATCATAAAAATAAAGTGTTTATGTACACTGTGAATTAATCACAGATGTAAACAATGAATAAATAAATGCAAGAAATGCTACAAATAAATATAATGCCTCCTAGATTAAAGTTCAACAATTAGCATAGATACATATAATAAATGATAAATATCTAATAATGCATTTTTCTGTTCTCCTTAGGATTATCTGGGTTCAAGAGTGGTGTGGTGTGTGATGGCAGCATGTCCTTGTGACCAGGAGAGACCAGGAATGGCTACTAAAGTAAGAGAGATGCTTGTGCTTTGTTCCCTCCTTACCTTGCTATGTGTAGGTTTTCAAACTTCGCTGAGGTGTTGAAACTATTGAATTTAAAACCTCACCATGCATCAATGTTTAGTGTTTAACATGTTTTGTGTGCCGTGTGTTTATATTGTATTTTTGTAAATGTAAAAATAAATGTATACTGTAAAATCCCAGATGAGTGTGGGGGATTTGGAAGAGAGACAAAGTACTGGATAGAGTGCAAAATGATTTATTAAACATTGTTCAATTAAAATATAATTAAAGTACATTTTGTAACAAAAGTAGCTGTCAAATAGGAGAAAAAATATAACATTAAAATGTAGCATATTTTTAGATTTACTTGTACTTATGCAAGTACAAGTAAATCTAAAAATATGCTACATTATGCTACGAATAGGGTGTTGATGCAGACGATGGACCAGCTGTTGTCTTCATTTCATTAACACACACCCTCTTGCTATGCAGATCTCTTGATGTTCCTTCCTCTGTATATGTAGTCAGCGCTCCTCCATCTAAATTTGAGATTTCAGGCATTATGAGTCTCCTGCTCTTGCACGTCAGGTTTTGCCTTTCTTCTGTTGTTAGCTGGTCTTGTGCTGCTGTCAGAGGTCTCAGTCTGTGTTTCCTCCAGTGCCTGTTTGCAAGAAAGTATAAAAGCAAGAAATTAGCTGAAAGTTGCAACCATAACAGCTTGTACAAATTCAATTTTTCCAACATCTAAATTGTGTCACAGCGAGCACAGATAACCTGAAACTGTATGTGGAGCTTATGTGGCTCATCAGCATCTCAGTTTTTATAAGTGTCTCTGAGGTGTGTTTGGAGAATAAACATGAAGGTTATATATAAAATATGAGTAAAGAGTAAAGTAGCTGTAACTCTAATAGCTACATAAGCACAACACTTGAGTTCATCACATTCTGCTCTTCTGAACAGTGAAATGATCTGCGGCCTTAAAGTGAGCAGACATTAGGAGCAAGTTAACTTTACTGTGAGCTAATGTGAAAGGATCATCCTGTAGATTTTATTATATGCATTTAAATGTCACCACGAGATCCACAGACAGTTACCTGGAGATGTGGTGATAATATGAGACTCTTAAACAGTGTTAATAACAGGAGTTAATAGTATTTAATATGAACTCACCGCTCACGCGCAGGCTCTCTGCTGGACCAGGCTCCACGCTGTCCGGTTCCGATGATGAAGGTAGATGTTATTGTGGGTCAGAGGGGTTCCGACTCGATCACACTGGATGGGTTTTATCCTATTGTTTATCTTTTCCTCACTTCAGTATCGCAGCGCGCGCTGTGTGCTGCTCGAGCCGCAGTGTGTTTAACTCCGCACGGCATTGCTCAGTGCTGCTGTACGCGCGCGCGTCTAAATACTTACGGATACTTCCATAAATATCGGGGCTTTTATGTGTAGTGTCCGATTGTGTTTGGAAATTTTCGTCTGTCTAAATTTCTAGCAAATACTGTACTTCAGCATTACTTCACATAGATTCTTCAAACAGCCACGTTTGTTTGTGTACGGAGTCGAACTGGACTCACGTCACTTCCTCTTTTGAGCACGAGCGCGTACTTATGTCCCGCCTTCCTTGCTCGGGAACGCACGAATCGTTCCCGAGACTTCTGCAATCGGTCCAGGGGTTCGTTTTTACAACTCTATTTATGAGAAATTTCATCACAAGTACCTGTTTGACTTGAACACCCTTCATTAAATTTATGGAAACAAATATTTTCAATATTTAAAGTTAGACCACAACATCACGTGTATCACAAGCAATTTTCCACCTGTAGACCAGAGACAGTAGCTATGTCCAAATAAAGAACTGCTGTTTTGTCAGAGAACTGCTCTGTGCATAAATGTTCTCATGACATATAGGCGCTCATTCACCTCAACAACCACATGACACCAGTAAATTTAGCACATAAATGTTCTCTGAACTTTCTTTAAGTAAACACAAGCTAGTGATCAGCATGGTCACCAAATAATTTGTTCTGCTTTCTTACTTTCGGTGGAGTTTTTTATTATTATTATTATTATTATTATTATTTATCATTAGTCATATTTTAGAAGCAAAAGAAGATACATTATGCCAGATCACAACATTTTAGGAATTTGCTGGCGTTACGTGAAACTAAGAAGCCTTTTGACTTAATAATAATAATGATAATAGTAAACTGTAAGAGAATAAAGTAAAAAAACATCATCGTCATCATCATCATCATCATTAAAAAAATCATTGCATTGCAACTTAGTTTACACCACCGCAATGTGGAGAAGCCTTAAAAATGGGCTGAGCTATTAGTCTAGTATTAACACCCTTGACTAACAAACAGTAGAGACCACTATCATCACCAGAAGCAGTGAGCAGCACAACACTGAAGCCACTTGCCATCTTTTCAGGGTAGGACTGTGCTTGTTAATGATCTTTTTAACATTGCCGCTTTGTGGTAGATCTGGTTTGAGCGATTGACAAAGTGTTAGAGTGTCACTTAGTGTATCAGTGGATTATAAACAGTTTCAGCAGTCAGATTTTGAAGATGATCTGTGAATAAAAGTATTAGAATGAGCAACAGGGATTGTGATTGTGAATAGTTTTCCTGTACAGACTATCTACAGTATCCAGGTAAGATTATTCACTGGTGACTCATCCTAACACCCTACACTATGTTTAATTACACAGTAATATGAACAAAAATATATTTTTTGCAGTAATGTTACACATTAAACTTAACCGCTTACTTACATTTTTTTTATTATTTTTTTTTTATTTAGCTTTAGGACACTTTTAGTTGTTTTGCTGTGAATAAATGTAAGGATGTGATAAGCATATCATTATTTCTTGTTGTCTCCAGGCAGCGCTCCAGTAATGGATAGATTTTGGACTCTCAAGCTCTTCATCGCAGGTAAAGTAAGTGCATTAGTATGCACTGATTATCCGTCCTTTTAATTAAAGTAATGATCCATTAATGTACAGAGTGTTTAATATGTAACTAAAGGAAAGTATTAAGTAACAATTCCATGTTTAAAAGCCAAAGATGATATAATGGAAATCCTTAAGGCTATAAAGACTAATAAGTCATAAACTTTGGCAGAAAAAAACAGTTGCAGCATGGAGAATGGTGATTTCTTTCTCTCAACCATTCTATTTTATACACAAACATCTCTGCCAACATAATATATTCCCCATACATTGTGTTCTCTTCCCTTTGATCCTGAAGTGGCTTCTCCAATCAGTTTATTTCTATTCAATCTTATATGGTAAAAAAATAAAACATTTTGTTATGTACACTTCTTGGTATAGTAGTAATTTTGGGAGACAGTAAATGATTTTTAATTCAATTACTACATTAGACAATTTCAAATAGTTTATTCTTCTATTCAGAGAATTCAGAGAAATTTAAGCTTCTGTCAGTGCACAATGTGAAACAATAGGGTTACATTTGAAAATCTGATTTTTGTGCTGTGAAGTGCGTATTTTATTTTTTTTAATGATATGTTCATGATTAATAATGATTTTCAAATGCTAGCACATCTTTGATGTAAAAAAAATGCTTCGATACTTCCAGAAAATATGGATATCCTTAAAAAATATCCAGAGCATGCTTTTATTTTTTAATTAGCACAATAGCACAATTTCCTATAGTGTTTCAGAATTGCCTACCTACTAAATTCAAACCCAGGAAACCAAAAATAAAGCTTTCTGCTTTAAAAATAATTAAAAAATTTATATATATGTTATCTTCTCAGTTTCACTGCTAGTTGGTGTGTGTCACTGCTTGTGGGTGTCTGTGGATCAATCAGTCAATGCCGTCAGGGGTAGCTGCGTGTTGGTGCCGTGCCGCACTGTGGCTTTCAGTAAAGTCGCCTGGTACAAGTATGAGAGCTGGGGATACCCAACTGTGTACTCTAATGACCGCAGTGAGATATTAAGTGAGTTTAGGTGGAGGACATCAGTCCCAGGATCTCGTTATAGTGGAGACTGCAGTTTAAGGATTGACAACGTCCAGGACAGTGACAGTGAGGTGCGCATGTACGTATGGGTCTGGGATAGAGATGGGAAGGACCAAGGATTTTTTGACGATCATCAAATCATCAAAATAAATGTCTGTAAGTATACACATATTATACAGTATATCTTAATGATATAAACAAAAGGGATAGGAATCAACAGGTACCAACCCACACAATGTTATTCCAATATCTAGGTGCTGTTTCAATTTGCACTGCGTTTCTGTAAATATTGCAATTTTATAAATATTCTGACTTTTTTCAAATTTTTTTACAATTCTAAACAAACTTCGCTGAACTGCATGCCCATTTATGCATAGTTTAGAGTGCACCATATGTAGAATGTTAGAGGAACGGTGATGTTTTACCATCTCAATGCAAACATATTGATATTACATTATATATTATAGATATTATGGTTGAAATCTTTTTTTGAGGTAGGTGGTAAGATGCAGTGGCTAGCTTCACATGTGCCTTTCATAGCAGCCGTACAATAGAATAGTCAAAGTTAGTGACTGGGATTTGCTATCATTATGTTAGGTGTTAATTTGTCAGATGCCTTACGGACACATTTTTTTTTTTTTCACAGTGAATCCTATAAAGCCTCAAATATCTGTTGGAAGCTACACACAAATAGAGGGCAAACCTTTCACTGCAACATGTAAATTCCACCATTCCTGCCGCTCGTCTTCACCACAGATTTACTGGCACGGTGCGAGTCCTATTTCTAATACGCAGACTGACCCAAAGGAATCGGCAGGATTGTGGGAAACTCAGGCCACTGCTACATTCAAAGTAACTCAGAACACACGTCTCAGCTGCAGCAGCTCTCTTAGTGGAACAACTTTCTCAAGTACTTCAGTTTCGATTAATATCTTGTGTAAGTAAAATTTATAAAAAATTTTCCACATTAGATATAAAATTAAAAGCTGAGATCAGAAAATCTTCAGCATTTGCATTCAAACGGTTGTAAAAAATGTATTAATCTGACTAGTTTAGTGAATATCAGCTTTCCTGCCATAAGCTGTTTTCCAGATAGTAAGAACGCTAGACAATGCTTTAATTGTATTATCATTACTACAGTCGTGGCCAAAAGGTTTGAGAATTACGTAAATATTGGAAATTGGAAAAATTGCTGCTTAAGTTTTTATAATAGCAATTTGCATATACTCCAGAATGTTATGAAGAGTGATCAGATGAATTGCATAGTCCTTCTTTGCCATGAAAATTAACTTAATCCCCAAAAAAACTTTCCACTGCATTTCATTGCTGTTATTAAAGGACCTGCTGAGATCATTTCAGTAATCGTCTTGTTAACTCAGGTGAGAATGTTGACGAGCACAAGGCTGGAGATCATTATGTCAGGCTGGTTGGGTTAGAATGGCAGACTTGACATGTTAAAAGGAGGGTGATGCTTGAAATCATTGTTCTTTCATTGTTAACCATGGTGACCTGCAAAGAAACGCGTGCAGCCATCATTGCGTTGCATAAAAATGGCTTCACAGGTAAGGATATTGTGGCTACTAAGATTGCACCTAAATCAACAATTTATAGGATCATCAAGAACTTCAAGGAAAGAGGTTAAATTCTTGTTAAGAAGGCTTCAGGGCGTCCATGAAAGTCCAGCAAGCGCCAGGATCGTCTCCTAAAAAGGATTCAGCTGCGGAATCGGAGTGCCACCAGTGCAGAGCTTGCTCAGGAATGGCAGCAGGCAGGTGTGAGCGCATCTGCACGCACAGTGAGGTCAAGACTTTTGGAAGATGGCCTGGTGTCAAGAAGGGCAGCAAAGAAGCCACTTCTCTCCAAACAACATCAGGGACAGATTGATCTTCTGCAAAAAGTATGGCGAATGGACTGCTGAGGACTGGGGCAGTCATATTCTCGGATGAAGCCTCTTTCCGATTGTTTGGGGCATCTGGAAAAGGGCTTGTCCGGAGAAGAAAAGTTGAGCGCTACCATCAGTCCTGTGTCATGCCAACAGTAAAGCATCCTGAGACCATTCATGTGTAGGGTTGCTTCTCATCCAAGGGAGTGGGCTCACTCACAATTTTGCCCAAAAACACAGCCATGAATAAAGAATGGTACCAAAACACCCTCCAACAGCAACTTCTTCCAACAATCCAACAACAGTTTGGTGAAGAACAATGCATTTTCCAGCACTCTGGAGCACCGTGCCATAAGGCAAAAGTGAGAACTAAGTGGCTCGGGGACCAAAACGTTGAAATTTTGGGTCCATGGCCTGTAAACTCCCCAGATCTTAATCCCATTGAGAACTTGTGGTCAATCCTCAACAGGCGGGTGGACAAACAAAAACCCACTAATTCGGACAAACTCCAAGAAGTGATTATGAAACAATGGGTTGCTATCAGTCAGGATTTGGCCCAGAAGTTGATTGAGAGCAGCCCAGTCGAATTGCAGAGGTCCTGAAAAAGGACACTGCAAATACTGACTCTTTGCATAAATGTCATGTAATTGTCGATAAAAGCCTTTGAAACGTATGAAGTGCTTGTAATTATATTTCAGTACATCACAGAAACAACTGAAACAAAGATCTAAAAGCAGTTTAGCAGCAAACTTTGTGAAAACTAATATGTGTGTCATTCTCAAAACCTTTTGCCATGACTGTATATTTATGCTGTAGCGAATATACTGTATCTAGTATCAGAGCTGGTATTCAACAGAAAAGTCAAAACATGTTTGTTTAATATGTCAAATTTGATAGAATAAGATGAAAAAAGGAGTTCTTATGAATACTACATGACACTATGTAAAATGTGATGGGCAATTCAATATATTTAAAGTATTTGTCTCTTCCTGATTTTTTTTTGCATATTTTTTTGTCACACTTAAATGATTAGAATGTTGAAGTAGTTTTAATATTGCACAAAGATAACCCGAATAAATATGTTGACTTCATTTATTAAGGGAAAAAAGTTCTAACATACCTGGCACTATGTGATAAAGTACATTTTTGGCAAATGTGAGATGAACCTGAAGCAAGTCTTAGAAATGGCTTAGTAACCCTTTCGGATAGTTACAGACTGATACATGTCAATTACTTTGTTTCTTATCTATTCTTGAATTCTTTTTAGATTGTGGCATGATGTGAGAACTTTTAGCGCGTGTGTGATTTCGTGATTCAGTAATGTGGCCTGGATGTGGCAAGTGAAATTTAACCCGGTCTTCCAAAAAAATGTGAATAATCACAGTTCATTCATGATTTATTAGATGGTTGAGGGGGTGGGGGCAATTACTTTTTCACATAGTGCTAGGTAGGTTTGGACAGTTTCCCCCCTTTTTTCATCATTTAAAAACTGCATTTTGTATTTCCCCTTGTTATCTTTGGGTAATATAAAAATTTGTTTGATGATCTGAATCATTAAAGTGTGAAAAATATGCAAAAAATAAAATCAAGAAGAAGAAAATAATTTCCTATAAGAAAATACACGAAGTGCACAAGAGAAACTCCAAAACGTATATTAAACTCATAGTCCAAAGTACAAAAAAAATATTGCTATGAAAAATAATGCAAGACGTTTCTTGAATCACTTTTAAACAAGCCATGTTTAAAATAAGACCAACATTGCAATTTCAGTCTTTTTGTACTAGTGTCATTCAACAAGCCAAATCAGATAGACAGGGTTGCCAAATAGACAGGATGACACTTTTAATCCTTAAGATGTACATAAGATGAGAGAAGGCAAGTAAGTGCATGAACAATGCTGCCTGGATTGCTATGAAAATGTATTGTTATATGTCCCTTTTTAGTCACAAAATACAGATATATTATGGACATTTGATGTAAATTATTAATACATAATAAAAATATATATATAAGATGATAAACGCTTTGGGTCGTTTGCTCAAAACAATTCCCATGTTTTATCGCATGTCAAAATGAAGCTGTACTTATAACCATATTTTATATTTAACACATTTCATTAGACGCCCCAACGGAAGTGACCGTAGATTACACAGGAAGCAGCTCCGTGGTTGAGGGTGGCCAGATCTCACTTACATGTACCAGCAAGAGCAGGCCTGCACCCACGCACTACAAGTGGCTCGTTTCCCCAAACAGCGCCACCTTCAGCACCAGTGGAAGTACTGTTGTCCTTCAACATGTGACAAGAGACACGTCTGTTTCCTGCATTGTCACTAACTCTATCGGACAGGGCAAATCAAAGCAGCTATCGCTCAATGTCCATTGTGAGTAGTGTTCATGTGTTTTGCCGTAAAGTTTCTTTTGGAAATTTTTTGAGCATATTATTGTAGTGATTTGTTTTACATCTGAGCAAGTGAGGGCTGAGGGTCTTGCTCATGGGCCCAACAATGTCAGCTTGGTAGGACTGGGAATTGAACCTGTGATCTATTGATCAGTAGGCAAACATTTTACCCTAACTACACTTTACAACTGATGAGCAGAAAAGCATCTCAAAGTGCACAACATGTTCAATGTTGAAGTTAATAAGGGTACAACAGATTTCTCATCTGTTGTTGCTGTTGTTGTTTTTTGTCTGCCTCAGGATTCGCCATGGTGTGGGTTCTGTGATGCTTTCCTTTTAAACATAGTTGTTAACAGTGGTCATTTAAAGCCTTGTAGCTTACTTTTTGCACACACACACACACACACACACACACACACACACACACACACACACACACACACACACACACACACACACACACACACACACACCAATTTAAGTAAACATAAGCTTAAGATATGTCTGCATTTAACTTTGCAGAACCAGAGAGCTAGAGAAGTGTCAGAATTCATTTTTCAGAATTTACTTCCACTTTACTTCTCAGTAAAGTTAAAATGATATTTTTAGAGATGGACTTTAAACACACCTCCCGACGTTTTTGTAAGGTTTTATAAATTAAAGTAAGCCCATCCTTCCCATTAGGCAGGTACAGGTACATAGTGTGATTTAGAAAAGCCTTGTGCATGGTATTGTAGTGATCTGTGTTAAAGTGGAAATCCAGCTTTAATTAGTGTTAATTAGTGTTTCATTTGTAACAGTCCTTTATATTTTCCAACATGGGAAAAACTACAGCATTGAGACATTTATTTTATTATTCCAGAAAAAAGAGTCTAGTAACCAACTATTTACAGCAGCTAGAATTTAAATGAGAATCGGTTTTGTCAGTGTTGTAAAACATTAAATGCACTGTAACTACTATACACAGAGGGTCCCAAAAAAATTTATACACACTACAACATGAAAAATATATGCCTCTCTTCTGACGTTCACATGATATCATCAAAGATGGTGTGACTGATTGACATGTTTAGGAGAAATATGGAACTGCACATTGCTGCCTAAATTCAATTAGTTATTAACCTTGGGGTTAAAATGGACTCTCATTTGACGTATGAGGCTCATATCAAACATCTGTGCAAGACGTCTTATTTTCACCTCAGGAATATTGCAAAACTGCATCCAGCACTCACTTTTGCAGATGCTGAAAGTTAGTCGATGCGCTTGTCTCCTCCAGGCTGGACTTCTGCAATGCACTTCTCTTTGGGACTACTAGAAAAATCCTTCAAAAGGTGCAGTATATTCAGAACAGTATCCTGATGAGATGGCGCAAATACAACCATATTACGCCCATTCTTAAATCTCTTCACTGGCTCCCTGTTTCATTTAGAATTGATTACAAGGTTGCCCTTCTTACCTACCAGTGCATTTATGGGGATGCCCCTCCCTACCTCAAAGAACTTATTACCACACATACGTCCACACGCAACCTCCGCTCTGCATCAGTACATCTTTTGAAACCTCCTAAGACTAAGCTTCATACTATGGGAGATCAGGCTTTTTGCTCAGCTGCACCTAGACTGTGGAATGCTCTCCCAGAGTATCTGAGGACGCCACAGACTGTTGAAGCTTTTAAATCTGGTGTTAAAACTCTTTTTATCAGAGCTTTCGGGTCGAATTAATTTGTAGCACTTTGAGATTTGCTTCAAATATAAAGTGCATTATAAATGTATTATTATTAGTAGTAGTACAGTTGTGGCCAAAAGTTTTGAGAATGACACAAGTATTAGTTTTCACAAAGTTTGCTGTTAAACTGCTTTTAGATCTTTGTTTCAGTTGTTTCTGTGATGTACTGAAATATAATTACAAGCACTTCATACGTTTCAAAGGCTTTTATCGACAATTACATGACATTTATGCAAAGAGTCAGTATTTGCAGCGTTGGCCCTTCTTTTTCAGGACCTCTGCAATTCGTCTGGCCTGCTCTCAATCAACTTCTGGGCCAAATCCTGACTGATAGCAACCCATTCTTTCATAATCACTTCTTGGAGTTTGTCCGAATTAGTGGGTTTTTGTTTGTCCACCCGCCTGTTGAGGATTGACCACAAGTTCTCAATGGGATTAAGATCTGGGGAGTTTACAGGCCATGGACCCAAAATTTCAACGTTTTGGTCCCCGAGCCACTTAGTTCTCACTTTTGCCTTATGGCACGGTGCTCCAGAGTGCTGGAAAATGCATTGTTCTTCACCAAACTGTTGTTGGATTGTTGGAAGAAGTTGCTGTTGGAGGGTGTTTTGGTACCATTCTTTATTCATGGCTGTGTTTTTGGGCAAAATTGTGAGTGAGCCCACTCCCTTGGATGAGAAGCAACCCCACACATGAATGGTCTCAGGATGCTTTACTGTTGGCATGACACAGGACTGATGGTAGCGCTCACCTTTTCTTCTCCGGACAAGCCCTTTTCCAGATGCCCCAAACAATCGGAAAGAGGCTTCATCCGAGAATATGACTTTGCCCCAGTCCTCAGCAGTCCATTCGCCATACTTTTTGCAGAAGATCAATCTGTCCCTGATGTTGTTTGGAGAGAAGTGGCTTCTTTGCTGCCCTTCTTGACACCAGGCCATCTTCCAAAAGTCTTGGCCTCACTGTGCGTGCAGATGCGCTCACACTTGCCTGCTGCCATTCCTGAGCAGCTCTGCACTGGTGGCACTCCGATTCCGCAGCTGAATCCTCTTTAGGAGACGATCCTGGCGCTTGCTGGACTTTCATGGACGCCCTGAAGCCTTCTTAACAAGAATTTAACCTCTTTCCTTGAAGTTCTTGATGATCCTATAAATTGTTGATTTAGGTGCAATCTTAGTAGCCACAATATCCTTGCCTGTGAAGCCATTTTTATGCAACGCAATGATGGCTGCACGCGTTTCTTTGCAGGTCACCAAGGTTAACAATGAAAGAACAATGATTTCAAGCATCACCCTCCTTTTAACATGTCAAGTCTGCCATTCTAACCCAATCAGCCTGACATAATGATCTCCAGCCTTGTGCTCGTCAACATTCTCACCTGAGTTAACAAGACGATTACTGAAATGATCTCAGCAGGTCCTTTAATGACAGCAATGAAATGCAGTGGAAAGTTTTTTTTGGGATTAAGTTAATTTTCATGGCAAAGAAGGACTATGCAATTCATCGGATCACTCTTCATAACATTCTTGAGTATATGCAAATTGCTATTATAAAAAGTTAAGCAGCAACTTTTCCATTTTCCAACATTTATGTAATTTTCAAAACTTTTGGCCACGACTGTAGTATTATTATTATTATATACAGTATGTCACAAAAGTGAGTACATCTCTCACATCTCTGCAAATATTTAGTTATATCTTTTCATAGATAAAAGAATTAGGTGTTCCTAAACCCCATAGAACACCTCTGGGGCATCCTGAAAAGGAAGGTGGAGAAGCACAAGGTGTCAAATGTCCACCACCTCCGTGATGTTGTGATGGAGGAGTGGAAGAGGATTCCAGTGGCAACCTGTGAAGCACTGGTCACTCCATGGCCAAGAGCATTCAAGCCATGCTGGAAAATGATGGTGGCCACACAAAATATTGACATTTCATATTTTCACTTAAGGGTGTACTTACTTTTGTTGCCAGGGGTTCAGCTATTATTGGCTGTATTTTTAGTTATTTTGAGGGTACAATAAATTTACACTGCTATACAAACTTTACACTGACTACTTTTCATTGTGTCAAAGAGTCATTTATGCAGTGTTGTCCTATGGAAAGATATAACGAAATATTTGCAGAGATGTGAGGGGTGTACTCACTTTTATGACATACTGTATATATACATGTACTTAGATATATACACGCATACATGGGTTGGACAATGAAACCGACACACCTGGTTTTAGACCACAATAATTCATTGGTATGGTCCAGGGCCAATACAGCATCAATTTGTCTTGGGAATGACAGATACAAGTCCTGCAGAGTGGCCAGAGGGATTTTGAGCCATTCTTCTTGCAGAATAGTGCCCAGGTCACTACATGATGCTGGTGGAGCAAAACGTTTCCTGACTTGCTCCTCCTAAACACCCCAAAGTGGCTCAATAATATTTAGATCTGTGTCACGGGGGCAGAGGAGGTCGGGCAGGCTGATAGGACCCAAAAGCAGACACACCACACAGGAATGATGATTAATATTAATAACTTTTAATCAGGAGTAATCAGTGCTTAGTGTCACTTAGGCTGTGATACACCTGTATACTCTGAGTCAAAGCTCTGATGTTTTAATGCAGCGAGATCCAGCAGTAAACTTTGATGTGAGCAGTCGCCGCTGAGTGCTGATATGAAATGAAAAACAGAAGTGGATTCTAATAAACACAGGGCCGTGATAGTGAAGATTAGAGTCAGTTCACCTGTGGATGTCTTGGTGTTTGGAATCCGGAAGTGACGAGCTATAACGGAGTTGAGGGGTGAAGCATGAGTCCGTGTCCATGAAGCAAACAAAGCCAGATCAAACAAATCCGAAGCGGTAGACGATAGCGAAATCGAGGGGAGAAATGTGAGTCAGTGTCCGTGAAGCAATCAGTACCAGGTCAAACAAATCTGAAGCGGTAAACGATAAGCAAAATCTGTAAACGAAATACTTGGTCGAGGTACACATGAATCATAGAAAATAAACGAGAGAGAACTGGGCTGTGGAGCACGCAATAATCTAGCAGATAATCCAGAGCAATTTACTAACTATCTTGTTATAGATCTGAGAGTTTTGCTTCAGGGCCAAACTGTGGCAGCGTGGTTGTACTGTGGATTGAACCTGTGACCTTAACATCAGTCACCCAACATCTTAACCACTAAGCTACCCCTGCCCCTTGAATTGACAAAACTCTACAATAGCTCACATAATTACACGTTACAACCATTTTTATGTATGTATGTATTTATTTATTTATTTTGCTTGTTTTAAGTCATATTGAACTTTGCCTTACTTTTGCAATAACCAGAGGGGTCGATAATTAAAAACGTATAAAGACACATTCTTGTCAAAATCACATACAGTTAAACCTTGGATTGCAAGCATAAATCATTCTGGAAACGTGCTTGTATATCAAAACACTTGTATATCAAATATATATAGTATATTGTATATATTCCCCATAGGAAATAATGGAAACTCAGATGATTCATTCCACAGCCCAAAAATATTAATATTAAAATAATTAATACAAAATGTTAAGTAAAAATAAAACAATTTAACCTGCACTTTACCTTTGCAAAGAACTGCATTTATGGTGAGGGAAGAAGCATGAGGTGTGGGGCTACTATGTAGGACAACTTCCAAACACACAATCCCATAGCACGAGAGAGAGAGAAGACCTATTGCAATTTAAGGTTCCATTGTATATCATATTTAAATGCATGTCTGACTGTTAAAAAAAAACTGTCCTTTACTGTAAGGTCAGAGTTCTCATTTCAAGATGCATCTCATACCAACAGAAAAGTACGGTGGCCGTGAAGTGCAAAACAAATTAACAAAACCGAAAAACAAAATAACATTCAAAGACAAAATAACAAATTCAAAACCAAATTAACAAATCCGAAAACTAAATAGCAAATTCAAAACCAAATTAACAAAACCCAAAACAAAATAACAAATTCAAAACCAAATTAACAAATCCGAAAACAATATAACAAAAAACGAAACTAATTGTTAATTTGGTTTTGAATGTGTTATTTTGTTTGGGTTTTGTTCATTTGTATTGCACTTTTCGGCCAGTCAGATACGAACCGGAAAAGGTAGGTATAGTTTGCAAATTAAATTCTTACCGCTGATTGGACGAGACACCTGTCACTCAAGATAAACAGGAAGTAGTAAATTGTCTCTAACTTTGTTTCTTGTGTGTTCTGCTTCATTTTAAAACCATTTTTTTCGGTGTGCAAAACTAAGAAAATAATTACATTTTTCATTAGAAAGCAAGGAAATGGAATTTATTCAACGTTACTTTGAGGACGGACATTCGTATGCCGTAATTTTGGATATGCTGATGACATATCACGGTATAAAGATTAGTTTGCAAACTACTGTGTCTCTTTTAAAACCAAAAGATTTTTTCCACAAGAACAGCAAAAATTTGGCAGAACGCCATATTTGAAACCACAATAAGGACAGTACATGTTTGCACATTCATACACACACGAATCTACCGCCGCTACAGTTCTTCCTGTATATCTTAAGTGACAGATGTCTCGTCCAATCAGCGATAAGAATTTAATTCGCAAATTATACCTACCTTTTCCGGTTCGTTTCTGAACGGCCGAGAGGAGCAAACCAAATTAACAAAACCGAAAAGTAAATTTCAAAACCAAAAACAAATTAACAAAACGCAAAACAAAATAACAAATTAATTTTGGGTTTTGTTATTTTGTTTTGGGTTTTGTTATTTTGTTTTTGAATGTTTTATTTTGTTTTGGGTTTTGTTGTTGTGGTTTTTAATTTTTAATTTTGTTTTCATTTTGTTAACTTGTTTTGCACTTCTCGGCCACCGTAGAAAAGAGATACAGAGCTCTTCACTGTGCTTGAAATGACATATATATATGCTGTGTGTATATATATATATATATATAATCAGTTGTCCTAAATTAGAAATGCAGAATCTAAAAAAGAATCCAAGACATCAAAGTTTAAGATAATTTGTCTAAAACAATTTCCCTGTTTTATAGGATATCAAAATGAAGCTGAACTTATAACCATATTTTATATTTTGTAACACATTCCATCAGATGCTCCAACGGATGTGAAAGTAGATTACACAGGAAGCAGCTCTGTGGTCGAGGGTGGCCAGATCTCACTTACATGTAACAGCATGAGCAGGCCTGCACCCACGCAATACAAGTGGCTCATTTTCCCAAACAGCACCACCTTCAGTCCCAGTGGAAGTACTGTTGTCATTCAAGATGTGAGGAAAAACACTTCTGTTTCCTGCATCGCCACTAACGCTATAGGACAGGGCGAATCAAAGCAGCTGTTGCTCAATGTCCATTGTGAGTAGACTTGATGTGATTTGCTGCTAAGCAGCCCCTGAGCAGGGTACAGTAGTAATCTGTGTTAAAGTGGCAATGCAGATTAACATTAGTGTTCAATTTGATATTGCTTCTCTAAACTTTATTGTGTATGTATTATGGTATGTAATCATTGATGTAAAGTTTTCTGTGACAAGGCGTTCATCTGGGGTCTACAATATCAGTGCTTTGTAACAGTCTATGTTTTCCAAAATTGAGAAATCTACAGGATGGAGGGATTTTAAGTTTCTCTTTAACATGAAAAGCTCTGTTTTTTCTTTCATTATAAAATAATAATAATTTAAATATTAAAAAGGGAGAACCTTTCTGTTACAGAAAAATAATCACGGACCGCATTTATGGCTCCAAACTGAATTCTATTCCAATAACAGGACCTTTTATTCTATTCTACTCATACTACATAATATAATATAAAGTACTCTTATATTTACTATTTAAGAAATACTTTTTAAATTCTGCCCTAGTATAGGATCAGCTGAGATATCCACAACACATAAAAGTCCAGAAAGGGCTAAGTATTTATCTCGGCTTTGTGTATTAAAAGTCAAGTCAGATACAAATACAGTGGAACCTCGGATTGCAAGTATCGGTTTACGAGTGTTATAAATTTTGACTTGAAAAACGAGCAAGTCCTGTTTTACTAGTGCCAAGTTTTTTGACACCGACAAATACACACACACACACACAAACCGACACATAGACTCTCTCACCTTTACACCCCCCTCCTCGGCTTCACACAGAGACACACACTCTGCTCTACACAGAAACTCTGCTCTGTTGTGATTCTTTTCAAAGGTAAGGTGCTGGTTTATTTGTTTGTTTGCTTTTTACGTTACAGCAGTGATTCCGTTAGTCTGCGCTCACGTGAGAGTCATTAGAGAGATTTATTTTTTTCCTGTTAAAACAGTGTTTCCGTTGTGTGTGTGTTTGTTGTGAAACTTAAAAAGCAAGTTGGGGGGAGGGAGGAGGAGTTTTACTGTGTAAGATGAGGTGAGGGAAGCGGCTAATTCCACACACACACACACACACACACATATAGAAATACACGGCGCCTGCGTGCACAAACGGAAACACTTATCTGTTGGGATTTATTTTAACTTTTTTTAAAGTAAAGTGCAGGCTAATTTGTTTTATTTTAACTTTATATATTGTATTAATTACTTTTCTGTATTCATTTTTTTGGGCTGTGGAACAAATTATTTGAGTTTTCATTATTTCTTATGAGAAGATTTGATTTGGTTTACAAGTGTTTTGGAATACGAGTCTGCTTCTGGAACGAATTATGCTCGTAATCCAAGGTTCCACTGTACCTTGTCTTCAAGGGTACAGTTAGCAATCAGTGTTATAGTGTAATTCTGTATGTAGTGCTGCTTTTCACTGGACAAAATTACTTTCGTAGTATGTGCAATATCAAAATCCTCCTAGGGGGATATCAAAAGCCTCCTAGGCTTTTGTGATATAACAATTTAATTATCTTTACATTATATTATACTGCCACAGTGCCCAACAACATGTACCACAATTACAAATTACCAATTCTCATGAATCATCAATCGCAAGTGCAGTAGAACTTCGGATTGTGAGTAACACGGTTTACGAGTGTTCCGCAAGACAAGCAAAGATTTGTAATAAATTTTGACTTGAAAAACCGACTAAGTCTTGGTTTACGAGTGCCGAGTATCATGTATCAGGCATGCACTCTTTTTTTGACACCAAGCGTCACGTAATCACAACTGAGCCAATGATTTTTCTCTCTCTTGCGCTGCGGAATTTTGGGTAATCATCTCCCCAGCTGGGGGTTAGTGCTGGTCTCTCACTGGTATAATGGAAGATTAGATTTGGTTTACGAGTGTTTTGGAACACTTCCGGAAAGAATTATGCCCAGCGTCATTTGACACCGTGCACTTACACACACACAACGGAAAAAAAGGAAATCTTTCTAATGACACTCGACTGAGCATAGACTAACGGAATCACTGCTGTAAGTTAAAAATAAAACAAATTAACATGCACTTCACCTTTAAAAAGAATCACAACAGAGCAGTGTTTCTGTGTAGAGCAGAGAGTATGTGTGTGTGTGTCTGTGTGTGAATGTGACAGGGGCGGGAAGTGCATGTGTGTGTTTGTGTGTGTGTGTGTGTGTGAGTGCACGATGTCAAATGACACGCACGAACTGCAGGCTGATACAGAGAAGGAGCAAATAAATCTTTAACCTCTATAATGAGACTTTCTTTTGCTTTATACGCGCGCACACATGTGTTATAATAAACAGTACACGCAGGCTGTACACACACGCTTACAAACACAAAATAAAAGATGTTTTACGCGCACACACATGGTCACAGTGTTGTAGTAAACAGTACACGCACGAAAGTTGATTATACCAGTGAGAGACGAGCACTAAGACCCAGCAGGGGAGATGATTACCCACAATTCCGCAGCGCAAGAGAGTGAAAAACCATTGGCTCAGTTGTGATCAAAACAAGAAGCGCTTGCGTGATACATGATACTCGGTATTCGTAAACTAAGACTTGCTCATTTTTCAAGTCAAAATTTATTAAAAATCTTTGTTCGTCTTGCGGAACGCTCGCAACCGCGTTACTCACAATCCAAGGTTCTACTGTACCTCCAAATACAAATAGGCAAAAACATAATAAAAATACATATTTTCTACAAATATGCGGTTCTTGCCCGATTACGATTAAGAGGAACCATTTATAATAACTTCACAGATTTCAATTGGCAACATAAAAAAATAACAAAAATTAAAATGTTTGAACAAAAAAAATCACAACATTAAAAAAAATTTCATTTCCAAGTATTTCACTGAGTGCCCTGTGACAGATTATATACTACAGGGTGGGCCATTTATATGGATACACCTTAATAAAATGGGAATCGTTGGTGATATTAACGTCCTGTTTGTGGCACATTGGTATATGTGAGGGGGCAAACTTTTCAAGATGGGTGGTGACCTTGGTGGCCATTTGGAAGTCGGCCATCTTGGATCCAACTTTTGTTTTTTCAATAGGAAGAGGGTCATGTGACACATCAAACTTATTGGGATTTTCACAAGAAAAACAATGGTGTGCTTGGTTTTAACATAACTTTATTCTTTCATGAGTTATTTACAAGTTTCTGACCACTTATAAAATATGTTCAATGTGCTGCCCATTGTGATGGATTGTCAATGCAACCCTCTTCTCCCACTCTTCACACACTGATAGCAACACCGCAGGAGAAATGCCAGCACAGGATTCCAGTATCCATAGTTTCAGGTGCTGCACATCTCGTATCTTCACACCATAGACAATTGCCTTCAGATGACCCCAAAGATAAAAGTCTAAGGGGGTCAGATCGGGAGACCTTTGGGGCCATTCAACTGGCCCACGATGACCAATCCACTTTTCAGGAAACTGTTCATCTAGGAATGCTCGGACCTGACATCCATAATGTGGTGGTGCACCATCTTGCTGGAAAAACTCAGGGAACGTGCCAGCTTCAGTGCATAAAGAGGGAAACACATCATCATGTAGCAATTTCAAATATCCAGTGGCCTTGAGGTTTCCATTGATGAAGAATGGCCCCACTATCTTTGTACCCCATATACCACACCATACCATCACTTTTTTTGTTCCAACAGTCTTGGAGGGATCTATCCAATGTGGGTTAGTGTCAGACCAATAGCGGTGGTTTTGTTTGTTAACTTCACCATTCACATAAAAGTTTGCCTCATCACTGAACAAAATCTTCTGCGTGAACTGAGGGTCCTGTTCCAATTTTTGTTTTGCCCATTCTGCAAATTGTGTGCGCCGATCTGGGTCATCCTCGTTGAGATGCTGCAGTAGCTGGAGTTTGTAAGTGTGCCATTTGTGAGTAGCTAATATCCGCCAAAGGGATGTTCGACTAATGCCACTCTCCAGTGACATGCAGCGAGTGCTACGCTGTGGGCTCTTGTTGAATGAAGCTAGCACAGCCACTGATGTTTGTTCATTAGTGACAGTTTTCATCCGTCCACATTTTGGCAAATCCAACACTGAACCAGTTTCATGAAACTTAGCAAGCAGTTTGCTAACTGTAGCAGGAGAGATGGGTGGTCTCGTAGGGTGTCTTTCATTGTAATCTGCTGCAATGACCCGGTTACTGCGTTCACCAGATATCAACACAATTTCGATCCGCTCATCATGTGTTAACCTCTTCGACATGTCAATGGCTGTGAACAAAGAGAAACTTGTAAATAACTCATGAAAGAATAAAGTTACGTTAAAACCAAGCACACCATTGTTTTTCTTGTGAAATTCCCAATAAGTTTGATGTGTCACATGACCCTCTTCCTATTGAAAAAACAAAAGTTGGATCCAAGATGGCTGACTTCCAAATGGCCACCATGGTTACCACCCATCTTGAAAAGTTTGCCCCCTCACATATACAAACAGGACATTAATATCACCAACCATTCACATTTTAATTACGATGTATCCATATAAATGGCCCACCCTGTATATACAGTATATGATAAGGATTCCAGCAAAAAATAGGCTGTAAATTGTTGACAAAATGGCATTGTCATTGTTTGGGCAAGAGAGAGCATTTTATTTCTTGTCTCTTTTTAAGCTAACAGTTAAGGCTTGTATAATTAAATTGTTTATCTTGATTACTTTAAAGATTTAAAATGAAAGTAGGGAAAAACCTGTAACTATCAGCAATTTGACTGAATTATTGACTATAAGCAATTTTAGTATGCTATTTGTGCAATATACAGGTGTTTTTGTTCAGGATGAGAATTTTTTAAGAATTTAATATCCTCTTTTTTTGTATTTTTTCTTTAGATCAGAGATTACTGTATTTCTGCGAATTATGACATACTGCTCTAATTCAAGAAGAAATCAACATGACAAGATGTTTCACTCAACCACTACCCGCCCCCCCCCCCCCCCCCCCCCCACACACACATGTTGTTACTATAAGATTTTTACCATAAAAACTAAAATTTTGCATGAATATTTACATTGGAATAAGAGCGACTGACAGAATAAATGCAGCCAGTGCCAAGAGGACTCATAAATTAAGGTTAAGTGAGGTTTAATGTCTAGTTATTTATATTTTCTTCATGTACATGTCTTTTCTAAATTGTGTTGTAAATTGGTAATACTTTTGGGTGGCTAGACAAATTTTCTGCATTTACATTACATTTACGTTTTGCAATACGAGAACTTGATCTTGCCTCCGGCTGGATTATAGTCATATGCCAAGGTAGCACTTTATATTATAGGTTTTATAATATATAAAGCACAGCATTTATATTAATATATAATAAAAATGAAACCTTTTTAATATATTTGTATTTTTATTCATTCAATTTTGAGAGTCTAGGTTTGTAGAATATATAATATAAGAACTGAAATAAAGTTTTCCTTAAATAAAGAACAGCTTTCTTGTCTTCGGATTAACATAAAACAACATAGCAAGTGTATTGAATAAAGTTACGTTAAAACCAAGCACACCATTGTTTTTCTTGTGAAATTCCCAATAAGTTTGATGAACAATAGAAAATTGTTCTATCTGAATTGACTAAAAAACATGATCATAAGATAATAGTTAATAATAAGATTAGAAGAAAACAAAGAGTGTGCTAATGAAATATAGGTAGTCCCCGATTTAAGAACGAGGTCCATTCTGGGAGCATGTTTGTAAGTCCAATTTCGACTTAACTCCCAACAAAGTGGGTCTTATACACTTTTGACATGAATATACAATGTAAAGCATACCGTCCAATTGACTAAATCTGTCCGTTTTTCTCCGCACTCCCATCATGATGTCTAAAAACCGTAATCTAACATAAGGAAATAAATCTCACAGTGAAATATAACACTGTAGTCTCTGCACCGTTAAATTGCAAGGGGAATTTTGTTTCAGAACAGTTTTCCACTGTATTGGACTGTGAACCTTTTTGACTGTTGACTGTTTTATTGAGGATTTTCCAAAATTAGGATTATTCACTAAAAATTAGAAAAAAAAAATTGTTTCATATTCCACGCTTTATTGATGTATTGAAAAACTGTAAGGGCCTACGTCCTTACCTAGGATTTATACGAGAAAGAGAGTTTCCCAAATCGTGCTTTGCACATAACTAAGAGTGCACGCTGAACTGAGCTCTCTCTCTCTCTCTCACGTCAGCATTTTAGGGAGACAGAGGCTGTGTCTTTGCCTCTCTCCCGCTCTTGACCGCGCTCGTCTATGGAAGCAAATTAGCATCATAATTACTTGAATTATATCAGCCTTTGAAAAATACATTTTGAAATTTAATCACTGTTGAATTGTTAATTTTTAAATTTAAATACTACTGAATTTTTTTCAACTGAAATATTTGACCTTAAAAAGCAACATCTTTGAATTTAAGTGCTCTGAATATCACACGAAATTTTCAACAATCCATTTCAAGCTGTGAAATTCAGATAGAAAATTCAAGCTTGGAAATTCAAGTACAAATTCAATACAGGAAAAGCAATCGAGAACAGGTGATGCCACCAGTTAGTTCACGTCTGGCTGAAGTGGGTTAATTAAAATCAGCTGCTTTAGTTAATTGATGGAACAGATAAGTGGCAAGACTTAAACTTTCTGAAGCAGGGGTGTCCATCTCTGTACAAAACCTTCAGGTTTAGAAGAAAATGACTTCAAACTAAATACTGATAGTTGTATGGCAATTTAGTAGCATAAAATAAGTTTTTCTATATAGTCATTACTTCATTACTATGAACTTGATTTAGTCCCTGATCTTTTTGTTTTTGCTTTCAGTACAGGTTGTTCTCCAGCACATTACCTGGCCTCACAATGGAGATGAGGATGATGATTGTTCACTTGATGTGCATGTCAGGCTATCAATCGTCAGTTCATCAAAGATTTTATGTGATTTATATAGATTTTCTTTTTTGTAATATGCTATACTTTATGTAAATGTGAGTTGATATTACTTAGCTATATTAAAAACATGTCCAGTGAGCAGTTCTGGGTTGTTACTCATAAAAATTAACAGCAGTAGATGGAAGAGAAGCTGTATTCTCATCTAGATGGAGTCCAACTTAAAACGAAATTGCAAAATGGCATAATTAGTGTAACATACTGAATTTCGTGTGACATTCAGAGCACTTAAATTCAAAGATGTTGCTTTTTAAAGTCAAATATTTCAGTTAAAAAAAATCAGTAGTATTTAAATTTAAAAATTAACAATTCAACAGTGATTAAATTTCAAAATGTATTTTTCAAAGGCTGATATAATTCAAGTAATTATGATGCTAATTTGCTTCCATACTCTTCTGTCTTTCTTTCTTTTCCTTTCTCTCTTTTTTTGGCCTTGATAACTTACCGGTGCTACCTAAATAATCGCATGAAGTGCCAAGGTATCAGGACTGTTAAATAGACACGCCTCGTGTCCACGCCTGGCAACCGTGTGTATAAATGACCAAGCCTCAGCCTGTTCAGAATTCCGCGGGGTAGCAGCTTGCTGATCTGCTAGTTCTGAACTAGTTCTGCAAGACCCGCGACATTACAATATCATAGAAAAAATTCTTTAGTACATCAAAACGTGCATGTTTTCTTTAGTTGAGCGTTCAATTCAAACCGGGACATTACAGGAACTCGGCTAAAAGTTATTGCCAAATCCCCCTTTCAGTTCTGACCTCATTCCAAAGCCATTTCCATGTATTTGGGCCATTAAAGGATGACTAGTGTTTCAGGCATGAAGCAGATAGTTTGATGATGGCTCTGGCATATGGAGAAATCTTTCTAACTTGATGATATCCAAGCACTGTGAAATTCTGGGATAAGTACGTACATTAGTGCAGCAGGGGATTATATAGAGACATAAAAGGAGTTTTTACTCACCTAACTGCATTCTGTTATCCTGCACAATCAATTTAAGTTTAAATTCAGATTTGACATAAAAACCTCTCAAATGAATATCACAGGATATACCATTTATTCTCTCAAAATTTATTTTACAAATATTTCACAGATGTTTCTCAGATTGTAATTTAAAACCCTTAGGAGTCGGCGGCCCTGCCGGTGGGTCCAAGTGCATTTTTTTCTGGTAACCATAAAAACTACTTAAAATGGTCCATCATTTTTAATCATATAGTACATCATTTAAATCTGTAAAGGGTCTTCTTTTATTTATGTGTACTCACTATATAACAAAACATGTTGCTTTTGTTAAATAAAGAAAATAAACAGCGTGCGCTTTCAGCCGTCTCAGTCTCTGTGAATATCTTTCTGAATACTTCACACACCAACATGAAAAATATGTTTATATGAAGCTTAAAGGGTCTACTTTTAAATAAACCTGGTTAGATAAAAAAAAAATATTCCCAGTTTATGTAATCCGTATGAATCCATGCCCACATGCTATTCACAGGGAAAACGGCTGTAGAAGCAATCTACATACAAGGCCACGCCCCTGCACACACACACACAAACAGATTCAGTACATTTCCTGCACGTGTGGAAGATGTGATGCCCTGTCAGGTTTCTGAAGCTCTACAGAATGTTCTGGACTGTGGGAGGAGTTTATCTTGTCTTCACAACAACACTGAAGCTCCGACAGAGAACGGGTGTGTTTTAAAGAGTTATTTGCTCCACCGGAGGAGGAGAATCCAGCAAGCTGTTACCATGGATGAGTTATTAAGTCTAATATAATCCTTATTCTGATAATATAAACCTCACATTATTTTATTTTTCCTCATTTTGGATAGGTTTGGACAGCATATATGTAACATTGCCTTTCAATACATACATCGTTTAGGGTAGCATGTAGAAAACACTGCTATTCATGCTACCATACTGCCTTATGTAGCTTAGCACAAACATGCTAGCTCCCGGTGGCTGAATCTAATACCTTATGTAGATTACAGATGGTTGTCAGTATCAGCTGTGGTGTAAATATTCCAGTGTATTTCGCGGTAGCTATTTGGTTCAGTTTTGTGCTTGTGCTTATGACACTGCTATCTACAGAGGTGGAAAGAGTACTAAAATTTTGTACTCAAGTAAAAGTACTGTTACTTCAGTGAACTTTTACTGAAGTACAAGTAAAGTTACCATTATAAAAAACTACTCAGGTAAAAGTAAAAAGTAGCTCATAAACAATGTACTCAGAGTAAAAGTTACAGAGTTACTTTTTTTTTTTTTAATTATAATTTTTTTTAACAGCGGGGGTGGGATGAGGCATTCTAGCGTAGTTTAAAAAAGATGAGCAGATATAAATCTCAAACTAGTTGTTTTTAACTGAAAGAGAACCTTTACATAATAAAGCTGTTGTCTTTCTTGTGCTTGAAAATCAAAATGGTCACTTAAATATGGTGTTACGTCCCAGTCTAGTGTCGGCCGTACAGCAAAAGAATGGTTCAGGGTTCTATTTTAAACTGTATGGAAATGGGGGTATATGGCAGAAAGAATTAGATCCAGTCATTAACTGATGAAATAATGAGGTTTGTATTGCTTTACAAAAAAATTCCCTCTTCCCAAAATAAATGACAGCCACGCCCCTACTACTGGTGAATGCACAAACATACAGTGAAAATATCTACAAATATATACAAAGACCAACCAAAGCAAAGGGGCAAAG
Organism: Clarias fuscus; assembly: GCA_030347435.1. Lineage (NCBI taxonomy): Eukaryota > Metazoa > Chordata > Actinopteri > Siluriformes > Clariidae > Clarias > Clarias fuscus. Next base: position 21,248,192 of record CM059226.1, on the reverse strand, counting down.
CAATAATCAAAGTCATTGGGAGGCAAAAAGTCAAAACCAGAATACACAACCAAATATCAAAACGCCAAAATCATAATCTCTTTCCCGCATCTCTGTCCGGTTTATATATGGCGCGGCGGCGCGCTGGTTGATGACGTCACTCTCAGGGCGGAAGCGACCATGTGGAAGGTCAGGTAGATGCCGATGTGGGGACAGTCAGAAAACCTGGAGTGGAGTCTGGAGCGGCGCGCGACCAGGACACGATACACACGCGCGCGCAACGAAGCATTTATACAAAGCATAATATTTTTTAGTATTTTTGCATTTTCATTCATTTGTTTTACTCAGTAGCGAATATGATTTAAAATGCAACGAATTACAATACTTCATACAAAACATACTTAAGTAAAAGTAAAATTACAGATTTTAAAAACTACTTTAAAACAAAAAAACTACTCAATTACAGTAACGCAAGTAAATGTAATTTGTTACTTTCCACCTCTGGCTATCTATAATGTTATTTAGCACAAACACTTTAGCTCCCGGTGGCTAAAATACTGCCTCATGTAGCTTATTGATATTCAGATAGGACTGTAGCTATCGAATATTTTAGTAATAAAGAATTCTAGCAAAAATTTTATCGATTTAAATGTACTTTTGCTTAATTAAACAGCAATGTAAAAAATATAGGAGAAAAAAAGATTCATTGGTTTTCTTTTTAGAAAAGTCTACTTTTATTTTTTAAATGCAAACAGCATTTTAAAAAAAGCTTCGAGATAGAAGATTTTGATCATTTTTGTAATCAAATTACTCAAGTTATTCGAGGAATCATTTCAGCCCTATATTCAGATATGAGAATAAAAATCCCCCCGCTTTTTTTATTTGTTGTCTGACATTACAAAAGCTTGTGTTGTCTTTATGCATGGTCATTAGTGATTGATGATATACAGTAGTTTATTTTATTGTGTTATCAATGTCAATGTTGTATTTTTCTTTTTCAATAAACAGTTGTGACAGTGAAAATGATCAGCCACCTGTTTGATAGAAAGCAAAGGGTCTGGATTCGGGAGCTAGTCAGCTAATTAGAGCTCTTAGTTATCTAACTGGTTCCGGTAAAGTTGTGTTGTTAATTTATGTTGTTGCATGTATGTAGCACCTTAGTCCTGGAGGAACGTTGTTTCGTTTCACTGTGTACTGAACTGTATATGGTTGGAATCACAATAAAAGCCTACTTGACTTGACTTTCTGAAAGTGGCACAAAGATGTATGACTGTGTATAAGGTGTAAGAGTGGGCTTTTACAAACCACGGCCATATTTATGCCATAAATTTACGGCTGTGTATAAGATGATCCGTGTCCCTCTCCATTCAATCCTGGACATTTTCTTTGCACTATGTAAGTGAGTAGGTTATGTATAGGGTGTAAGAGTGAGTTATTTTGCCTGTCAGTTAACTATATTCTAAATAAACTACAAACATATGTTTTTGTTTTTTTTTGTCGTGAAATTATTTTCTTTTAGCACTTCCCTCTGTCACATACCTGACTTAAAGGCTTATTATGCAGATCATTATTCGGGTCTTTGTCTTCTCTGGAGTGACTTACAGCATTATTCATGATCATTCATGCCTCCTCGCATACAGCCTTTCTAAACAAAACGTGTCTTAGAAAATGTAAATTAATATACTGTTTTCTGTGAATGAGTGATCAAGATGTGATTATCACATCATTTTGAAATAAAAACTCTAGACTACAAGGTACACAAAAGTCCTGTAAAAAGTTTACAGGTCACAAAAGTCCTGTAAACAAATCTTATGAATGAGGTTTCTGGCATTTCAGTGATGTGTATAATATATATATATTGTGGCGTCGGGCTCATAACCAGCGCGCCCCATGGAAATGCAACTCCTCACTCGTCAAAAAGCCTCTATTTATCAAAGGACGTCAGCACCACGGACAGCTACCAACGGGCTCAAAAAGGGGCGGGGCGCCACAAATCACCGGCATCGGCCACAGCAAATCGCCTGCCGTCCCTATAAAAGGGCCCCAGTGGTGTATGCCGGTGAGTAGGAGGTTAAAACTAAAATGCTTACGTGTTTTTTCCGTGTCTGCAGATTCAGACACCACTGAGAGCCGGCCCCCACGTATTTCTCTGAGACAGGGACAACGCCGTCGCACGCCTCTCATCCCCGAGCGTGTCTCCCCAGCTCAGGCGCCAACAGCTTCTCGTGCCAGCGCGCCCGAGGCAGGAGTACACACTGGGAACTGTCACCTCTGCGATCTCACCTACTCTTCCTATTCAAACTAAACCCGACGGAGCCCCGTTACTGCGCAAAGACTTTCTTTTCTTTTTTTTTTTAGTTTCACTTTTGCTCTCTTTTGTTGCCCCGTTGGTATATACCCTTTGTTTGTTCCTGCACAAAAAAAAAGGGAATTAAACATATTTTTATTTGCGTCTGCATCAGCCCTCGTGTCTGTGACATTTGTTCTGAATCCCCTCAACGCTTTACATTAGTGGAGAATGCGTGCTCAGAACACGGACCCTGGGGCACCAACGTCCTCGGAACATTACCTCGGCCATCTGCTGGAAAGGAGTATCCAACAGCAGACACTCCTACAACAGCTCATGCAGGGCCTACAGACCGCGGCCGCTGAACTCACCCGGCTCCAGCAGCGGGGCGGATGTGATTTACCCCTCCCAGACCCAAGAAAGGATGCCCAACACCTGTTGTCAAAGCTCACTCCCCATGACGACCTCGAGTCATACCTTCAGACGTTTGAGAGAACAGCGGAGCTGGAAGGATGGCCGAAACGTGACTGGAGCAATATCTTAGTTCCTCTTTTAACTGGGGAAGCACAAAGAGCTTACTTTGCCCTCCCGGCGGACGATGCGGAGGACTATGAGTTGTTAAAAACCGAAATTTTAACACGTTGTGGATTATCCAGCACTCAGGCTGCCTTAGAATTCCACCGCTGGGTTTATGACTCAAGTTCCTCCACGTACGCAGCTCGATAAACTGTCTAAGATCGCCGCCCGGTGGCTGCAGCCGGAAACTCTGACGGCCAAGGAAGTTACAGACAGGGTAGTCATGGACAGAGTAATGCATGCCTTGCCGAGGGAAGAGAGAAAAGCAGTGGGTATGCGAGCTCCGTCCTCCCTACGGCAAATGACCGAAGCTTTAGAATGTGCGTTGGCCACGCTCTCTCTAGGACCAGAAAGAAAACGGTTTTTAGAGAGAGGACCTCAGCCATATGTACCACCTCATCGACGCGATTCCTTCCCCCGAGCGCCCCGGTCAGAGACGCCGCAGGATGAACCTATGCCTACAGAGCCAGATCTATCTCTCTCAGCCTCTTCTTCAGCCTTTGGGCTGAAAGCCGAACGGAGAAAAACCATCTCCCGGCTCCCACCCACTGGGTCCGAGTTGGCGGAACCCCACTCCCAGCCCTCATAGACACAGGAAGCGCTGTCACGCTAGTCTGCCCTTCAGTCGTCCCCGCAGGAGCGCGGCCTTGTGAAACCCTCCCCATCACTTGTGTACACGGCGACCGGAGAGAGGTCCCAGCGGCTCGGTTCGTAGTCGAGGACGAGAGAGGAAAGCACACCGTAATAGCCGGGATCATGCCCAACCTCCCAGTCCCATTGTTACTAGGACGAGACTGGCCGGGAATATGCCATGAAAAAAAAGTCGGAAACAGGAGAAAGATAATCGCAAAGACCCAGCGAAAATCGAAACCTGTGACGTCCCGACCGGCGTGGCTCGCACAGACAGAGGAGGAAGCAGACGCAGAGGCAGAAGGTGAGGAAAGCCACCAAATTAATCCCTTTCTTTTCCTGTCTCAGCAGGTGCAAAAAGCCGGCAACTTTGCCCGGCTGCAACACGAAGACCAGAGACTAAAGCACTGCTGGAGTCAAGTGCGACGGATAACGGAAGGAAACGAGAGAGGGAAGCCAACTTCATACTTTCTAGAAAAAAACGGACTTCTGTACTATCACACTGAATGGAGAGGGGAACCCCGGGACCTACTAGTCGTTCCTCAAGGTAAAACGGAAGCCGTCCTACACCTCGCGCACACGCACCCCCTCGGCGGCCATCTCGGAGAAAGAAATACTAAAGAAAAAAATTAAAGACAGATTTCACTGGCCAGGTTTGGAAGCCGAAGTAAAGAATTTCTGTCAGCGATGCCCCGAGTGCCAAAAAACCGCCCCACAGAAGCCGGCCCCTGCCCCTTTAATCCCACTGCCCATTATCAGCGTCCCCTTTGAACGCATCGGGATGGATCTCATCGGCCCACTCCCAAAGTCATCGAAAGGACATGAGCACATCCTAGTCATTGTTGACTACGCCACGCGTTACCCCGAGGTGGTCCCACTGCGGAAGACAACGTCCCGAAACATAGCTAAAGAGTTAGTGCTATTATTCAGCCGGGTGGGTCTTTCAAAGGAAATACTGACAGACCAGGGGACACCGTTCATGTCCAAACTGATGGCTGATGTCTGCCAGCTGCTGCAGGTTAAACAGCTGCGCACCTCTGTATACCATCCACAAACGGATGGGCTCGTGGAGAGGTTTAATCAGACGCTAAAGAGGATGTTACGGCGAGTAGTGGATGAAGGAGGTCGGAACTGGGACCAACTACTCCCGTACGTTCTCTTTGCGGTATGGGAAACTCCCCAAGCCTCCACCGGTTTCACCCCATTCAAGCTGCTATTTGGGAGAAGACCGCGAGGTCTCCTAGATGTCGCGAAGGAGGCGTGGGAGGAGCAGCCATCACCTTTTCACTCAGTAGTTGAGTATGTACAAGACTTACATAAAAAAATAAATAAAGTACTCCCCATAGTTCGGGAACATATGGAAAAAGCGCAAACAGAGCAGCAGCGTACATACAATCGCTCGTCACGACCGCGCGAATTCCAGCTGGGAGATCGCGTACTATTGCTCCTCCCCAGTGCCAACTGCAAATTCCTCGCTCGGTGGCAAGGGCCCTACACAGTAATAGAAAGAGTGGGACCAGTAAACTACCGCCTGCAGCAGCCTGGTAAGAAAAAACATACCCAACTTTACCACATAAATTTAATGAAATGCTGGATTGAACCGTTGCCACGCGTCTCAGCTGTCGCTGCTCTTTCATCCCCGGCTATAGGTCGTGAAATGGTTCAGAGGGGAGAAGATCTAACGAAGGCACAACACCAGGACCTGAACGAACTCCTCGATCAGTTCCAGGATGTGTTCTCTATGGACCCGGGGCTAACACACCTGGTACGGCACGACATTAGAACACCGCCTGGCATGATTATCCGTCAAAGAACGTACCTAGCCCCGGAGGCCCGTCGCCGTGCCATCGAAGCTGAGGTGGCAAATATGCTTCAAAATGGCATAATAGAGGAGTCGATTAGTCCCTGGTCCAGTCCCATAGTAGCGTTACCTAAGCCCGATGGGTCGCTCAGAATTTGTAATGATTTCAGACGCGTAAATCAAATTTCTGAATTCGATGCTTACCCCTTACCCCGAGTGGATGATCTCATCGACAGACTGGGAAAAGCCAGGTTCTACCCTTGACCTCACAAAAGGTTATTGGCAGGTAGCTCTGACACCAGAGGCTAAAGTGAAAACGGCTTTCTCTACCGGACAGGGGCACTGGCAGTATCGGGTGTTCCCGTTCGGGCTTCACGGGGCCCCAGCTACATTTCAGAGACTAATGGACATCGTGCTTCGCCACCACCGCCCATACGCAGCTGCATATCTGGATGATGGTGATCCACTCAGGGGACTGGGGTGAACACTTGCATCATCTCAAGGCAATACTAGAAGAACTCTGGAAGGCAGGTCTGACTGCCAACCCAAAAAAATGCCACCTGGGGCTGACCGAAGCACAGTACCTAGGCTACAGAATCGGACGTGGTCTCTTAAAACCACAGGAGAAAAAGGTGGAAGCAGTCCGTAAGTACCCGCGGCCAACATCGAAAAAGCAGGTACGTGTCTTTCTGAGCTACTACAGACGTTTCGTACCTAATTTCTCCTCTGTTGCAGCGCCCCTCTCTAGTTTTTAAAAAAAAGGGTCTTCCGGAGAAAGTACAGTGGACGCGAGAAGCAGAAGCGGCGTTCGAACGACTGAAAACTCACCTCGCCAATTCCCCAGTTCTTCGCAACCCAGACTTTGATCGCCCCTTCATCGTTCACACGGACGCATCAGATACAGGGCTCGGGGCCGTTCTGTCACAGGAGTTCAGCGGAGAAGAACACCCAATCTTGTACGTGAGTAGGAAACTTTCAGCAGCAGAACAAAAATATGCTACTATAGAGCGAGAGGCCCTTGCCATTAAGTGGGCGGTGGAGGAGCTAAAATATTATCTAACGGGGCGAAAATTTACATTGGTCACAGACCATGCCCCTCTACAGTGGCTGGCAGGGGCTAAAGATACGAATCCTCGCATCACGCGCTGGTTCCTCTCACTGCAAGATTTCTCCTTCTCAGTCCAACACAGGTCCGGGGCACAGCATGGAAATGCAGATGCTCTGTCGAGACGGCACACACTCTTCTCATCGACAAAGACGAGCTCGAAGCTGAGGGGGGGGTGCTGTGGCGACGGGCTCATAACCAGCGCGCCCCATGGAAATGCAACTCCTCACTCGTCAAAAAGCCTCTATTTATCAAAGGAAGTCAGCACCACGGACAGCTACCAACGGGCTCAAAAAGGGGCGGGGCGCAGCAAATCGCCTGCCGTCCACCTGTCACCGGCTCCCTATAAAAGGGCCCCAGTGGTGTATGCCGGTGAGTAGGAGGTTAAAACTAAAATGCTTACGTGTTTTTTCCGTGTCTGCAGATTCGGACACCACTGAGAGCCGGCCCCCGCGTATTTCTCTGAGACAGGGACAACGCCGTCGCACGCCTCTCATCCCCGAGCGTGTCTCCCCGGCTCAGGCGCCCACAGCTTCTCGTGCCAGCGCGCCCGAGGCAGGAGTACACACTGGGAACTGTCACCTCTGCGATCTCACCTACTCTTCCTATTCAAACTAAACCCGACGGAGCCCCGTTACTGCGCAAAGACTTTCTTTTCTTTTTTAGTTTTACTTTTGCTCTCTTTTGTTGCCCCATTGGTATATACCCTTTGTTTGTTCCTGCGCAGCAAAAAAGGGAATTAAACATATTTTTTTTGTGTCTGCATCAGCCCTCGTGTCTGTGACATTTGTTCTGAATCCCCTCAACGCTTTACAATATATATATATATATATATATATATATATATTTATAGTATATATACTATATATATATATAGTTTCCAAAAACCCTGCATAACTGTTATTTTCTCCAAAATACAAACTTGTACATACATGTTGTTCACATATTACTGTACCACAGTTTGTGCTGAATACAGTGTAGGTAGATTTTAGACATTTATATGTTTACAAGTTACTGAAAAATACATAAATGTCAGGACATGTCAGAACTTTGTTGGGGGCCCAAAACACCCTCAGACTCCTAAGGGTTAACTTGTTCTTTTCCTCCTTTTTTTTGGTCCATGGTTGTTCATCTCTCTTTTTTTTTAAGCAAGCTAGGGTCACCTTAGAGTATTGTCCCAGTGGGAAGGCGGTGGAGACACCACAGAGACTGAAGGCAGAAGCGGGGCTGTAGAGGGAGCCTATGGGCTAGGCTAGTGAAGGACCCATGAAGACCTCCACTACCGAGTTTTTTGTTGCCAACATATGCTTATTTTCCAACAAAATGGACCAGTTGGAACTTACCATGACCATGCAGAGGAATATCCAGCACTGCTGCGCCATGGTAATCATGGAGATGTGGTTACATCCAACAGTCCCAGAAGAGACTATTCAGCTAGCAGGCCACAGGATACATCAGGCCGACAGGATAAGTGACTTCAGTAAGAGGAGAGGAAAAAAACTGTTTGTACATAAACAAGAGCTGGTGAACTAATGCAAAGACCACTAACACTCACTGCTCACCAGGCCTCAAATCTCTAATGGTAAAGTTTTGCTTTTTCTATCTGCCAGAGGAATATATGGTTGTTATGATTACTGCAATTTATAGTCCTCCCCAAGCCAACAGTGCTACAGCTGTACTCTACTTGCTTGTTTTTTCGTGCTGACTGATCCATATTCAAGGACAATAACATTAACACCTGAACATCATATGTGCTGTTCTACAGTAGTTAGGAAATCAGAATGTGCTTTACTGCCGCACTCACCGCCGCAACAGGACAACAGCAACATATTTAAATATTTTGCCTTTTAAAGTCATCCCTGAAATGATCGCCAGGTGATTGATTTAGTGTATCTTACCAATTCTGTTTATCCCACGGCTGATAATACACAATCTGGTATTTACCAAATTACGAGCAAGGTAACGTAGGATCTGGGCAAATGTTCAGACTTTAAAATACATGCCCAAGACAACAGTTCTTTATAACGAAACAAGCATTTATGTGAACTAATCTAACGATACATGAAACTACACTACTTCAACACACGCACACACACACATGAAGTTCATCTAGTACTGTTTACTAGATCAGTGAAAGTCACAAGAGCAGAGTCTTGGGTTTAATCTTACAGTTTAGTTATGAAACAAGCACCAATTTTTTAGCAAGGTATGCAGCTTTGTTTGTATACTTGCATTATTGTATGTTTCGTTCTCATCCTGTTCTCAATCACGGCGTTGCTTATTGGTTGGTGCTGGGTGAGGTGATGTCTTTCGGGAAAGCCTATCGGTGAGGCATTGGTTGCCTGGTTACGGATGGTGGCGCTCTGGAACTTCTTCTGAGGGTGTCTTCGTTGCAGGACTTTGGAGTTCTGGCACAAGGTTGAGAGTTCTCGAAGAGTGGATGACGCCAGCAAAGGCAGCATAGTGCCCGCAAGGGCGGAAGCCCGAGCTGTTTGGAAGAGGTTGTTCAGGTTATTCTTCCGATGACGAAGGTGTGCGTCTGCAAGTGACGAAGCGGTTTCCTTCAGATGACCTTGACGAGGAAACCAGGTGTGTCGTGTAGACATGCTCGGACACTAAGTTTTGACCCTTTGTGTCAGTCCATCCCACGGATGATTGGTCAAATCGGATGTGTTTGCTCATGTGGTTCCCCCTTTTGTGCCGGATTTTCGGCTGTCACGTGGGGCTCATCCGGTTGGAGTTTTTTAGTACCTTTTATAAAGTAATTTTGCATGAGCGCTGTTCATTCCACCAATTTCCCATGTACACCACTATTTTTTGAATAAAACAAGCTCTCGATTGATATCAAATATCATACACACTCGTTTATACCTTCATTTAATAAAAGGGGTTTGTAAATGAGGAGAAGTGTAGCATCGCCCCTCTTTTCCATTCATCAAGGGGGTGATTGATAGCCAACTACACAGTCAGGTACACAGGCTGCCAGATCAGGGTGGAATATACATGGGCTCTCCGGTCTTGCTAACGGCAGAGCTGCGAGCAAACATCCTGCGCTGTTTAGAATGGGCACATCTGCAGACAGCTACGACAGGCAGAGTTGTGGTTACCTAGTCACGTGGTTGTTAGGCGTGTTCCTTTAAAGGCCCTGATACCTGCTCACTTCTTGCGATCATTAGGTAGCACCGGTAAAGGTAATAGGGCCAAAGACAAAGTGCATCAATTTCACGAAAAAGGCAAAAGACCCAGTCGTAGTAGTAGATGTAGGTGAGAGAGAGAGAGAGCGCGGCATGTCACCCCTTAAGTGTACACTCTCAGTTTGTGTAAATAAGCACATTTAAATCATACATGAATCCTCAGTAAAATCCCAGGCTATCTCCAAATTGCGTTTTGCAAACGACCCAAAATAACTAAATTCCAGTTAAGTAGGACTTATGACATGCAATGTGAAAGTTGTTCAACTCAAAGATCTCTATATGTCTACCGGATTTCATGTGTATATGTGCAAGTATGTACAGTATTAATCGGGACAGGGACACACGCGTCTGTCTCTTCATGGGCATGTGTGTTAGCGAATGGGGTAGACAGGGCCAAATTGTGCAGCAAAACTATGGTGATATTTAATGTTGCAGCACCACACAAGAACTACCAGATAAAAATAGCGGTTCTCCTGTATCCTAGCAAAATTGGGAAATGCAAGATTTCTGCTAAAGGTATTTTACATTTTAATTAAAACATTTTAACATTGATGTACACATTTTACCTATACTAATAGAATAGGAAACATCCTAGGTTTTATTCAAAATTTCATATTTTATATTTCTTCTTTGAATATTTTATTTTACATACTCTATTTTTCTTTTTAGTATTATATTCGAATTTCTTTTACAATACTTAATGGCAAAACCCAATAATTGTACACAGCATTACTAAAAGCTTGCATTCTATAAAATGTATGAAATTGTGTGTGTGTGTGTGCGTGCGCGTGTGTGTGTGTGTGTGTGTGTGTGTGCGCGTGTGCGTGTGTCAAACTGCATAGCAACATCATGAAGTCTTTTTACCAGACACTTATATTAACATCATGTCTTGATTTCTCCTCTACTGTAGATTGTGATGGAGAGGACGGACCCTTGATCCTCTGCCTTCTTGCACTACCAATACATACATGTATTTTATTCATTTGTAAATAAAATGTTTCATTTATAGTTGAGTATTTATTTCCAGTTTGCTTATTCTTCAGCAAAACAGTTAGTGTATGTAAAATATTGCTGCAAATGACATTGAATAGAATCAGATGTTACTCCACTCTGTGTGAGGGTACAGGCTTATATACAGTATACATTATTGCACCTTGTGAGATCTTTCATATAGGGTCAAAAACATACATAAACCCACTGAAACTTCTGAAATGTCTTTTCATTTGCAGAGTCCAAGCAATAAACTTTTTGTTAGTTATAATGATTGACTGCAGCTGGTTCTCTGTGTGAACATACTTTTTTTTTTTTTTTTTTTTTTTTTAAACACATACACATACAGTACACAGTACAATATGAAACTTCGAGGAGCTCAGTGGAGATCTAAGAAAAATAATGATAGATGGTCAGGAACAGCTCTCAAAACCATTTCTAAAAATCTGCAGATCCCAAGATCAGTTCAAACATTTGTGCATAAGAACAAGTCATTGCCAAGGTCTGGAGACCAATCATACTTACTAAGCTAAGTCAGCTAAGCTAATTTTCAGCTTAGTCACCCTTAGCTAAAAGGTAACTGATACAAAATGACCAGGAATAACCCAGAAACTACCAACTGGTGCTAGTTGGTAGTAACAATAGTGTCACTGGCCAGTTTTATGTCACCGTGGACTAAATGGCTGCCATCCACAAGAGAACCCTTGCTCCAATAATTTCAAGCTCAAGGTAGACAAAGAAAAAGCCTTCTGATGACATTTTTTGACCACAAATGTTTGGAGAAATAAAGGTGAGGCATTCATCAAAAATAGACTGTAGCAGCTGGTGAACATGGTGGTGGTAGTGTCACCCTGTTGAGGTGTTGCCAGTAGAACTGCTCCACAGCACAAAGTGAATGAAATAATGAAGAACTCTGGATTCATCATTATAACCTCAAATCATGATAGAAGGTCTAAACACACATTGCTGAAACACATTTTAAAGTGTTTAAACCAAAAAAATGTTATTTAAGCAATTTTGCCAAAAATTAGTGGAATTGTTGAAATATTGATGGCTATCAAAAGCATGTATCAGCATGTATGATTTTGACCCTGTGCTGATTTCAGAAATCGCCCCAAATTTTAAATTTAGAAATATACAAAAAGGTTAAATAGATTCATTGCGAGCCCACAAACTTGCACTTTCCTTACTCAAAAACTAGCACACTTCCATGCCTAAAAACTAGTATACTTGCATACATACTCACTATCATATATCCATATTTACAAACCTGAATAATTCTAAACTCACAAACTAGTCTAACTACATATTTAGACTTTACTTTCATACTTGAAAAGACTAGTGGCTAATGTTACATACAGTATATAAACAATTTATCACTGACTTTTTAAATATGCCAAAAAATGTTCTCTCGCAAACTGTGCTTCTCTCAGATGTTTTTAAGCGAAAACACAAGTGGCCATTAGGAGTTTTAATCTCAAGGTCACAACTTATGTCAAAATACAGTCAGAACCAGATGCCCCAGCGTTCCGAGATTGGTGCATGCTTTGTTACTATGGTGATGTTTAACGTTATAAAGATAAGATAAAAATAGCGGTTCTCCTGTATCCTAGCAAAGGTTGGGAAATGCAAGATTTCTGATAAAGGTATTTTACATTTTAATTAAAATATTTTAACATTGACACACACATTTTACCTGCTATACTAATAGAATAGGAAACAGCCTAGGTTTTATTAAAAATTTCATATTTTATATTTCTTATTTGAATATTTTCTTTTACATACTCTATTTTTCTTTTTATTATTATATTCTAATTTCATTTACAATACATCTCACTTGTGTAGTAAACATCTGTGCGCTGTTTTTTCCAACATTGTGACCATGTGTGTGCTCGCACATGTAAAGCAAAAGCATGTGTCATTAGAGAGGTTCCTTGTTAAAGATCCAGTTCCCAAAGTCTCTGACTCTCTGTCAAAGAGCCCCCCTCCCTCCTAAATAAAAAAACTATATTGCACGCGATGCACGTGAATGCAGCCACTAACGTTACACTTGCTCTGACGGCAGCAGGTGGTCTACCGCTATCTTAATTTGCTAAATTAAACAACTGTCGTTAAAATGCCGTTGCAGTTGCATGTAAAGGGGGAAAAGACGTCAAATCTAATGAAACATTTGAGGGCACACGGAATAAACTTAAAAGCAGAGGGATGCTCCATGTTTGACAGCTTGCGGACAACAGCTGGCACTATTGGTGTGGATGAGCCCAGCCTCAGTCATACCAACCGTAGCAAAAAGGAGTCCACCGATTATGATGATGACAGCAGCCTTGCCGCAGGTTAGTAGTAGGCTAATGTAATGTTAATTGCAAAATGCAAATCTTGCATTCATGCTAACAAATGGTCAAACAAATTGTAAAATACTAATGTAACATGGATTCTGTTTATAACCATTGCAAAGAAGGCTAATTAAACTTTTAATATATTGTTCAATTTTAAGCATAATTTTTTTTCTTCAATAAAAATGTATTCTTGAGTCATCCACCATTTGCAAAGTATCGGTTCAGGCACCGTTTTGGCACCGGTACCGGTTTAAAAGTATCGATTTGGCACTGGTATCGAAAAAACCCCAAACGATACCCAACCCTAGCCCCAGCTTACAGTATCTGCCAGATTGCAGATGACTGAGTTTTTAGCTATCTGGATCTGTTCCTCACTATGTAAATAACAAAGTAAATCCATAACAGTAAAATCACCTGGCTAATATTGTGTAGGTTCTTTGTGTCACCAAAACAGCTCTGAGATTACAAGATATTAACTCCACAAGACTTTTAATGTGGGCTCTGGAATCTGGGATCAAGATATTAGCACATTCTTTAAGTCATGGATCAGGTTTGTTTTTCCAACACGTCCCACAGATGCTCGATCAGATTGAGGTCTTAGAAATTTGGAAGCCAAGACAATGCATGACAACACTTTGTCATTTTCCTCAAACTACAGTATAAAGAAACTTTTTTTGCAGTGAGGCAGGCCATATACTGTACTGTATGCTGAAAGAGGTCAGTGCTATAAGGGCCAGGACCTTGTCACCAATGACTTTTGGTAGGAGTCAGATCAGTGAGGAATTTCACAAACTGAAATTGTAACTGAAACATTTATTTGTGAATCTAACCGCATCATGGAGGTCTCAAAAACTCTATACAAAAATGCAGGTTCATCAGTCTGTAAGTACATATTTCTGCATAAATTAAAATATATATTTGTGGAGAATCATTTTTGTGTCAATCACAAAATAGATTTGTGAATCGCGTGACATTCATTTGTGAAATACAGAACTAAACTAAGATCATATAGAACATATCAAGAGTATAAAGTAAGAAAATCATTCTTGTCATCGTCATTAAAAGATCATTGCAATGTTGGACATAGTCGTTACAGTAGTCTTAAAACATCATAGATGGTACCATGAGTTAGTTAGTTAGTAAAAAGGTTTGCTTAGATTTATTAATCTAGTTTTAGACTAGTATGTTAAAATATTTATAGGCTTCTTAATACAGTTATAGATAGCACCTAATAACCTGGCAGCTTAGTTTATAGCACTATAATGTTGAGAAGCCTTAAAAATGGGCTGAGTTATTAGTCTAGTATTTACCCCCTGTCACGGGCGTGCGTGGGGGTGAAGGATCCAAGCGCAGAGTGAGCTTTTACTGTTTCTCCGCACGAGCTCTGCAGCGCGAATGCAGAGTAGAGCCGGTGTATGTAGACAGTGAGTGCAGCGCTTAGAGTCAATGAGCTCAGTGGCTGGAATGCGGAAGTGCAGAGAGCGCGCTCACTGTTTTTCTGAATGGACTCCGTGGCAGGAATGCGGAAGTGCCGAGCCGGCGCGTATAGAAAGTGCATACGCTGTTTGCAGGTGATGACAATCCCGCGAAGCGAGGCAGACGAATCGCGCAGGCTGCTAGATCTGAAACAGTAGCTCGTGGTCGATGAACAGGCAGAGGTCAGAAACGTAAAACCGAGAAAGTCTGTGATCAGAGCTCGTGGTAGATAAACAAATCCAAGGGTCAGCAACAGTAAATCCGTATAGACGAAAGATCCGTAGCGTGAGACAAAGACGAGGTCGTGAAAACAGAGCGTGGTCGAGATCCAGGAGTTCAAAGCAGAGAGAAACGCTGGAATACTGGGCATGGATAGCACACAATAATCTGGCAGAGAGCTGTTGTCTGAAGGTGTGTTAAATAGAGAGCTGTGATGATCAGGAATTGAGAACAGGTGTGTTTGGAGCGGTGAATGAGGTGGTGAAAAGCAAGGAACGGGATGGATCGTGGAGCAGGAGATCATGATCTTGACTGAGATACAGATCTCGCCATTAAGAATGCGCGCTTTTTCCCGCGAGATCCCGCAATTTGGCTCACGACATGCCGCGAAATCCCTTAAGCAACATTCGGGAATTTAAATAAATGTGTTGTGCTTCACTGAATATCCGCCAGATGGCGCATGGGGGGACTTTATCTAAAAGCCAGACCAAGTACAACGAAGAATTGTGTATAATTAGTTATCCTAAAACAATATTGTTTCCAATGCTGAAGCAAACATGAATTTTATTTTGTTTTACAATAATAATATTTTATGATGAATCTGCGTATATCTGCTTCATATTATGTTCATAATGATGAAAATAGATGCCCTAAATTATGAGGCGCCGTATAGGGCTTAAATCAAACTTCACTCATGCACACACACGTGAAACACTTGCATACACATATATGAAACAGTCACACATCTATGTATTGTATACTACTAACTGCTCACACAACTACATATGAAATACGCATGCACAGACACCTACTGTATAAGACGCGCGCACATATACACAAACTCTCCGTGCACACACACCTATGAGATGCGCGCACATATACAGTAATTATGCGAATGTCCTGATTCATGAATATGTCAACATGTCTTCGTTAAAACGTAAAAATGTGTCGAGCACCATCAGAAGACATGAATGAACAAATATAAACATGAAGTGCTTCGGGCTTTTTATAAAAATAATCATCTGGATTTGTTGCTGTTTGTGTCCAGCATTGAATAATTATTTACATCCATTATTTGACCACGGCTGGAAATAATAGCTGGAATGTGATTGTGGATTTATGACTGAAATAAAGCTGCGTGCGTGAACCCGCGGCTCGTACTTTCACTTTACAAAAGGTGCAGACATAATTCCCCAGAAAGTCATCGCCTCTTGCAATAATGCAGATCAAACATACTACACCAGACCATAAATAAAAAGGAATATTTAAGCATATATGCAAAATGTATTTCACTTACATATTACAGACTAAAACAAGGAAAGAAGACGTGCGGTCCAAGAAGGAAACGGGTTTCGTTATTTTACAAAATGTGAATATATTCAGTAAATGTATGAATTACACTCAAAGTATCAAATCCAACTATGAAGTCTGATTTAATTGATATCATTAAAATTTTATTTGTTTCTATTTATGTTTATGGTTTGCTGGTGAAATACATTTCAGGCAGAGACGTCTGCTCGGTCTTGTTCATTCTTTTTAAACTCCTCAATTCTGCAAATTCCCCCATCAGTGAAACCGGTTTGATAAGTTCACACCTATCAGAAATGAAAGATGAGAAGAGGGATTACAGTAACTGGATGTGTTCACCTCCGTTCACCTCTGCATGTGTTCACCTCCGAGCGTACAGTCACGTTGTATTCAACAAATAGACTAAAACAAAAACAAAATCATGTTTGCTTCAGCATTGGAGACAATATTGTTTTAGGCTAACTTTATTAAAGATTATACACTTTCGTATTCGTTGTTGTACTTCGACTTTTTGCACACTCGTGTGCATCTTTAAATTTGAACAGAAAATAATAGTCAGCTGGTAGGCACGTTATTTTTTCATGTAACTTAAACGGTTGAATGAAGTTAAATATACAACATAAATGAATAATTGCGTTTGCTTTACATTTGAGCACTCTTCTTCATTGTATATACTACCATATCACATACGTGTGTCTAATACTGTTTTATTCAGATTTTACATTACATGCAGTTTGTAATTTACTTACAATTGTACTTTTAAAATGTTACCTATACGCAGGACTTTAGATGGGTAAACGAAATAGGAGTATGTGAGAGTGCTTGTGATACACACGGGAAGACCTTTCCGTTTGGAGATGGCGTGGGATTATTAATTAACAATTTAAATGAAAAAAAAAAAGGAAACTGAAAACACAAAATAAACAGAGCTCCGCCGTCTCTACGCGAGAACGTACGGGCTCTTGAAACTAAAGCAAAAACTTGTATCCTCTCGAAGCTTATGCCCTTATTTATTTGAGAGAGAGAGCGGGATGTTGTGCCAGTAGTAAATTGAGCGCGCACGCTGAACTGTTGCTTAGTCTGTCTGGCAGTCGCGTGTATAAGTGGCCGCGCCGGTGGCTGGTCAGGACTCCGCGCGGTAGCAGCCTGTGGATCCGCCCGTTCTGAACAGTTTAAACGCGGCTCTGCCCCTCGCGCCACCCGCGTCGTTACAGATACTTTGTGTAATTCACATCTTTACTGAATATGTTCAGATTTAGTAAAATAACAACAACAGTTTCCTTCCTAGACATTTTGTATGAACTGAAATAAATAAAAAATTTAAATAAAAAGGAATATTTAAGCATATACGCGAAATACATTTCACTTATTATTTCACAATATTACAGATTAAAAGAAGACGTTTAGAGCTCCAGTACAATGTGCTGGCGAAATATATTTTAGGCAGAGACGTCTGCTCTGTTTTGTTAATTCTTTTTAAACCCCTCAATTCTGCCAATTCCCCCATCAGCGAAACCGGTTTGATAACTTCACACCTATTGTGAATGAAAGGTGAGAAGAGGGATTACAGTAACTGGGGGTCTGCATGTGTTCACCTCGGAGCGCGCAGTCACGCTGTATTCAACAAATAGACTAAAACAAAAACAAAATCATGTTTGCTTCAGCATTGGAGACAATATTGTTTTAGGCTAACTTTTAATAAAGATTATACACTTGTGTATTCTTTGTTTTACTTCGTCTTTTGCACACGCGTGCATCTTTAAATTCGAAGAGAAAATAATAATGGGCGGTTGAATGAAGTTAAATATACACAAAAAATAATAATTGCGTTTGCTTTACATTTGAGCACTCGTGTGTAAATAGATTTTTCATTGTATATACTCCCATATCATATATGTGTGTCTAGTACTGTTTTATTCATATTTTACATTACATGCAGTTTGTAATTTACTTGCAATTGTACTTTAAAAATATAACCTACGTATCTATAGTATAAGCATATTTAACTACTTCAGCAGAGAATGAGAAATTTGGTCTGGCTTTTAGATAAAGTCCTTATTTGATATAATTTTATTATTAAATTAATTATTTTATTATAAATCCAATTCTTATTTTCTATATAGTCCTTCAGAGCAAGCACTGTGTCAGAAGATTCTGCTAAATATCTTCTCACCTTTCATTCACGATAGGTGTGAATTTATCAAACCGGGTGCGCTGTTGGCAAATACTGTAGGGGGTTTTAGATGAATTAACAGGACAGAGCAGACGTCTCTGCCTAAATTTTATTTCCCCAGCAAATTAAATCAGACTTCATAGTTGGAGTTGATTCTTTGAGTGTAATTCACGAATTTACTGATTATTTTTCAGATTCAGATTGACCTGTATATCAATTTGATAACTAGCGAATGCTTTAGTAAAGGGCTCTAAAACAGCGGCTATATGAATGACAATGGAATATTACAGAACATGCGAGTTGACGCCCATGCACCGATCACAAACCATTAAAATTTTGGATTTGATTTAAAATGCCACACACATATTCGTGTTTAATTAAATTCTTAAATCCTCGTGTTCCAGTGTTTATGCAGTAATTTGGTCATGTTCACCCATGGGCTGACACAATGATGATTCATTATTTATTATTCATTATTTATTATTAATATTACATCGGGAGCCAGAGCACCGGACATAGCAGGTAATCTTAGGGCTCTAGGACAGCATAGGTTCTCTAAGATAGTGGTACATGCTGGAGCTAATGATATACGCCTTCGTCAGTCAGAGGTTAGTAAGAGTAACTTTACAGAGGTGTTTAAAATAGCGAAGGCGATGTCCGAAGAAGTAGTTTGCTCTGGTCCCATCCCATTGAGACGTGGCGACATAGCTTACAGCAGGTTATGGTCGCTGAACCGCTGGATGTCCAGGTGGTGCTCCGAAAACAACGTGGGCTACATAGACAATTGGAAGACCTTTGAGGGCAAAACTGGCCTGTTAGGGCGGGACGGTGTCCATCCCACTCGGGAAGGTGCTGCTCTCATTTCTTGCAGTATAGAACATAGTCTCAGAAGAGACCTAGTTAATCGGTGACAATCCAGAGCCCAGGCCAGGGAGCAGACAGACAGGCTAAACCAACCGTCTGCTGAGAGTCGTCACTCAGGGTTCATCATATTGAGACTGTGTCTGTTCCCCGAGCTAAACATAAATTTAGAAAGACTCAGAAAGTCTGTTTTAGTAATTTAATTAACATAGATACCACAAACTCAGATCACACTGAATGTGCAGCCAGCACCTCTGATCTGAAGCTAGGACTGTTAAATATTAGATCTCTCGCATCTAAAGCAGTTATTGTTAATGAAATTATCACAGATCAGGAGTTTGATATCTTATGTTTAACAGAAACCTGGATTAAACAGGACGAGTATGTAGCTCTAAATGCAGCTAGCCCTCCTGGATACAGCTACATACACCAGCCTCGGCTAACTGGTAGAGGAGGAGGAGTCGCAGTTATTTATAACGATAATCTGTCTCTCGTACAAAAACACAGTTTTAAATCTAATGCATTTGAAGTTCTCTATAGTAACATAAAGTCAGCTCAGTCGATCCCGCTAATCATCATTTACAGACCCCCAGGGCCGTACTCGGAGTTTCTCTGCGAATTTGCAGATTTCCTCTCAAACCTTGTTGTTTCTGTAGACAAAGCGTTAACTGCTGGAGACTTTAATATTCATTTTGAGAATCCAGAAGACCCTCTGAGAACAGCATTTATGTCCTTACTGGACTCAGTAGGAGTAAATCAGTGTGTAGTAGGACCCACTCATAAAGCAGGTCACACTTTAGATTTAATATTATCCTTCGGATTAAGTATAGGAAATATAACCACAATTCCACAGTCTGAAGTTATCTCGGATCACTATCTTGTCTCGATTAAAGCGTGTTATAGTAATAATGTATGCAGCACAGCACCGCGCTTCCACCTTAAACGTACATTTACATCAAATACCGCACAGAGCTTTATCAATAATCTTCCAGAATTATCAACTTTGATTGGATCGCCATCTGACTTCACAGAACTCGAACAGGCGAATGAATATCTAGAGTCAGCACTTCGTTATAGCTTAGATAATGTAGCTCCAGTTAAAAGGAAAATGATTAGAGATAAGAAACTCGCTCCTTGGTATAATGACCACACCCGTGCTTTAAAACAAACCGCTCGAAAATTTGAACGTAAATGGCGCCAAACTATATTGATAGTATTCAAAATAGCTTGGAAGGAGAGCATCCTGAACTATAAAAAAGCTTTCAGTGAAGCTAGATCAACGTATCTCTCCACTCTTATAGAAAATAACAAAAACAACCCGAGATTTCTATTTAATACCGTAGCTAACTTAACTAAAAACAAGACCACTGCAGAAATCTCCACAACAACATCATGCAGTAGTGAGGATTTCATGAACTTTTTCAATAATAAAATCATAAATATTAGGCAAAAAATTCAGGCTTTGAAACCAGACAATTTAAATAATTCGGATGATCTAACCACATCACATCAGAACTTAGAACACTTTACTCCCCTTGAAGCGAGGGAACTAATTTCACTCATCTCTTCTTCAAAATCGTCAACCTGTATATTAGATCCTATACCGACACATTTTCTCAAACAGATAGTACCAGCAATAATAGAACCCCTGTTGAAAGTAATTAACTGTTCACTCAGTAGTGGGTATGTCCCCAAATCCTTTAAATTAGCCGTTATTAAACCGCTAATCAAGAAATCTGACCTTGACCCCTGTCTGCTTTCTAATTACAGGCCGATATCAAACCTTCCCTTTATCTCCAAGATTTTGGAAAAGGTAGTATCACAGCAGCTATGTTCACATCTACACAGAAATAGCATAAATGAACTGTATCAGTCAGGATTTAGGCCTCATCACAGCACAGAGACAGCACTTGTTCAAGTAGTAAACGACCTCCTATGGGCCTCTGATCAGGGTTGCGTCACTATACTTGTGTTACTGGACCTCAGTGCAGCTTTTGACACCATTGATCATAGTATTCTCCTTCACAGATTAGAAAAGGTAGTAGGAATTAAGGGAACTGCCCTCTTGTGGCTCAGATCCTATTTGACTGATCGTTATCAGTTTGTAGATTTAGATGGTGACCATTCCTCATGTTCTCAAGTGGAGTTTGGTGTTCCACAGGGCTCAGTTTTAGGCCCACTGCTTTTTTCCCTTTACATGCTTCCTCTGGGCAACATAATTCGTAAACATGGTATTAGTTTCATTGTTATGGTGATGACACACAATTATATTTCTCAGCAAAACCAGATGAGAAAAACCAGTTTGCTAAAATCGAGCAGTGTGAGCAGGACATACGAGATTGGATGTTAATTAATTTTCTTCTGCTTAATCCTGATAAGACAGAAGTTCTGGTCATAGGACCACAAGTAGCTAGAAGTAAGCTTTCTGATCACACTGTAACTTTAGATGGCCTTTCTGTTCCATCAAGTGCAACAGTAAAAGACCTCGGTGTGATTATAGATTCCAGCCTTTCGTTTGAAGCTCATGTAGATAATATCACCAGGATAGCTTTCTTTCACCTTAGAAATATTGCCAAGATAAGAAACATATTGTCACTAAATGATGCAGAAAAACTAGTTCATGCTTTTATCACCTCTAGGTTGGACTATTGTAACGCCTTACTGTCTGGTTGTTCAATTAGGTGTATAAACAAGCTTCAGTTAGTACAGAATGCAGCAGCGAGAGTCCTCACTAAAACCAGAAAATACGAGCACATCACCCCTATCTTATCTACACTGCATTGGCTCCCTGTGAAATTTCGCATCGATTTTAAGATACTACTTTTGACATTTAAAGCACTAAATGGTCTCGCGCCACAGTATTTGAGTGAACTGTTAGTGTCTTACGATCCGCCACGCCTACTTCGATCAAAGAATGCAGGCTGCCTGTCAGTACCACGTATTATTAAAACTACAGCAGGGGGCAGAGCTTTTTCTTACAAAGCCCCAAAGTTATGGAATAGTCTTCCTATTAATGTTCGGGACTCAGACACAGTCTCAGTGTTTAAGTCTAGGCTAAAAACCTATTTATTTAGCCAAGCATTTTTGTAAATAGATTAACCTTAGGTAAAGGAGCAGATCTGGGGGACTCATGGACGTAGAGTATTCTGGTGAACTGGTATGTTTAGATGCTGTCCTCCCCACTCTCATTGTTCACTCAGGTTTGTTGACGGTGAGGTGATTGGTTGCTTTACATCTCAGGGAGCCCTCATGTTTGTGTTTCCTTCTGGCTCTCCCTTTTAGTTATGCTGTTATAGTTAGTCCTGCCGGAGTCTCTGCTTGCACTTTGCACTAAATATACATTCACCTTATACATGTTGACTGTGACCATACCTAACTGCCATCTCTCCTTATTTTCTGTTCTCTCCTTTTCTGCTCTCTCCTCTCTCTCTCTCCCCCTCTTCTTTCCCTCTCTCTGTCTCTCTGTCGAGCTATACATGTTTCGCTCCTGAGTTGCCAGTGATCCAGACCCCTCTGCCCTCTGGAGCCGTCTAACCCATCCTGGAGTCCTGCTTCTGGTTGGAGATCTCGTCGCATGGATGCCCGGTGTGGTCTGCCTGGATTCGTATGGTGGCTGGGGATGGTTTCCATGAAGACTGTCCTGTCATGCTCTGGGGACCTGTGACTTCAGTTGTTCGATAACTCAGGACCGGAATCCCCTACAGTCTACCTGAGCCTCCGGGAACAAACTGGACTCATTTTAATTTTAACACATCTCCTGTTATACTGAACCAGTCTTACACATTATTATGCTGAGCAATTCCTGCTATCCGTTATCACCCAGATGAGGATGAGTTCCCTGTTGAGTCTGGTTCCTCTCAAGGTTTCTTCCTATTACCATCTCAGGGAGTTTTTCCTTGCCACCGTCGCCCTCGGCTTGCTCATCAGGGACAATCTTATCATTTTGATTCATATACATTGCATAAAAACTTACTTCTTTTTATTGTGTAAAGCTGCTTTGCGACAATGTCAATTGTTAAAAGCGCTATATAAATAAAATTGACTTGACTTGACTTTATTATTATGCTTACTTATTCGGAGAGATTCTATTTGATGCATATTGACCTGTATATCAACTTGATAACTAGCGAATGCTATTAAATGCCGCATATGTTTAACCCATGGGTGAACAAGACCAAATTACAGCATACAGTATATATCTACTGCTACTGTATGGTACCTTTACTAACATTTAAAACTATTTATTATAATACGTGGTGCAGAGGTGTATAATAAACCGAAAAGATAAACACAAAAAAGATGGACAGCTATTTATTTAATTATCATTTTAAATATTTATCAACAACATCCATCCATCAATACAGTATTGTTATCGATAAATCGCATGCGTTTATCACCTTTTGATGATCAAAACGCTGCCTTTTGTAAAGTGAAAGTGCGAGCCGCGGGTTTGAAATGAATTGTAGATTAATCTCATTTCATTATTATAAACCAAATTTATGAATTACACTCGAACGGGCGATAGAGCTCTGATTAGACTACGTATACTAGTAAATAGGCTCAACATCCCGGAGCCCAAGCCTCATTTAAAGAAAAAATAATAATTAACAAATATTGTAAGTAAACAACAGTAGCACAAGTTTAAAAAAATATTTAGACTCTAAATAGATGCCGAATTATTTTTTAAGGTGTGCCAGCTGGCACTATTCTTATATTGCTCTTTGTCAGGGTACTGTAAATTGGTCAGTGACAACCCCGTAAAATTCCATGTACTCTAAATAGGTACAGTACTGTCCATCTGTATGAATTAACCGAGATGCCCACCCCCGTGAAAATGGCGAATTCAGGGAAAGGCTCCTCCGCGAGAGGTTTTGTCCGGACCACTGAGCTTCTACGGATTCTAAAATCGACATTGTTACTGTTTTTTAATACCTGAAGAGTCTGAGAATTTATTTACCATAAGCTTTGTTGTATTGTTTTTAATCACTATACACAACCTATGATTTCACCTATGCCTCTATTTTACAAATGGAATATTTTTATGTTACCCTCTCAAACTGCTGGGTTAAATGTTAAAGTGCTGGGTAATTCTATCTATTTATTATTATTTAGTAGATTGCCTGTTAGAAATACCCCAAATGAAATGAATCCGCTGTTTTAACTACTGCAGAGAGACAGTTAATCAGCGGTAGCTTTCACTACTACTACTAATGATAATAATACTGTATGGAGAAAGCACAGTCAAAGAAGTATCATCATTGCAGGAGAGAATAAAATGAAGAATAAATACATATCAGTATTTAAAGTTTGAGCTTGACACGTTTATGAGCTGTGTCGCTTCCTGTCAATGAGCGCCTAAGAGAGAGAACACATTTTTGGCTTCAGTAGACACACAATACTTCAGATTGAAACACGACTGCCCCCTACAGGCAATGAACGGCATTTTCACAGCTTCCCGCGATCTGCCGCGGAAGCGCGCGAGATCCCTTTTCAAGAAACGTGCATTCTTAATGGCGGGATCTGTATGGGCATGACCTGGCGTGCTGTGACAGTACCTCCCCCCCTCTACGAACGATACCTGGCGTTCTTGAGGGTGCCTCGGGGTGAAGATTGTGAAACTCTGTGATCAGAGAGCGGTCCAAGATGAACCTGGCTGGTACCCAACTTCTTTCCTCAGGTCCGTAGCCCTCCCAATCCACCAGGTACTGGAGGCCGCGCCCACGGCGGCGGGACTTAAGGAGTCTGCAGACGGTAAAGGCTTCACCCCCGTCTATAAGTCGAGGTGGAGGAGGAGGGCGTGGGGTTGGTGACAAAGGACACGGGACCAAACGGCGGACATGGGAGACGTGGAACGTGGGGTTAATTCGGCGCATGGATAATGGCAGAGCCAGTCTGATGGAGCATGGATTAATGACACGAGAGATTGTGAACGGGCCAATGAACTTAGGCGAGAGTTTCTGGGATGTAGTCTTGAGTGGTAGGTTACGTGTGGAGAGCATAACTCTTTGTCCAACTCTGTAAACTGGAGCAGCTGAGCGGTGGAGATTGGCCTTGCGCTGAAAAATGGCCACGGAACGTTGTAATTGAGCACAAGCTCGTTGCCATGTCCTTTTACAACGACGGATGAAGGCTTGAGCTGAAGGGACAGCAGTTTCTTCCTCCTGGGTTGGAAACAGTGGTGGTTGATAGCCGAGGCAACACTGAAAAGGTGACATGCCTGTGGAGGAAGTGGGGAGCGAGTTATGCGCATAGGAATACGACTCCAAGAAGCTGCATCCTGTGAGGTCATGCATCTCAGAGATTTCTCCAATTCTTTATTCATGCGCTCGGTTTGACCATTGCTCTGAGGGTGAAATCCTGATGAGAGGCTGGGGGTGGCACCAATAAGGCCACAGAAGGCTTTCCAAAATTGAGCAGAGAACTGCGGGCCCCTGTCCGAGACTATATCCGATGGGAGGCCGTGGATTCTGAAAACGTGGGAGATAAGGAGTTCAGCCGTTTCCTTGGCAGATGGAAGCTTTGGTAGAGGGATGAAGTGGGCTGACTTGGAAAACCGGTCAACAACTGTTAAAATGCAGGTATTATTGTTGGAAGGTGGCAATCCGGTTATGAAGTCCAGTGAAATGTGAGACCAAGGGCGATGGGGAATGGGAAGGGGTCTTAGGAGTCCCTCAGGTGGACGATTTGTTGTCTTATTCCTGGTGCAGATATCACAAGATGCCACAAAGCTTTTGACATCCTCCTTGATGGTCGGCCACCAGAAGCGTTGATTGAGCATTGAGAAGGTGCGATTCGCCCCTGGGTGACAGGCTAGCCTGGAGCTGTGGCCCCATTCTAAGACTTGGGAGCGAACAGAGAGCAGGACGAAAAGTAGCCCAGGTGGGACATTACTGGGGCCTGGCTCCTGTTCAAGAGATTGCAGGACCAGGTTTTCCACATCTAACCGGGTTACAGCTATAAGACACTGGGGGGGAAGAATGGTTTCCCTTCTGGATATGTCCTGGGGGGCGGGAAACTGTCGGGAGAGGGTGTCGGGCTTAGTATTCTTGGTTCCTGGGCGATATGACAGCATGAAGTTAAACCGTGAAAAGAACAGTGACCAGCGTGCCTGACGTGAATTGAGTCTTTTGGCTGACTTGAGTTACTCTAGGTTCTTGTGATCAGTCCAAACAAGAAACGGGTGTTCAGCTCCTTCCAACCAATGTCTCCATTCTTCGAGGGCAACCTTGACTGCTAGCAACTCACGATCCCCAATGTCATAGTTCCGTTCAGGGGGTGTGAGCCGACGGGAAAAGAAAGAGCATGGATGAAGTTTGTTGTCCTTTGGTGTTCTCTGAGAAAGCACGGCTCCCACTCCTGTCTCGGAAGCATCAACTTCGACAATGAACTGGAGAGATGGATCAGGAAAGGTGAGGATGGGTGCTGTGGTAAAGCGCTGCTTGAGCTCATTGAAGGCCTTCTCTGCTAGGGGGTTCCATCGAAAGGGGATCTTGGTGGATGTGAGAGAAGTGAGTGGGGCTGCCACCGTGCTGTAGTCACGGATAAAACGCCGATAGAAATTGGCGAAGCCCAAAAAGCGTTGAAGCTCCCGCCTTGACGATGGTGTTGGGAAGATTAGAATGTCGTCAAGGTAAGCGAACACAACAACGTTGAGGAAGTCTCTAAGGACATCATTAATGAGTGCCTGAAAAACTGCCGGTGCATTGGTCAGACCAAACGGAACAACCAGGTACTCATAATGACCCGTAGGAGTGTTGAATGCAGTCTTCCACTCATCACCCTCTCTTATCCTGACCAGGTGGTAAGCGTTTCTTAGGTCTAACTTGGAAAACAGGGGGGCATCCTGGAGTAATTCAAACGTGGTTGACATGAGGGGAAGCGGGTAGTGGTTCTTGACTGTAATCTCATTAAGGCCTCTATAATCGATGCAGGGTCTGAGGGACTTGTCCTTTTTTTCCACAAAGAAAAAGCCCGCCCCTGCAGGGGAGGAGGAAGGGCGGATGATTCCAGCTGAAAGTGACTCAGAGATGTATTGTTCCATGGCTTCTCTCTCGGGACGTGAGAGAGAGTAGAGTCGCCCTTTAGGTGGAGTGGTGCCTGGAAGTAGGTCGATGGCACAGTCATAAGGACGGTGAGGAGGTAATGAGATGGCACGTGACTTACTGAACACCTGGCGAAGGTCGTGGTACTCGGCAGGGACCTTAGAAAGGTCAGGGATCTCCTCCAGAGAGGTGGGCAAGACGCTTCTGGTGGCAGCGGAACGGAGGTATGAGGAGTGGCAAGTAGGGCTCCAATCCAGGATGCTTCTCCTTGCCCAGTCAATGTGAGGGTTATGTAGTTTTAACCATGGAAGTCCCAGAACTATCGGTGCATGAGCACTCTTAATGATGAGGAACGTGGTGGTCTCGACATGATTACCAAAAAACTGCAATGTGACTGGAGCAGTGCGGTGGGTGATTGAGGAGAGCTTGCTGCCATCAAGGGCCTGTACGCTAAATGGTTGGTTAAGTGGGGTGTGTGGAATCTTGAGTTGAGAAACCGTAGCTGAGGAGATTAAATTCTGGTCAGCTCCAGAGTCTACTAGGGCGTGTGTGGCGTGAGGCCGATTGTCATAGATCAGGGTCACTGGGAAGCGAGAGCGAAGGTTAGGAGATGGGTGTTGTGTAGAACTCCCCCGTACCCCCAGAACTACCGGGGTGTCCCGGCCTTTTAATGGACAGGTTCGTACGACGTGGCCAACCTGACCACAGTAGAAGCAAGCACCATCATCCTTCCGACGTTGACGTTCCTTGGACGAGATGTGCGCGCAGTCGACCTGCATAGGTTCTGGGGGGGGCTTAGGTTTGTCTGTGTTAGGAGCGTTCAGTGGGAAAAGATGATGCCTGCAGCTCAAGCACAAGGGAGCATTGAGATAAAAATGAGCGGCAGGTGGACGGGTTTCCATCGTAAGTGGGCGGCGCAGGGAGGCATGGTTCATGATTGATAGATTGCCCAGGAAGAGCTGGAGAATGGGAGCGGGATGTGCTTGTGTTTGCTTTATTTGCAAGATGAGAGCAGCTAAAGCCTCTGTAACGTTATGGAGGGAGCAAGTTATCTGCTGGATATTCTGCTGGTGAGTGTCCAAGAGCGCCCCCTGTTTCTCTAGTGCCCCTCTTAATTGTACAGCCTCTGCTGGATCCATTAATGGCCAGATTATACTGTCACGGGCGTGCGTGGGGGTGAAGGATCCAAGCGCAGAGTGAGCTTTTACTGTTTCTCCGCACGAGCTCTGCAGCGCGAATGCAGAGTAGAGTCGGTGTATGTAGACAGCGAGTGCAGCGCTTAGAGTCAATGAGCTCAGTGGCAGGAATGCGGAAGTGCCGAGCCGGCGCTTATAGAAAGTGCATACACTGTTTGCAGGTGATGACAATCCCGCGAAGCGAGGCAGACGAATCGCGCAGGCTGCTAGATCTGAAACAGTAGCTCGTGGTCGATGAACAGGCAGAGGTCAGAAACGTGAAAACGAGAAAGTCCGTGATCAGAGCTCGTGGTTGATAAACAAATCCAAGGGTCAGCAACAGTAAATCCGTATAGACGAAAGATCCGTAGCGTGAGACAAAGATGAGGTCGTGAAAACAGAGCGTGGTCGAGATCCAGGAGTTCAAAGCAGAGAGAAACGCTGGAATACTGGGCATGGATAGCACACAATAATCTGGCAGAGAGCTGTTGTCTGAAGGTGTGTTAAATAGAGAGCTGTGATGATCAGGAATTGAGAACAGGTGTGTTTGGAGCGGTGAATGAGGTGGTGAAAAGCAAGGAACCGGGATGGATCGTGGAGCAGGAGTGTGCAGGTGATCATGATCTTGACTGAGATATGGGCATGACCTGGCGTGCTGTGACACCCCCATTCCTAACACACAGGAGAGTCCACACTCACTCAACTCCACAAGCGAGTTGTCATCTTTTTAGGGTAGGACAGTGCTTGTGAATTATATTTTTAACATTTTCACAGTGCGGTGGATCTTGCTTGAGCATTTGTCGAAGTGTTACAGTTTCACTTTATTTGTTTGGTTATCAACATCACTGTATCAGGAGATTATAAATAGTTGCAGCAGGCAGATTTTGAAGAGTACAGATGATCTGTGAATACGAGTATTAGACTGAGCAACAGGGATTGTATTGTGATTAGTTTTCCTGTACAGAGTATCTACATTATCTAGGTAAGATTATTAACTGGTGATTTATCTTAACACCCTACACTACGTTTGGATTTTTGCAGTACCTCCAAACATCAAACTCAACCACTTACTTCCTTTTTTTTAAAACACACTTTTAGTTGTTTTGCTGTGAATAAAAGCCAGTAGGACCTTGTTAGCATGTGTAAAGTGTCATTTTATTTATTGTTGTCTCCAGGCAGCGCTCCAGTAATGGATAGATTCAGGATTCTCAAGCTCTTCATTGCAGGTAAAGTAACTGCATTAATATGTGTTATATCATGGAAAGTTGAAAGCACAGTGACTCATCTGCCATGATGGATATGTTTTATATCTGTTTTCAAGGCACACTGTGAGTACTATTTTGATTTAAAGGGACCCTTTATTTTACAGACAAAAGAAAAGAAATGTGTCTCTTTTTTGGGTTGTCCATTACTTTATTTGCAAGTAGAAAACATTTTAAGAAATGATTCTTTTGTAATTAAACATGTTATCTAATCATGTTACAAATTACATGAACGTAAAGAAACATAATTTTGTCATTTTTTTCTGGTTTGAATAAAAGAGTGATAACTTTTCACTTTATCCATCACTGACTATGTATGTACTTTTAATTAATACAGTAGTCTGCTTCTTCCATTAATTCACAGAGTGTTGAATACGTAACTAAAGTATTAAGTAACCAATTACATATTTTAAAAGCCAAAAACAATGTGGTGGAAATCCACAACACTATAAAGAAAAACAAGTCATAAACTGGGTAAGAGCATTGAAACCACAGTTTAACCACAGTTAAACTTCCAGAAGTCCCAATCTCATACAGAAAACAGTTTTTTTTTAAAGGGGATTTCTTTCTCCCACCCATTCCATTTTATACAAACATAATCTACACCCTGTACATCGTGTTCTTACATACAAGGAGTTTATTTGTCTCAGAACAGATGTCTTCACCTTACTATTCAGTAAATACAATCAGTTTATTTCTATTGTATCTTAGGCCTTATATTGCTACAAACCAACAGGCCAGTTTTAGTGTTTCTACAGTCTATATGACACAATTAATACACAATTAAAATGTGATTCTTTTATTACAGTAACTGTACAGCTGATAGAATATAATTTTTTTTTTAGTTTAAAAGAGGATTTGAAAAGCCTAGCATACAACCTAGCATTACACTCAGTGTTCTATAGTGTTGTATAAACAATACAAAACAGAATGAAATAAAACAAAACAGCAAAATAAATACAACACAGAAACACTGCAAGTCGTTATGACCAATAATAAAAATAATGCAAGCATTTGATAAGTTTTATATTTTTGTGACGTCATTCCCATATTCATGTAGTGGTAAATGTTTTAAGTAATAATAACTTTGGTTTTAGACCTGACATATTCTAAAACCCAAAAGCACAGTTTGATGTCTGAAGCCTCCCATTAACACACAATTGTTGCTTGTTACAATTCTCCCTGCCAAAATATACAATATAATATATTGTATATAATAATATATTTTTATTATGATCAAATATTATATATTCTTATTATAAAGAGCCCTAGTCATGTGAAACTCCTTTGTGAACATTAATGAAAATGTTTGATTAAAATGTCATTATTGATCTGAGCTACCTGAATTAAAATGATGGCTAAATGTGTAGGAATTTACGTGTATATGCAATAGGTATCTTAATATCCAATTATATCTTCTTTATCTTCTCAGTTTCACTGCTGGTTGGTGTGTGTCACTGCTGGTGGGTGTCTGTGGATCGATCAGTCAAAGCCGTCAGGGGTAGCTGCGTGTTGGTGCCGTGCCGCACTGTGGCTTTCAGTAAAGTCGCCTGGTACAAGTATGAGAGCTGGGGATACCCAACTGTGTACTCTAATGACCGCAGTGAGATATTAAGTGAGTTTAGGGGAAGGACATCAGTCCCAGGATCTCGTTATAGTGGAGACTGCAGTTTAAAGATTAACAAGGTCCAGAACAGTGACCGTGAGGTGCGCCTGTACGTCTGGGTTTGGGATAGAGATGGGTACAACAAAGGATTTTATGACGAGCATCAAATCATCAAAATAAATGTCTGTGAGTATACACATATTATACAGTATATCTTAGTGATACATTGTAAACAAAAGGGATAGGAATCACCAAGTACCAACCAACACAATGCTATTCCAATATCTAGGTGCTGATTCAATTTGCACTGTGTTTCTGAAAATATTGCAATTTTATAAATATCCTGATTCTTTCTATATATATATATATATATATTTGCAGTTCTACATACTGCATGCCAATGTGTGAATAATTTAGAGTGCACCATAGAATTTTTGAGGAATGATGATGTTTTACTACCTCAAATGCAAACATATCAATATTATATTATACAGGGTGGGCCATTTATATGGATACACCTTAATAAAATGGGAATGGTTGGTGATATTAACGTCCTGTTTGTGGCACATTAGTATATGTGAGGGGGCAAACTTTTCAAGATGGGTGGTGACCATGGTGGCCATTTGGAAGTCGGCCATCTTGGA
This sequence comes from Clarias fuscus, assembly GCA_030347435.1. Lineage (NCBI taxonomy): Eukaryota > Metazoa > Chordata > Actinopteri > Siluriformes > Clariidae > Clarias > Clarias fuscus. The sequence goes on along the minus strand of CM059226.1, from coordinate 21,216,528 downwards.
TCCAACTTTTGTTTTTTCAATAGGAAGAGGGTCATGTGACACATCAAACTTATTGGGAATTTCACAAGAAAAACAATGGTGTGGCTTTAACGTAACTTTATTCTTTCATGAGTTATTTACAAGTTTCTGACCACTTATAAAATGTGTTCAATGTGCTGCCCATTGTGATGGATTGTCAATGCAAACCCTCTTCTCCCACTCTTCACACACTGATAGCAACACCGCAGGAGAAATGCCAGCACAGGCTTCCAGCATTCGTAGTTTCAGGTGCTGCACATCTCGTATCTTCACACCATAGACAATTGCCTTCAGATGAACCCAAAGATAAAAGTCTAAGGGGGTCAGATCGGGAGACCTTGGGGGCCATTCAACTGACCCACGGTGACCAATCCACTTTTCAGGAAACTGTTCATCTAGGAATGCTCGGACCTGACACCCATAATTTGGTGGTGCACCATCTTGCTGGAAAAACTCATGGAACGTGCCAGCTTCAGTGCATAAAGAGGGACACACATCATCATGTAGCAATTTCAAATATCCAGTGGCCTTGAGGTTTCCATTGATGAAGAATGGCCCCACTATCTTTGTACCCCATATACCACACCATACCATCACTTTTTTTGTTCCAACAGTCTTGGAGGGATCTATCCAATGTGGGTTAGTGTCAGACCAATAGCGGTGGTTTTGTTTGTTAACTTCACCATTCACATAAAAGTTTGCCTCATCACTGAACAAAATCTTCTGCGTGAACTGAGAGTCCTGTTCCAATTTTTGTTTTTTTTCCCATTCTGCAAATTGTGTGCGCCGATCTGGGTCATCCTCGTTGAGATGCTGCAGTAGCTGGAGTTTGTAAGGGTGCCATTTGTGAGTAGCTAATATCCGCCGAAGGGATGTTCGACTAATGCCACTCTGCAATGACATGCGGCGAGTGCTACGCTGTGGGCTCTTGCTGAATGAAGTTAGGACAGCCACTGATGTTTGTTCATTAGTGACAGTTTTCATGCGTCCACATTTTGGTAAATCCAACACTGAACCAGTTTCACGAAACTTAGCAAGCAGTTTGCTAACTGTAGCATGGGAGATGGGTGGTCTCGTAGGGTGTCTTGCATTGAAATCTGCTGCAATGACCCGGTTACTGCATTCACCAGATATCAACACAATTTCGATCGTGTTAACCTCTTCGACATGTCAACGGCTGTGAACAAAGAGATACTTGTAAATAACTCATGAAAGAATAAAGTTATGTTAACACCAAGCATACCATTGTTTTTCTTGTGAAATTCCCAATAAGTTTGATGTGTCACATGACCCTTTTCCTATTGAAAAAACAAATGACTTCAAAATGGCCACCATGGTCACCACCCATCTTGCAAAGTTTTCACTCTCACATATACTAATGTGCCACAAACAGGACGTTAATATCACCAACCATTCCCATTTTATTAAGGTGTATCCATATAAATGGCCCACCCTGTATATCATAGACATTATGGTTAAAAAAAAATTTAAATTTGAGTTGGTAAAGGTGCAGTGGCTGGCTTCACATGTGCCTTTCATAGCAGTTGTACGATAGAATAGATATTGTTAGTGGGTGGGAATTGCTATCATTGTGTTGGGTGTTAAGTTGTCATGAAAAATCTTACCAACACATATTTTTTTCTCACAGTCTCTCCTACATCACCTAAAATAACCGTTGAAAGCAAACAGGTACAGGGCAAGCCTTTCACTGCAAAGTGTAAATTCCGCCATTCCTGCCGCTCGTCTTCACCTTATATTTACTGGAACGGTGCGAGTCCCATTTCTAATACACAGACTAACCCAAAAGCATCAGCGGGATTATGGGAAACTGAAGGAACTGCTATATTTAATTTAACTCAGGACACAAGGCTCAGCTGCAGAAGCTCTCTCAGTGGAACATCTTACTCAAGTACTTCAGTTTCGATCAATGTCTTGTGTAAGTAAAGTTTATACAGTATGAATGATTTCATATTGAATATTAAGTCAAAAGATGAACTCAGAAAATTTTCAGCATTTGCTTCCTAACAGTTGTGAAAGAAATGTGTTGTCATTAGTTCAACAATAAAAATCGTCATTTTTATATATTGTTTTATTGCACAACACTAATATTTAACACCACCTGATCTATCAGTCTGACTAGTTTATTCATTATTAAACTTCATTCCATACGCTGTTTTCAAGATAGTACATAAGCTAGCTGTTGCTTTAAAAGATTTCAGTTAACAATTACTTTATGCATCTATTTAATAACTGACTATTTATCAATTAATAATTGACTATTCAACAATTATTTGAATATAAATGATATATAAAGTTTTTCTTATTATCGTTAATTATTGCTATTATTGTCAATAAAATAGTTAAAATATGTTTGGTGAATATATTAAATTTGATAGAATAATGTGAAATGAGTTACATAATGGTATAGCATTTTAAGATTTGTAAAAAAAAAAAAAAAAATTAGTGGTCCAAGAAATTCCAATGTTAAGTGTAACTATTTAATTTTCCTGCTTTTGTACTTATTTTAACTTCAAATAAATGTATGATGCAAACCCAAAAACATATATTACGTTAAGATCTTTGATAGAATTGTATTATTATATTGATGATGATGATGATGATGATTATTATTATTATATGAACAGAATGTTTATATTTTACAATAAACTGTAGAATATAAAAATGATGATGCATTTATAATTACACTTTATGTTTCATCAGATGCACCCAAGAATGTAAGAATAGGGTACACAGGAAGCAGCATTGTAGACGAGGGCAACAAGATCTCACTTCAATGTACCAGCCACAGCAACCCTGCAGTCACAGCCTATGAGTGGGTCGTCACCCAAACCACCACCACCACCCGCTACAGAGAAAATCCTCTTGTCCTTCAAAATGTCAGGAGAGACACGTCTGTTTCCTGCAGCGCCACTAACTCTGTTGGAACGGGCCGATCACAGCAGCTGTCTCTCAGTGTCAATTGTAAGTAGCAGCTACTGTATTAATCAATGTCTTTTGTAAATCATCTTCATGTGATTAGACTGGTGATGGCCAGGGTACGTTACAGAAAGTATGAAAAAAAGGATAAAAGTATTGTTTGATATGTTAATAATTAAATTACGTAGTATTCTATAGTGTCTCTAAAGCCCCATTTACACTGCAGGTCTCGATGCCCAATTCTGATTTGTTGCCTATACCTGTATCTGATTTTTCTGACTGTCTGTTTACACGTTCTTTCAACTATGACCCATATCCGATTCAGGTGTTTACACTTGCCATACCGTCTGAAACATCGCGCATACTTAAAGGGACTCAACGCATGCAGTCTCCTCTTCTCGCTCAACATGTTCTCCGCGTGCGCTTGACTCTGCCTAAACGCTCGCTCAACTTTGTCCAGTGTTACAAAACTGCCACACTTATAGAGAAGGAACAGCCAATCAGAAGCGGTGTGTGGAAGTCTGTGATTGGCTGGTTTTGTGGCAGTTTTGTAACACTGGACAAAGTTGAGTGAGCGTGCGCAGACAGAGTGTAGCGCGTGCGGAGAACATGTTGAGCGAGCAGGGTAGACACTGCACGCGCAGAATTGAGCTGTTGAGCGCGCAGTGGAGACACTGCACGCGCATAGAGTGCTTTGCCTGCTCTCAAAATGTCGAACCGCGCGCTCAGAATTGTGGCAGGAATATAACGCCCCATCTGTTTGGGATGAGCAGCGCCTCTGTGTGCCTGATTACGTCATTAAACTGCGAAGAAGTCGCAATTTTAATGACGTACAGAACGCAGTGCCTCAGAAAATCCGATGTCTGGTTACACGATAATCACATTAGCACATATCTGATTTATATCTGATTTATTTCCACATATGAAGGAGGCCTGAAACCGATCTCGAAATATCGGAATGCATGCGTTTTTTTCCTGTTTACACGGACATAGAAAATATCCAATATGTGTCACACATGAGCAAAAAATCGGAATTGGGTCACATTTAACTGACAGTGTAAACGTAGCTTAACTGTTATAGTGCTTATATTCAGTCACTTTTTATCCAGCATCTATTAGGCATTGCATAAAACAAAATCTTCTTCTTCTTTTATTATTTAATTCTGCTTAGTCTGAAGGTGAATTTCTTTTTCTTAGAATATACTATTGGTTGCCTCTTTCTATCAGCATTTCTTAAGTATCAGTTAACTTACTAATATATATATATATATGATGCATGTTTCATGAAAAATGAGAAAGTAGCATGTAGTTGTGAATATGGTGAAGTTTTCTGTAACCCTGCGTTCACACCAAACGCGGCGAGAGCGTCAAAGTTCGCTCTTGCCGCACTGCCGCCAACGCCTGTCGCTGCGCTTCGCCGCTCTGACGTAGACAGAATGCCTTTCTTGTATTTAAAGGGGCCGCAAAGCAATCAAGCTTGTTGATCTCATGGAGACTGACCAAAATGTGGAAGAAAACAAGAAATTGATTGATAGAAAGAACTGTATTGACAGTCGTCGACGGCAGGGCGGCGAGAGCGAACTGTGACCTTCTTGCCGCGTTCGGTGTGAACGCAGGGTAAGGAGACACTTTTATAGTTCATGCTTTATGAAAGAAGTCTCCAGTGTCAGCCCACTGGAACCATTTTTTTTTTTTATGTTTGTCACCACATGGGCGTCTTCACTTCATGTTTTCTCAGTAGCATGACAAGTAGCATGACAAGGTTTTGTTGTAGTAAAAATCTTCTCCCTAAATTGACCTTGGCCGCTCGCCAACCTCTGTCATAAAACATCTACCAATCAGGAAGAGTGAAGATGATCACATTAATAAGTTCTTAAGCTACATTTGCCATTGCTTGCTTTCATTTTTTAATTCTTTTTTAATCTGCTTTAAAATAGGGGCAAAAAAAAAAGAAATAAACGTTAATAATTAAGTGCATATATAATAATATACTGAATGAATGAATACTCCCAAGACACTATGCAAAATGTGATGAATTACACCCTACAATCTAACAAGTCAATTTAATTTTAGCCTATACAGTGCTGTGAAAAAGTATTTGCCCCTTCCTATTTTTTTTCTTTTTTGCATATTTGTCACGCTTAAATCGTTCAGATTATCAAACACATTTTTATATTACACAAAGATAACCCGAGTAAATAAAAATGCAGTTTTTAAATTATTATTTTATTTAGTAAAGGGAAAAAGCTGTCCAAACCTATGTGAAAAAGTAACTGACCCATAAATCTAATAACTGGTTGTGTCACCCTTGCCAGCAACAACTGCGATAAAGCATTTTTGGGTTATTTCTATTCTCTCAATTCTTTTGACTTTTGTTTCCATCATTATTCTTTGCCATTTGTTAGTGGTAGAAGCCCACATTTACAGTACGTTTGTTTCGAGACATCAAAAAAAAATTTTTTTTCTGCATTAATTTGTCATAAAATGTGATCTGATCTTCAAGTCAAGAGTAGTGACAAATATTATGTCTTGTTATGGGCCATGCGTTTCCTGTAACTGTACATTACTCAGGAGGAATTTTAGCTCGTTCTTCCTGGCAGAACTGCTTTAGCTCCTTTCACCCTTTAGCTGCATCCTTGGACGTCTCATGTGTCCAGTTCTCTTCAAGTCATTTCATAACATCTCTATTGGGTTGAGGTCTGTGCTCTGACTTGGCAAATCCAAAAGGCAGATTGTGTTTTTTTAAGCCACTCTGTTGCGTTTTGGGTCATTGTTCTGTTGTGTCACCCAGCTTCTAGAAATTCAGCTGATATACAGACACTCTCACATTATTCTGAAGAAATTTTTGATTCTCTTTGGAAGTCATCTTCCCCTCTATGACTATTGATAGTTCAATCTTAGTTTCATCATTGCACAAAACATTTTGCCAATACATTTAGCAATGTTTTTTTTTAGTAAGCAGCGGCTTCCGTTGTGGTGTCCTGTGATAGGCACCCTACTTGTTCAATGTTTTACGTACTGTAGACTCATGAACACAAATGTTGGCCAGTTCCAGTGATGCCTTCAAAGTTTTGGCTTATATATATATATATACACACACACAAACCTGAGTGACAGCCAAATATATATAGGAATGAGTATATTAGCGGGAGAGTGCAGGTAGGAAGGATTGTGGATAACGTTAGAGAAACCAGGTTAAGATGTTTTGGACATGTGCTGAGAAGGGCTGCAGTGTATATCAAAAGCAGAATGTTAGAGATGGAGCTGCCAGGCAGGAGTAAAAGAGAAAGGCCCAAGAGGAAGTTTATGGATGTGGTGAAGGAGGACATGCAAGAGGTTGAAGTGACAGTAGTAGACAATGTTAGATGGAGACAAATGGTCCACTGTGGCAACCCCTAACTGAAGCAGCTGAAAGAAGAAGTTCATATACCTGTACATGTCCGCCAGTCTTTCTGCACTCTCTGACTAACATACTGTATTAATACGAAGGTTCAGTATCTTGTACTAGGTACAAATAGGTTGTACTTCTTTTCATAGATTTTTAAATCTGTCACATAACTGTTCATAACATTACTGTCACTCAACATTTTGATTTAAGTGGCTAACACTTTCAGTTCGGATATTTTACATGCCCTCACCTTGTGGATATGTTTGCTCCAAGAACCCTTGTTGTATCTCATAGTGGCGTTTCACATGTCTGACTTTTCATTAGGACCACAGTTTCAGAAGATAGTTTAAAACCAGTTCGTCTCCTACCATTTAAATCCCATTTTGGAAAAGCATTTTGGAGTTAGCGCTCCTGCGCGCTCCCATGACGGTGACCTCTCCCGCTGACACGAGCCAAGACCGGATGCTCCCAGCTATCTCTGGGCGCGGCCACAGACGGGAGTCCTCGCTAACGTCCGTCGCTGGCGGGAACGCAAAGGCGGGCTATGCGCGGGAGTGAAGATGCCGCAGGAGCTTACGCAGTTCTTTCTTGCGCTGTCCTCAAAGAGCAGAATTCCAGTGTCCTTTTTAAAGTCCCTGCGGCTCGTCATATCGCCCCACTTGCATGCCATTCTCACAGGCGCACCCCGTGACAAAGGTAATTTGGCACCAAACTACTCATGACTTCCCTTTTACTCAAAATATTCATTTCATTCATGGCATAGGTTTTCTTCACACAAATACTGAAGGACTGGCAAAGTTCCATAAAATACTGTCTAGCTAATTTTGCGTGATACTGTGACAAAATCAGCTGAACAGACATACAGACAGACTGAGATACATACAGAGACTCAATTTATAAAACATAAATATATCATTGAAGGAGCTAGTTCTCACCATTTTTACAAACAAAACTTTTGTTTTATTTATATAGATACTCTTGACTTGATGAGTATCAGATCACATTTTTATGACAAATTAACACAGAAAATCATGAAATTCCAAAAGGTTCTCCCACCTTTTCTTGCCACTGTGTTTATAGAGCTGTACATTTATTTTATTTTATTTGCATTTTATAGTTAATATTTCACACATTTCATCAGATGCCCCAACAGATGTGAAAGTAGATTACACAGGAAACAGCTCTGTGTTGGAAGGTGGCCAGATCTCACTTACATGTGTCGCCACAAGCAGGCCTGCACCCACGCTCTACAAGTGGCATGTTTCCCCAAACAGCGTCACCTTCACCCCCAATGGACGTTCTGTTGTCCTTCAACATGTAACAAGAGACACATCTGTTTCCTGCACCGCCAATAACTCTGTTGGACAGGTCGACTCAAAGCAGCTATTGCTCAATGTCCATTGTGAGTAGTCTTTATGTGTTTTACTGTTAAGTTTCTTTTCGAAAATTCTGGAGCATGGTATTATAGTGATCTGTGTTAAAGTCGCAGTCCACCTTAACATTAATGTTGCATTTGTAAATTCCTAATGTTTTCCAACATGACTAAATCCATCCACAGCATGGAGGAACTTTTAGTTTCTCGATAATAAAATATGCTATTTTTTTTATTAATCCGGAATACAAAAAAAAAAAGAACTTTAGTCTGGTGAATGAACAACTGTTTATAGCACCTAGAATTTAAGTGAGAACCAGAGCAAAGTGGTATTGCTAGCATTGCAAAATATTATATGTACTGTAACTATATACAGAGATGCCCAAAAAGTAAACATGAGAAATATATGCCTCTGTGCTGATGGTATGAGCAAACTGGTAAGCACACCCCAGTATAATACTGTACAACTGTTGTGATTTTTAAATTAATTAATTTATTTTTTCAATATTGAAGATTACCTTCCTTTTGCATGAACTAGAGAGGTAGATAATTAAAAAAAATGGAATTAAATTTACTTCCACTTTACTTCTCTGTACTTTAATTTTTGATACAGGTGCATGAAAAAGTATGGGGTAAGAACCGCCTTTGTAATGTCTTTTTTTGTTGTTGCATTAAACAATTATAAAATGTGATCTGATCTTCATCTAAGTCAAGAGTATTGATAAATATAATGTGCCTAAAATAATAATACAAAAAAATCTGATCTTTCATGTCTTTATTGAGAATAACCATGAAAACCTAATAATGTTAGTGGAACAAGTATATGAACTTTTGAGTTAATGACGTCAAAAAAGCGAATTGGAGTCAGGTGTTACCTGGAGTGTTGTTAAGAAAATGAATTTAGAGGTTTGGTCTAGAGCTGCAGTACTTTGAATGATGAAAACCAGTCAAAATGTTTGAGTTTGCTTTGCACAAGGCATATACACACTTCATCCAAAAGAGCTTACAAAAAATCTACGATCAAGAATTGTTGATTTGCACACAGTAAAATCTTGAAACGGTTACAAAATGATTTCAAAGACGTTGGAAATTCACGGGTCTACAGCCAAAGATTTGAAGGCATCATTGGGACTGGCTAACATCTGTGTTTATTAGTCAACAGTACATAAAGAATTAAACAGGCAGAGTGTCCATGGCAGATCACGACGAAGGAAGCGTTTGCTGTGCATTGCTGCACACCTGAACTTTGTGTAATCTGGCACAAAACTACTCATAAGTTCCCTTCTACTCAACATTTTAATTTCATTTATGGCGCAGGTTTCCTTCACACAAATACTGAAGGACTGGCAAAGTTTCATCAAATTCTGTTTAGCTAGTTTTGCTAGACTGTGACAAAAACAGCTGGACAGACATACAGACAGGTATACATACAGACAGAGACTAGTTTCAGGTCTTTCAATGTATAAAGCAGAGAGGTATCATTGAAGGAGCTAGTTCTCACCATTTGTACAAACAAAACTTTTGTTTTATTTATATAGATATTCTTGACTTGATGAGGATCAGATCACATTTCATGAAAAATGTACACAGAAAATCATGAAATTCCAAAAGGTTCTCCTACTTTTTCTTGCCACTGTGTTTATAGAGCTGTACTTTGATTTTATTTGTATTTTATATTTAATATTTCACACATTTCATCAGATGCGCCAACAGATGTGAAAGTAGATTACATAGGAAACAGCTCTGTGTTGGAAGGTGGCCAGATCTCACTTACATGTGTCACCACAAGAAAACCTGCACCCACGCATTACAAGTGGCATGTTTCCCCAAACAGCGTCACCTTCATCCCCAATGGAAGTACTGTTGTCCTTCAAAATGTAACAAGAGACACATCTGTTTCCTGCACCGCCAATAACTCTGTTGGACAGGACGAATCAAACCAGCTATTGCTCGATGTCCATTGTGAGTAGTCTTTATGTGTTATACTGTTAAGTTTCATTTAGAAAATTCTTTAGCCTGGTATTGTAGTGATCTGTGTTAAAGTGACAATCCACCTTAACTTTAGTGTTGCATTTGTAACTTCCTTATGCTTTTCAACATGACTAAATCAAATCCACAGCACGGAGGAATTTTTAGTTCCTTGATAATACAATATCTTCATTATCTTTTATTATTGTATCTTCAATATCTTCATTAATCCAGAGTATATGGAAAAAAGAAATTTAGTCTGGTGAATGAACAAATGTTTAAAGCAGCTAGAATTTAATTGAGAACCAGAGCAAACTGATATTGCTAAAATTGCAAAATATTAAATGTATTGTAACTATACAGTGTGTATGGAAAGTATTCAGACCCCTTTAAAACTTTAACTCTTTATTACATTGCAGCCATTTGCAAAAATCATTTAAGTTATTTTTTTCCTTATTAATGTACACATAGCAGCCCATGTGAGAGAAAAATATAGAATTGTTGACATTTTTGCAGATTCATTAAAAAAGAAAAACTGAAATAATCACATGGTCCTAAGTATTCAGACCCTTTGCTCAGTATTTAGTAGCAGCACCCTTTTGATCTAATACAGCCATGAGTCTTTTTGGGAAAGATGCAACATGTTTTTCATACCTGGCTTTGGAGATCCTCTGCCATTCCTCCTTGCAGATCTTCTCCAGTTCTGTCAGGCTGGATGGTAAACATTGGTACTGTGAGCATATTTTAAGCATCTTTCTTTGTCCATGCAACAATATGATAGAAACTATTAATCTTAGTAAAAGAACAGAGATAAGGTAAGGAGACAGAGGTGAGCCAAGGACAGTGTGATGTCACAGTAGCAAGAACATGCAGCATGAACTCGAACGAACTCTAGACAGGCAGCCATCTTGGATGTGAGATGCTTAGTGGACAGTGTGTACCAACAGACCCTAGAGATGATGTAATCTTTGTACCCTGAGCATCCAAAAGTACCTGATGTCCCTAGACATGATGTAATGTCAGCTGATATCATGTAGCCCTAGACATTATGTAATGCCAATAGCCCCAGACATGAGGTAATCTTAACTGTGATGTAACAGGGGTTGGATACATGTGCAGGCATGTCAAATTTAAAGGGACACAGACAAATAACCAAAAGACACACACTTAGCTTAATGAATAATAAGTTTAATAAGAGTAGGCACAAAATAAAATAGCATGTGGACCTACATAGTGAATAAAATAAAAATACAAAAGTATAAGGCCCAACATATAAAAGTACAGTAAAATAGGGGGCCTGGGTAAGCATCAAATAACAAAAGGCATAAGAAATTAAATATGAAGCCTTCTCTGACCCAGAACCACATTGATGGGAAGATCAGTGTGAGGAATAAAAACAGAAATACCACGATTCAGAAGTGGTGTAGGCGCTTCGGGGAAATCAGTTTGGGTACCAACAGACACTTTAAAATCAGTCTGTGTACTGACACTTCTTAGACCAACAAGCCTTAAGAGAGACTGGGCTGGAGTACTAGACTCTGGTCGCACAGGCCTGAAAGAAAGCAAAGGAGAGCTATGTGCCTCTGGACGCGGTCTCTTAGAAGGACCAGGCCCGGAGTCATCCTTCCTGAAATAAGTAAGATCGTTCTTATGAAGAAATTGTGTCAATGATCCATCAGACTCATTCTGACAAAAACTCACTGAGGTTCGGTCCGCAACAGGTTCAGTAGGAGTGTAATCCTCAAAGGAGTTATGCTGTGGACTGTCTTGGCTGTCCGAGTCGTCCAAAGGGATGTATTCAGTGCTTGGGCAGTTGCGCTTAGCTATAACAATAAAATAAAATACGTAAATACAACAAATTAGGAAAATAAGACAAATAATTAAAATGAGTGCGAGAGAGAGGCCTGTCTGTTGAGAACTGTAGAGTAACCCGGAAGAACTAAGAATATATAGTAAAATAAGCGCCGCCCCTATATTTTTTAATAATAAACAAACTTAGTGCAAAGATAATGGAAAATAATTTGTAAGAAAAATAGATTATAATGGGAAAAGAATATGGAGTCAGATGACGAGGTATATGACGTAAGCAAACAAAATAAGAGAAAATGTAATTACAACGGGTGACAATACTTGGAAAAAGTTGGATTATAATGGGTTAATAATTTGATAAGAAATAAGAAAAAAATGTACAGGGGAGGGGGCTAGGTGAGCGCTCCTCCCCTTGCAAACTGTATAAAAGAAGTGACCATGTCACAGTACACTTCAGTCAGATTTTGGTGATGCATGGGTACATAACCTAGGCGTTGCTAAGCTGGCTCACTTGGTTTTATTGCTGCAATAAATCCTGCCTTACTTCATCCAGATCTACAAGGAGTCCGGAGTCTTTCTTTGGCCATTTTCAGTTCTTTCCAGAGATGCTCAATTGGGTTTAAGTCAGGCCTCTGGCTGGGCCATTCAAGAACAGTCTCAGAGTTGTTGTGAAGCCACTCCTTTGTTATTTTATCTGTGTGCTTAGGGTCATTGTCTTGTTCGAAGGTAAACCTTCGGCCCAGTCTAAGGTCCTGAGCACTCTGGAGAAGGTTTTCGTCCAGGATATCCATGTACTTGGCCGCATTCATCTTTCCCTGGTTTGCAACCAGTCATCCTGTCCCTCCAGAATTAAGGCCAAAAAGTTCTATCTTGGTTTCATCAGACCAGAGAATCTCTTGTGGTGTTTTTTTACCAAACTCCATGCGGGATTTCATTTATCTTGCATTGAGGAGAGGCTTCCGTCGGGCCACCCTGCCATAAAGCCCCGACTGATGGAGGGCTGCAGTGATGGTTGACTTTCTATAACTTTCTCCCATCTCCCGAAGCATCTCTGGAGCTCAGCCACAGTGATCTTTGGGTTCTTCTTTACCTCTCTCACGAAGGATCTTCTCCCCCTATAGCTCAGGAAGGGTTCTGGTTGTCCCAGACATCTTCCATTTAAGGATTATGGAGGCCACTGTGCTCTTAGGAACCTTAAGTGCAGCAGAATATTTTTGTAACCTTGGCCAGATCTGTGCCTTGCCAAAATTCTGTCTCTGAGCTCTTCAGGCAGCTACTTTGACCTCATGATTTTCAATTCAATTTTATTTATTTAGCGCTTTTAACAATGATCATTGTCTCAAAGCAGCTTCACAAAAATGAAAAGAAAAGTGTGTATGTGTGAGAAAAATGTGTCTAGATAATGAGATTGTCCCTGATGAGCAAGTCAAGGGTGACAGCGACAGTGGCAAGGAAAAACTCCCTGAGATGGCAATAGGAAGAAACCTTGAGAGGAACCAGACACAACAGGGAACTCATCCTCATTTGGGTGATAACAGATAACAGAAATTATATATCATCATGTGTGTTATTCAGCTGAAAGTTCGATATAGCAGAAGTTATTTAAGTTAACATGAAGTCCAGTTCAGCACAGGGATGAGTCAGCAGGTGCAGAGGGCAGATGGGGTCTGGATCACTGGGAGCTCAGGAGCAGCATGTGTAGCTCCAAACCATCATGAAGCAGAATCTAATTGGAGCTGGTCCTTCTCTGGATGCCTCAGGGTCCTCGCAGGATTGGCCTCTGTCTAGTGAAGCTGGCGACATCTCCAGATGCCTCGGGACAGGTAGAAAAATAAAGAGAAGGCAAAGAATTAGCATAGTTGCCATTCAGGATAGATGCACTGTAGTATGAGTTAATGGGATGAATTGTGTGTATGCCAGATTAAAGAGATGCGCCTTGAGTTTACTTTCAAACTGGGAAACGGTGAGCCCCGAACACTGTCAGGATGGCTATTCCAAAGCTTAGGAGCTAAATATGAAAACGCTCTACCCCCTTTTGTAGATTTTGATATTCTGGGAACTACTAAAAGTCCGGAGTTTAGTGATCTTAAAGAACGTAGTGGATTGTAACGTATCAGAAGACTGGCTAGATATGTGAGAGCTAAACAATTTAGAGCCTTGTACGCAAGTAATGCTGTTTTGTAATTAATTCTAAACTGAATAGGTAGCCAGTGCAGGGATGATTATATTGGGGTTATATGATTTTTTTGATCTAGTTAGAACCCTGGCGGCTGCATTTTGGACTAACTGTTGTTTGCTTATTGAGGATGCAGGACAACCACCCAGTAATGCATTACAGTAGTCCAGGCTGGAGGACATGAATGCATGAACTAGCTTTTCTGCATCAGATAGAGATAAAAAGTTCCTAAGCTTGGCAATATTTCCAAGGTGGAAAAAGGCTGTTACTGTCTAATATTATGCCCAGGTCTTTTACTGTCAAGCTGGTGGTAATAGTACATCCTTCTAAACGCAAGCTGAATTGTGAGAGCTGTTGTGTACTGTTTTTTGGGCCAATAATTAATATCTCTGTCTTATCTGAATTTAGTAGAAGAAAATTATCATCCAATCTTTTACTGTATATCTTGAACACACTCAGTCTAGACAACTTGGGTATTTAGTCTGGTTTTGTGGAGATGTATAACTGGGTATCATCAGCATAACAATGGAAATTAATCCCATGTCTTCTAATGATGTTAACCAAGGAAAGCATGTATATTGAGAACAGCAGGGGTCCTAAAACTGACCCTTGTGCGACCCCATATCTCACTGGCATTACACCGGACAGTTCTCTATTTACAGTAGATCTACAAAACGGTATCAATCAGACAGGTAGGATCTAAACCATTTGAATGCCTGTCCCTGAATACCTATGTGATTTTGTAGGCAATCTCTGAGAATATTATGATTTATAGTGTCGAATGCAGCACTAAGATCAAGTAAGACGAGTCATTTGCTCTGACATGCACTGCGAGCTGTAAGGTCTTATATAGACAGGTGTGTGGCTCTCCTAATCAAGTCCTATCAGTATAATCAAACACAGCTGGACTCAAATGAAGGTGTAGAACCATCTCAAGGATGATCAGAAGAAATGGACAGCACCTGAGTTAAATATATGAGTGTCACAGTAAAGGATCTGAATACTTAGGACCATGTGATATTTCAGTTTTTCTTTTTTTAATAAATCTGTCAAAACAATTCGGTGTTTATCTGTCAATATGGGGTGCAGTGTGTAAATTAATGAGGAAAAAAAATAACTTAAATGATTTTAGCAAATGGCTGCAATATAACAAAGAGTGAAAAATTTAAGGGGGTCTGAATATTTTCCGTACCCACTGTATACAGAGATATCCAAAAAAGTAAACACACTTCAACATGGAAAACATACTGTATGATTCTCTGCTTATGGTCACATGATAGCCTCAATAATGTTTGACTAATGAAATCGTTAGAGGAAACATAGTACTGCACATTAGATAACAACTGTTGAAGTGTCTATACATTTTTGGGCCTCTCTGTAAAAGAAATTGTTGCTAACGAATGGGAGGATAGCATTGGTGTGGCAAGTCCCCTTCATCACAGCACCGCACTCTTGTTTATTTTCCCATGATAGATCAGTGGTTAAGATATTGGGACCCCAAGTATTTCTTGTGTTTCAAGTTTTTTTTCTGTATTTGTTCTAAAATGAAATTCTTGACAGATTATAGTCATTCAACTCTGTAACTCCATACTACCTTAACATACTGTATAAAGCTGGCTGTACTGTATGTATGTGTAATAGGAAAGAGGCAGTTGGTTCTCAGTGGTTAAGGCATAGTAATGATTTTTGCCCTCTGTAAATATTTTACAGAATTAGGCAGACACCCTTATCCTGTGTGACGTACCTTATCATGTTATACAGTACATCTGAGCAGGTGAGGGTTGAGGGTCTGGCTCAAGGCAGCTTTGTTGGGGGTCTGAACCTCTGACCTTCAGATCAGTAGCCCAACATCTTAGTCACTGATCTACCCCTGCCCCTTGGACTGAAAAAATATCTACAATACTGCACAACCATTGTGATTTTTAAAGAAAATTGCAGTATTGAACATTGCCTTTCTTTTGCATTAACTAGGGAGGTAGATAATTAAAAACATGGAATTAAATTTACTTCCACTTCTCTGTACTCGAATTTTGATTCAGGTGCATGAAAAATTAGGTGAACACCCTTTGTAATGTCATGTTTTTCTGCATTACACAGTTATTAAATAATCTTCATCTAAGTCAAGAGTATTGACAAATATAATGTGCCTAAAATAACAATACAAAAAAAATCTGATCTTTCATGTCTTTATTGAGAATAACCATGAATACCTAATAATGCTAGTGGAAAAAGCATGTGAATCTTTGAGTTAATGACCTCAAAAAAGCGAATTGGAGTCAGGTGTTACCTGGAGTCTTAAGAAAATGAATTTCGAGGTGTGGACTAGAGCTACTTTGAATCATAAACAGTCAAAATGTTTGAGTTTGCTTTGGACAAGGAGTATATACGCTTCATTCAAAAAATCTTACAAAAGATGTACGATCAAGAATTGTTGATTTACATACAGTAAAAGCTGGAAAGGGTTACACAGTAATTTATAAGATGTTGGAAATTCACCACTCTAAAGCCAAAGATTTGAAGGTATCAGTGGGACTGGCTAACATCTGTGTTTCTTAGTCTACAGTACAGTAAAATCTGGTAAAAAAACTACTCATAACGTCTCTTCTACTCAACATTTTTATTTCATTTATGGTGCAGGTTTACTTCAAGCAAATACTAAAGGACTGGCAAAGTCTCATC
This sequence comes from Clarias fuscus, assembly GCA_030347435.1. Lineage (NCBI taxonomy): Eukaryota > Metazoa > Chordata > Actinopteri > Siluriformes > Clariidae > Clarias > Clarias fuscus. The sequence continues at coordinate 21,200,181 of CM059226.1, read as the reverse complement.
AAATTCTGCCTAGCTAGTTTTGCGTGATACTGTTGCAAAATCAGCAGGACAGACATACATACAGTACAGACAGAGACTAGTTTCAGGCCTTTCAATGTATAAAACATGAAGATATCACTGAAGGAGCGAGTTCTCAAAATTTTTACAAACAAAACTTTTGTTTTATTTATATAGATACTTTTGACTTGATGAGGATCAGATCACATTTTATGACAAATTAACACAGAAAATCATGAAATTCCAAAAGGTTCTACTACTTTTTTTTGCCACTGTGTTTAGAGAGCTGTACTTTGATTGTATTTGTATTTTATGTTTAATGTTACACACATTTCATCAGATGCCCCAACGGATGTGAAAGTAGATTACACAGGAAACAGCTCTGTGTTGGAAGGTGGCCAGATCTCACTTACATGTAACGCCACAAGCAGGCCTGCACCCACGCTCTACAAGTGGCATGTTTCCCCAAACAGCGTCACCTTCACCCCCAATGGAAGTACTGTTGTCCTTCAACATGTAACAAGAGACACATCTGTTTCCTGCACCGCCAATAACTCTGTTGGACAGGATGAATCAAACCAGCTATTTCTCAATGTCCATTGTGAGTAGTCTTGATGTGTTTTACTGTTAAGTTTCTTTTAGAAAATTCTTGAGCATTGTATTGTAATGATCTGTGTTAAAGTGGCAATCCAGCTTCATGTTTTCCAACATGACTGAATCCATCCACAACATGGAGGAATTTTTAGATTCTAATTTAGGCTGGTGAATAAAATGAGCAACTGTTTAGAGCAGCTAGAATTTTCATGAGAACCAGAACAAACTGTTATTTCACTCATCATCTATACCGCTTAATCCTGTATTCAGGGTCATGGGGGCCTGGAGCCTATCCCAGGAGACTTGGGGCACATGGCAGGGTACACCCTGGACAGGGTGCCAATCCATCGCAGGGCACAGACACACACACATACACTCATTCACACACTACGGGCAATTTGGAAACGCCAATTAGCCTAACCTACATGTCTTTGGACTGTGGGAGGAAACCGGAGTACCCGGAGGAAACCCACCAAGCACGGGGAGAACTTGCAAACTCCATGCACACAGAGACGGGAATCGAGCCTGGCACTGTTATTTCAATCATTGCAAAATATTAAATGTGCTGTAACGATATACAGAGATGCCCAAAAAGTAAAAACACACTTCAACATGAAAAATATGACTCTTTGCTGATGGTCACATGATATCAAATTCAAATTTTATTTGTCACATACACAGTCATACACAGTACGATATGCAGTGAAATGCTTAGGCGACTGCCCGTGACCTTAGAATAAAAGACTATTAAAGACTATTTACACGAAATGAATATAATAAAGAGAGTAGAAATAGATTTAACTAAGAATAATAAAATATATGTACAGTAAAAATATACAAATATACAATAAGAAAATATAAGAAAAATTTAAATATAAGAAAAATATAAGAAAATAAGAAAACCTGAGTGTAATATAGAAAAAAAAAATATATATATATACGATATGAGAAATATAAGAAAGCCTAGGTGTACCTAGGTGTACAGTATAGAAAAATATGGAATATAAATAGAAATGTCCAGGGGGTGTGCAAGTATGCTGTAAAGTGTTCATACTTAAAGTGACTTGTGCATATAGAATAAATAGTAATGTAGTGTGAAGGGTCATCAATGACGGTTTAACTACTGACATCGTTAGAGGAAACATAGTACTGCACATTACTGATATAATTAAATTCAAAATTTGAAAAAAAAGAATAGATAACAACTGTTGAAGTGTCTATATATTTTTGTGTCCCTCTGTTTTTATAAGAAATTGTTGCTAACGAATGAAAGGATAGCATTGGTGTGGCAAATCTAACTCCGCTTCATCACAGCACACCACTTTTGTTTATTTTTCCATGATGGATCAATGGTTAAGATGTTGGGACCCCAAGTATTTCTTGTGCTTCAAGTTTTTTTCTGCATTCATTCCAAAGTGAAATTCTTCACAGACTTTAGTCATTCAACTCTGTAACTCCATACTGCCTTAACATACAGTATAAAGCTGGCTTTACTATATACTGTATATGTGCAATAGGAAAGAGGCTGTTGGTTCTCAGTGGTGAAAGTATAGTAATAATTTTTCCACTTTTTAAAAAGCCTATATTTTACAGAATTTGGCAGATTTATCCCTTATCCTGTGTGACATACCTTATCTTGTTATACAGTACATCTGAGCAGGGGAGAGTTGAGGATTTGGCTCAAGGCTGCTTGGTTGTTTGGGGTCTGAACCTGTGACCTTCAGATCAGTAGCCCAAAATCTTAACCACTGATCAAACCCTGGCCCTTGGACTGAAAAAATAGTCTACAATCCTGTACAACCGTTCTATTTATTATTATTATTATTATTATTATTATTATTATTATTTCTTTGCAGTATTGAACATTGCCTTCCTTTTGCATGGACTAGAGGGGTAGATAAAAAAAAAATTCACTTACACTTTACTTCTCTGTACTTGAATGTTGATAAAGGGGCATGAAAAAATAGGTGAACCATAAACCTTCATGTTTTTTTGCATTAAACAGCTTTAAAATATGATCTGACAAATACAATGTGCCTAAAATAATAATATCAAAAAATCTGATTTCATTTCTTTATTGAGAACAACCATAAAAACCTAATAAAGCTAGTAGAAAAAGTATGTGAATCATTGATATAATGACCTCAAAATTGTGAACTGGAGTCAGGTGTTACCTGGAGTCTTGTTAAGAAAATTTAGAGGCATGGTCTAGAGCTACAGTACTGTGAATGATGAAAACCACTCAAAATGTTTGACTTTGCTTCGCACAAGAAGTATACACGCTTCATTAAATTGTTTTTTTTTTTTTTACAAAAGATCTACGATCAAGAATTGTTGATTTACACACAGTAAAAGCTGGAAAGGGTTACAAAATGATTTCAAAGACATTAGAAATTTGTGAGTCTACAATCAAAGATTTAAAGGCATCATTGGGACTGCCTAATATCTGTGTTTATTAGTCTATGGTAAGTAAAGAATTAAACAGGCAAAGTGTCCATGGCAGAACACCACAAAGGAAGCCTTTGCTGTGCATTGCTGCACATCTGAACTTTGTGAAATTCGGCACAAAAATACTCATAACGTCCCTTCTACTCAACACTTTCATTTCATTTATGGCGCAGGTTTTCTTCACGCAAATACTGAAGGACTTGCAAAGTTTCATCAAATTCTGACTAGCTGGTTTTGCGTGATATTGTGACAAAATCAGCTGGACAGACATACAGACAGAGACTAGTTTCAGGTCTTTCAATGTATAAAACAAAGATATAATAGAAGGAGCGAGTTCTCACCATTTTTACAAACAAAACTTTTGTTAAATTAAAATAGATACTCTTGACTTGATGAGCATCAGATCACATTTTATGACAAATCAACACAGAAAATCATTAAAATCCAAAAGGTTCTCCAACTTTTCTTGTCACTGTGTTTATAGAGCTGTGCATTTATTTTATTTGTATTTTATATTTAATATTTCACACATTTCATCAGATGCCCCAACAGATGTGAAAGTAGATTACACAGGAAACAGCTCTGTGTTGGAAGGTGGCCAGATCTCACTTACATGTGTCGCCACAAGCAGGCCTGCACCCACGCTCTACAAGTGGCATGTTTCCCCAAACAGCGTCACCTTCACCCCCAATGGACGTACTGTTGTCCTTCAAAATGTAACAAGAGACACATCTGCTTCCTGCACCGCCAATAACTCTATTGGACAGGTCGAGTCAAAGCAGCTATTGCTCAATGTCCATTGTGAGTAGTCTTTATGTGTTTTGCTGTTAAGTTACTTTTAAAAATTCTTGAGCATGGTATTGTAGTGATGTTAAATTGGCAATCTGACTACACTGTATTCAGCACAAACTGGGCTACAGTAATGTGTGTGCAGCATGTATGTACAAGTTTGTATTTTGGAGAGAATGACAGTTATGCGTGGTTTTGGAAAACAAAAAATATTTTTATCACTGAAATCAGGCAAAAAACCACATTCATAAGATTTGGTTACAGGACTTTTGTGACCTGCATATTGTAGTCTAGAGTTTCTGTTTCAAAATGATGTGATAATCATCTTGATCACTCATTCACAGAATACAATATGTTCATTTACAATTACAATGCTGTAATTCACACCAGAGAAGACAAAGACCCGAATAATGATTTGCATAATGAGCCTTTCAGTCAGTGACAGAGGGAAATGCTAAAAGAAAATAATTTCAGAACAAAAAAACATTTTTGTTTGTAGTTTATTTAGAATATAGTTAACTGACAGGCAAAATAACTCACTTACATCCTATACATAACCTACACACTTACATAGTGCAAAGAAAATGTTCAGGATTGAATGGAGATGGACACAGATCGTCTTATACACAGAAAGTAAATTCATGGCATAAATATGGCCGTGCAAAATAAAATGAAAAAAAAAAAAGCCCACTCTTACACCCAATACACAGTCCTGTTTAACTAAAGACATAAGTGAACATTACATACCTGGCGTTTCCATGGTGTTTTTTGCTTCTTTTTGATTAGCTTTACACTGCACACAGACTCTGTTACTAGCAGGAGCAACACTTCTGTAACCCGAGGTCAGTCCATGTGCTGGTTCTACACAGTCACAGGTATAGACAGATACTTATTGTGTGACCATCCAGTTTAAAATTACCAGAATCCAGACCCCTTCCAACCCGAATCCAGAGCCCTTGCTTTCTATCAACCAGGTGGCTGATCACTTTCACTGTCACAACTGTTTATAAAAAAAAGAAAAATACAACATGAGCATGATAACACAATAAAATAAACAACTGTATATCATCATATCATCAACTGTATATCAATCACTAATGACCATGCATAAAGACACATGCTTTTGTAATGTCATGCAACAAATTTAAAAAAGCGGGAGGCTTTTTATTCTTATATCTGAATATCAGTAAGCTACATGAGGCAGTATTCTCTGCCGGAGTTTCAGTGTTTTTCTGAAGAAAAGATAAACTCCTCCCACTGTCCAGAACATTCTGTAGAGCTTCAGAAACCTGTACAGCGCATCACATCTTCCACACATGCAGGAAACTCACTGAATCTGTGTGTGTCTGTGTGTGTGTCTGGTTTATGTGTGCGTGCAGGGGGCATGGTCTTGTATGTAGAGTGCTTCTACAGCTATTTTCCCTGTGAATAGCGTGTGGGTGTGTCCTGCCTCCAATCATTATCAGATAATGAAGTGCGATGGAAAGACTGTGCCTCTCTTCAGATTCATACGGATTACATAAAATGAGAATATTGATTTTTTATTGAACTTGCTTTATTTAAAAGTAGACCCTTTAAGCTTTATATACATATATTTCTCATGTCGGTGTGTGAAGTATTCAGTTAATTTTAGTGACGGGTTTCAGAAAGATATTCATGGAGACTGAGACGGCTGAAAGTTTTTGAGACGGCTCAATGTTTTGTTCATATAGGGAGTATACATAAATAAAAGTAGACCCTTTACAGATTCAAATGATGTACTACACTTATATATATGATCGAAAATGATGGAGCATTTTTAGTTCTTTTAGTCCAAACGCACTTGGACCCGTCGGCGGGTCCGCCGACTCCAAAGGGTTTTAACATTAGTGTTGCATTTGTAACTTCCTTATGTTTTCCAACATGGAGGAATTTTTTGTTCCCTTTCAAAAGCTACACTCGAGGCTGCTTGAAAACTCTATGGGAACATGTATTTGTTCAGCCAGATGAGAAGCATGTGTGTATCAAACACGGCAAATATTTTTGGCTTATATAACCTCGGACAGGTAACGTCATCTGATCAGGTAAAGCAAAGCAAAGTAAAGTAAAGCCTTTATTTTGTCACATATACATTACGGCACAGTGAAATTCCTTCTTTGCATATCCCAGCGTAAGTGGGGTCACAGTGCAGGGTCAGCCATGGTGCCGCTGGAGCAGTTAGGGTTAAGGGCCTTGCTCAAGGGCCCAACAATGGCAACCTGGCTGAGCTGGGAATCGAACCGCCGATCTTCCGATCAGTAACTCAGTGGTGCACCTGCAGGTTATAAATAGGAGTGAACCGGAAATATCCTCTGGTCTTTTTGTCTTCAGGATCACTTTGTCTTTGCGTGCGTGTGTGCAAGCAAAATTACAAAAGGGAAAGGAAAAGAAAAGTGTTAACTCACCGCTATGGCAGAGTTTGTTAAGAGATGTGTGCCTCCGTGTGATAGATCTCTTTCGGAGAGCGATCTCCACAAATTTTGTTTTGAGTGTTTGGGGGAAAAACACGCACTCCTCAGGCTTCAGGAAGGTTGTGAGTATTGTGATCTCCTCCCTATCAAATTGCTTCATGCGTGGCTTGCTTTCTTTAAAGAGAAACCGTGAGCCACGGCACATTCCTGGGGTTCACATGCCGATCTGGCAGACGAGCATGAGACGGAATTCCCCCTTTCTCTCACGCTCTCTCCGGATCAGGAAGTTTTAGCATCCGCTTCTCAAGCACGCTCTGGCGCTTCTTGTGAAGAGGCGGAAGAGACTTTCTCTCTTGAGCACCGGCGGGTCTATTGATGAGAGGGCTTTCGCAGAGCTACGCCGAGCCACAGATCTGTCTCTTTGTGCAACCACGCAGATGGCCCGTGCTATTGTCCGTTCTATGGCTTCCATGGTGTCCACAGAGAGACATCTTTGGATGAAACTCACAGGCATCAAGGATAAGTGCTGTCCTCCTTGATGGCCCTGTCTCGCCTCCCGGCCTTTTTGGCGACGCTGTTAATCCTGTCGCCACTAGGTTTCGGGAGGTGAAATTATATGAACAGGCCTTTAGGAGGTTTCTTCCCCGCCGTGCTCAAGAGTCGGGACCAGGTCTGGCCTGCACAAGGTGTGAGGCGCAGAGAGACAGGGTGACCTGCCGGGCACCCCCTTGTAAAGACTGGGGTGGGGCTCGCCACTCTTCTCAATCTGCCTCAAAAAGATCAGACCTGAGGAGCTCTGCAAAAAGGAAGTCCTGAGGCTCATGCGCCCAGGGTCGTGGGGGTGTCTCCCCCCTGGGGAGGGGCGCCTGGAACTCCTTCACAGAATAAGGTCTCCTCCCTGGCACCCCCAGGAGGCCACCAAAATGTTGGGTGTTCGGTCACCTCCTGACATGTTTAAGGATACCGAACATCTAACACCCCCCCCATCCAGCCGAAGTGTCAAAACCTATGCCCCATTCAGAGAAGCTGGCAGCGTGGAAACTACTGCCAGGCATGTCTCTTTGGGTACTAAGGACTGTAGAGAGAGGCTACAGGATTCAGTTTGCACATCGTCCTCCGTGTTTCAAAGGGGTGGTCTCCACTTCCGTGAAACTGGAACGAGCACATCTGTTGGTTCAGGAATTACAGACTTTGCTTGGCAAAGGGGCCATAGAACATGTTCCCCTTGCAGACAGAGAGTCAGGCTACTACAGTCAGCATTTCTTGGTTCCCAAGAAAGATGGGAAGATGGGACGTCCAATTTTAGATATTCGCGGCTTGAACCGCTATCTCAGAAAATTCAGATTCAAAATGTTGACTATCAAAATGATAGTTTCTCAAATCCAACCAGAAGATTGGTTTGTTACAATCGACCTGAAGGACGCATATTTTCATATAGAAATATTGCCACAACACAGGAAGTTCCTGAGGTTCGCTTTTGGGAGCAAAGCTTACCAGTATTGGGTCCTTCCATTTGGCCTAGCTCTGTCACCCTGCACATATACAAAATGCATGGATGCAGTTCTGGCTCCTTTACGACTCCAGGGCATTCATATTTTGAATTATATAGACAACTGGCTAATTCTGGCTCAGTTTATGAAGCTAGTGCTTCGACATCGGGATGTCGTCCTATATTCTTTAGGATTAAGACTCAATGCCACAAAAAGAGTTCCCTTTCCTGTTCAGGGGACAACATATTTGGGTGTCACGTGGGATTTGATCACAATGTGGGCACAGCTGTCTCCCGCTCATGTCGAATCTATCCTCAGCACCGTGAAGGGAATCAAGCTAGGCCAGAAGATGACTGTTCATCACTTACAGAGATCGTTGGGTCTCATGGCAGCTGCGTCCACGGTGATACTCGCCGAGGGCTTCGTACCCTTTCTATGTGGATCAGATCCCGGTTTGTGACTTTGGGTCCCCCTCTATGTCTGTCTTGTTGTCGCAAGATGCCAACATCAGACGCTTCTCTCACGGGCTGGGGTGCGGTCTTAGATGCCCATCCAGCCCAAGGGAGCTGGAGAGGTCATATTCTCACGTGGCACATCAATTGCCTCAAAATGATGGCTCTGTATTGGCCCTGAAACACTTCCTCCAGCAGTTGAGTGGCTCCCATGTCCTAGTGCGAGTGGACAACACTATGGTAGTCTCGTACATACAGATCTGGCCATTAAGAATGCACGCTTTTTCCCGCGATATCCCGCGATATCCCGCGATATCCCGCAATTTGGCGCACGACATGCCGCAAGATCCCTCAAGCAACATTCGGGAATTTAAATAAATGTGTTGTGCTTCACTGAATATCCGCCAGATGGCACATGGAAGGACTTTATCTAAAAGCCAAGTACAATGAAGAATTGTGTATAATTAGTTAGCCTAGGGTTATACGAATGTCCTGATTCGTGAATATGTCAATATGTGTTCGGTTTTAAATGAAGAAGTAGTGTGTCCGAGCTAAGTTTTAAGCTAAGAGTAGAAGAGTTTAGCTTGTTGTGGCCGTTGCACCTTGATAGACTAACCAGTCCGGGCCTGATCGACCGGGAGAGACAAACACACACACACACACACACACACACACACACACACACACACACACACACACACACACACACACACACACACACACACACACACAGGCATGATGTCTGAAGATCTCTAGTTTATTGTCAGCAAGGAGAGCACATTTAAACGGTGAAATGTCCCGAACATCAAAAGAACCAGTCATTAACATGTCAGTCATAGAGGGACCCGGAGACAGACAGGAGAGAGGAAGTGCATTTGCATTCTCCTGATTTAACAAAAGGGTTCTAGCAGACAAGAGCCATTTGGATACAGGATATAGAAGGTGTTACCACAGAAGGCGTAAGGAAGCACATTGAGGGGTCTGTTCTCAGGGCACAGGAATCTGAACTGATTAGATTACAATGTCTTATAATATTATAAAACCTTATAACATGTCTTCGTTAAAAAAGTAAAAATGTGTCGCGCACCATCAGAAGGCATGAATTAACAAATATAAACATGAAGTGCTTTGGGCTTTTTATAAAAATAATCATCTGGCTTTTTTTGCTGTTTGTGTCGCATTGAATAATTATTTCATCCATTATTTGACCACGGCTGGAAATAATAGCTGGAATGTGATTATGGATTTATGACTGAAATAAATCTGTTCATCGCCGTGCATGAACCCGCGGATCGTACTTTCACTTTATAAAAGGTGCAGACATACTCCTCCAGAAAGTCATCGCCTCTTGCAATAATGCAGATCAAACATACATCACCTGTCCATAAATAAAAAGGAATATTTAAGCATATACGCAAAATGTATTTCACTTAAATATTACAGATTAAAACTAGGAAAGTAGACGTGCTGAGCTCCAGTTCATTGTGATGTGGACAAAAGGTCCAGGAAGGAAACTGGTTTTGTTATTTTACAAAATCTGAATATATTCAGTAAATGTATGAATTACACTCAAAGTATCAAATCCAACTATGAAGTCTGATTTAATTGATACCATTAAACATTTTATTTGTTTCTATTTATGTTTATGGTTTGGTGGCAAAATACATTTTAGGCAGAGATGTCTGCTCGGTTAATTCTTTTTAAACCCCTCAATTCTGCCAATTCCCCCTCAGTGAAACCGGTTTGATAACTTCACAACTATCACGAATGAAAGGTGAGAAGAGGGATTACAGTAACTGGGGGTCTGCAAGTGTTCATCTCTGATCGCGCTGTCACGTTGTATTGAGCGAATAAATTAAAACAAAAACAAAATCATGTTTGCTTCAGCATTGGAGTCAATATTGTTTTAGGCTAACTTTATCAAAGATTATACACTTTTGTATTCATTGTTGTACTTCGTCTTTTTGCACACGCGTGTGCATCTTTAAATTTGAACAGAAAATAATAATGGGCTGGGGCACGTTATTTTTTCATGTAACTTAAATGGCTGAATTCAGTTAAATATACACAATAAATTAATAATTGCGTTTGCTTTACATTTGAGCACTCTTTCATTGTATATTATCATATATGTGTATCTAATACTGTTTTATTCATATTTTACATTACATGCAGTTTGTAATTTACTTGCAATTGTACTTTTAAAATGTTACCTACGCAGGCCTTTAAATGGTTAAACGAAATAGGAGTATGTGAGAGTTGTGTGAAGACTTTTCCGTTTGGAGATGGCGTGGGATTATTAATTAAGAACTTAAATGGAAACAAAAGGAAACTGAAAACACAAAATAAACAGAGCTCCGCCATCTCTATGTGAGAACGGACGGGCTCTGGAAACTAAAGCAAAAACTTGTATCCTCTCGGGGCTTAGGCCCTTATTTATTTGAGAGAGAGAGCGGGGGGTGTGTTTTTGCACTAGTAAACTGATTGCACACGCTGAACTGTTGCGTGCCGTTCTCCCTCTCACTAGCGTTTGAGACAAACAGAGGCTTGGGCTTATGTATAAAAGCCCGCTCCGGTGCCTGTTCAGAACTCCGCGTGGTAGCAGTCTGCAGATCTGCCCGTTCTGAACAGTTTAAGTGCGGCTCTTCCCCTCACGCGACCCCCGTCGTTACAGATACTTTGTGTAAGTCACAAATTTACGTTTTTATAATTTACGATTATGTTCAGATTTTGTAAAATAACGACAACCATTTCCTTCCTAGACATTTTGTATGAACGGAAGCTCAGCACGTCTTCATTTCTTGTTTTAATCTGTAATATTTAAGTGAAATATATTTAGCGTATATGCCTAAATATTCATTTTTATGGACATGTGTATTACGAAGTGAAGACCTGTTGTTCAGTTAGTGTTAACTATGCAAATGTCCTGATTCGTGAATATGTCACGTCACGTCAGATTCACCTGCTCACTTCCGCTCCAGATTCCACTCCACTCCTTTGATCTCTCTGGCTCACTCTCTGCTCTCCACACACCTGTTGCTCATTTCAATCATGGCTCTGCTCTATTTAACTTGCTCACAAACAACCTCCCATTGCCAGATTATTGAGTGCCTTACCAGCCCAATATTCCCGCGTCTTGTCTCGTCACAGCCTGCCAAGTTACCAAGTCTTTGCCTTTTTGGATTTACCCTTGTTTGGATTTCGGATCATTGACCGCTTACCTGTTTCCTCGACTACGGATTTGGATCACGGATTTTCCCCCAGCTCTCCAGCTTCGACCCTCGCTTGTTCTACAACCACGAGTCAGTCCTCACGCCTTACCAAGTTCACGCTACGTTCACCAAGTGGCTCGAGCTTCTCCAGCGAGCACACTACGGTTCCCACCGCAGCGCGGAGCACCATCCTCACCAAGATCAACCTCGTCACGTTACAGCCACCACCCTCCAGTTACAGTCAGTGACACCACTACCCAACCCGAGTTCTTCCCTCTCCACGTTCTGCATTTGGATCCACCAAGCCCACCACAGAGCCTGACAGAATATGCCAACATATCTTTGTTAAAACGTAAAAATGTGTCGACATTGAGCACCATCAGAAGACATGAATGAACAAAAAATCTATATATTTTTGTAAATATTCTTATATGCACACAAAGTGCTTTGGACTTTTTATAATAATAAATATAATGTTTTCTTGCTGTTTCTGTCCAGCATTTCATCCATTATTTGACCATGGCTGGAAATAATAGCTGGTATATGGTTGTCAATTTATGACTGAAATAAAGCTGTTCATCGGCATGCGTGAACCCCGATAAACTGTGACTTTACAAAAGGCAGCATTTTGATCAAAAGGCTGATAAACTTGTTCAATTTATCGATAAAAATGGCAGAAAGTCATCGGATCTCGCAATAATGCAGATCAAACACATGTCCATGAATAAAAAGGAATATTTAAGCATATACACAAAATACATTTCACTTATTATTTCACAATATTACAGATTAAAACAAGGAGTACTGAGCTGAGCTCCAGTACAATGTGCTGGTAAAATATATTTTAGGCAGAGACGTCTGCTCGGTCTTGTTAATTCTTCAGCGAAACCGGTTTGCTAACTTCACACCTCTTGTGAATGAAAGGTGAGAAGAGGGATTACAGTAAGGGTCCACGGGTGTTCACCTCGGAGTGCGCTGTATTCAACGAGAAGACTAAAACAAAAACAAAATCATGTTTGCTTCATCATTGGAGACAATATTGTTTTGGGCTAACTTTATTAAAGATTATACACTTTCGTATTCTTTGTTGTACTTCGTCTTTTTGTACACGCGTGTGAATCTTTAAATTCGAACAGAAAATAATAGTGGGCACGTTATTTTTTCATGTAATTTAAACGGCTGAATGAAGTTAAATATACACAATAAATTAATAATTGTGTTTGCTTTATATTTGAGTACTCATGTGTAAATAGCTTTTTCATTGTATATACTACCATATTATATATGTGTGTCTAATGCTGTTTTTATTCATATTTTACATGGCATGCAGTTTGTAATTTACTTGCAATTGTACTTTTAAAATATAACCTACATATCTACAGTATAAGCATGTTTAACCACTTCAGCAGTGAATGAGAAATTTGGTCTGGCTTTTAGATAAAGACCTTATTTGATATAATTTTGTTATTTATTTATTTATCTTATTAGAAATACAATTCTTATTCTCTTTCTTGTCGAATATAGTCCTTCAGAGAAAGCACAGTGTCAGAAGATTCTGCTGAATCTCTTCTCACCTTTCGTTCAAGATATGTGTGAATTTATCAAACTGGGTGCGCTGTTGGCAAATACTGTAGGGGGTTTTAGATGAATTAACAAGACAGTGCAGACGTCTCTGCCTAAATTTTATTTCCCCAGCAAATTAAACCAGACTTCATAGTTGGAGTTGATACTTTGAGTGTAATTCTGGAATTTACCGATTATTTTCAAATGCAGATTGACCTGTATATCAACTTGATAACTAGCGAATGCTATTAAATGCCACATATGTTTACCCCATGGGTGATCATGACCAAATGGTACCTTTACTACCATTTAAAACTATTTATTATAATAAGTGGTGCAGAAGTGTATAATAAACTGAAAAGATAAACACAAAAAAGATGGACAGCTATTTATTTATAGTAATTATCATTTTAAATATTTATCAACAGCATCCATCCATCAATGCAATATGTCTGCATTTTAATCGATAAATCGCATGCGTTTATCACCTTTTGATCAAAACGCTGCCTTTTGTAAAGTGAAACTGCGAGCCACGGGTTTGAAATTAATTTTTAAAAATGTATTTTAAAGCACGATTTTCATTATTATAAACATCATTCATGAATTACACTCGAACGGGCGCTAGAGCTGTGCTTAGACTACGTACAGTAGGAAATAGGCTCAACATCCCGGAGCCTAAGCCTCATTTAAATAATAAAAAAAAAAAAAATTAACAATTATTGTAAGTAAACAACAATAGCACAAGTTTAGAAAAAATATTTAGACTCTAAATAGATGCCGAATTATTTTTTAAGGTGTGCCAGTTGGCACTATTCTTATATTGCTTTTTGTCAGGGGGTAAATCGTTCAGTGACAACCCCATAAAATTCCATATACTGTAATCTGATACCGTGCTTGCTCTGAAGGACGGTATTCGACAATAAAGAGAATAAGAATTGTATTCCTAATAAGATAATTAATTAAATAATAAAATTATATCAATTCACCATTTTCAAGGGGGTGGGGCATCTCGAGATGCCCATCCCCATGAAAACCGTGAATTCAGGGAAATGCTCCCCCGCGAGAGGTTTTGTCCGGACCATTGAGCTGTATTCTAAAATTGACATTGTTAATGTTTTTTAATACATGCAATGGAAGAGGCTGAGAATTTATTTACCATAAGCTTTGTTGTATTGTTTTTACACAACCTATGTTTTCACTACTACCATTAATGATAATAATACTGAATGGAGAAAGCGCAGTCAAAGAAGAATCATCATTGAGAAGAAAATGAAGAATAAATACATATCAGTATTTAAAGTTTGAGCCCGACACGTTTATGAGCTCTGTCGCTTGCTGTCAATGGGCGCCTAGGGTTAGGGTTAGAGAGAGAACGCATTTTTGGCTTCAGTAAACACACAATACTTCAGATTGAAACACAACTGCCCCCTACAGGTAACGAAAGGCATTTTCACAGCTTCCCGCGAGCTGCCGCGAAAGCGCGCGAGATCCTTAATAGATTCTTAATGGCCAGATCTGTAAATCGCTTGAACAAGCTAGCGCACCAGGTTCTGCTTTGGGCACAGGACAAGATCCTGTCCCACAGGGCGATTTACATTCCGGGGCATATGAATGTGGGAGCAGACTTGCTATCCAGACAAGCTGTGACACATGGGGAATGGAAACCCCGAAGTGGTCAGTCAAATCTGGGAAAGATTATATGTAGCAGAGATGGACCTCTTTGCTTTGCAAGAAACAGCACAATGTCCCCTTTACTACTCTCTGACTCCTCCAGCTCCCCTGGGTATGGACACGATGGCCCATATGTGGCCCAGATTATGCCTTTTATGCATTTCCTCTGATAGCTCTGGTCCCGGGAGTCCTGGCAAGGGTCTGTCAACAGGGTTTGCGCCTCTTATTTATAGCGCCCCGTTGGCCGACCAGAGTGTGGTTCTCGGATCTAATCTCTCTCCTTGACGGCTCACCGTGGGTGATTCCAGTGAGGAGGGATCTTCTGTCTCAGGCACAGGGGACAATATTTCATCCCCGGCCCAAGCTCTGGAACCTTCACGTCTGGTCCCTGAAGGGGACCAACTAGGAGATGCTGGTCTTCCAGCCAGCGTGATTGAGACTATTCTAAGTGCTAGGGCTCCCTCCACTAGAATAACGTATGCCCTCAAATGGAGTGTATGTGAAAGTTGGTGCATGGCAAAACATGTGGACCCAGTTCACTGCCGAATTGTTTCAGTGCTGAAGTTTCTGTAAGAAAAGTTGTCCTCTGGCTTATGCCCTAGTACTCTCAGAACATGCGTAGCCGCTATTTCGGCTTGTCATGTTCTGACCAATGGGGTTTCTGTGGGAAAGCACTCTTTCGTTGGCTCCTTTATTAAGCTAAATGGTTGAGGCCGCCCACTAGAGTGACGGTCCCTTCATGATATTTAGCTATTGTGCTCAAAGGACTGATTGATGGCCAGGGCTTATTCGACCAGGGGGATTGCCTCATCAATTGCTCTGGCAAGAAGTGTCCCCTTGCAGCAAGTGTGTGATGCGGCAGGTTCAGATGCTGCGTTCCGATGCCGCACTGCTGGCATGCCTGGACATCCTTCAGACAAAATTGACCTGAGGATGTTTCCGGTTCACTCCTATTTATAACCTGCAGGTGCACCTTATTCGGTGACGTCATGCCTGGCACAGGTTATAAGCCGAAGGTATTCGGCGGGTCTGACATGCACAGGCTTCACAACCGGGCAACAAAGAGATGTTCCCATAGCGTTTTCACGCAGCATCTCGTTCCCGCTTTATCAGGGAACAGGGTTACAGTCAAGTAACCCGAGACGTTCTCCCCGTGCTTGGTGGGTTTCCTCCGGGTACTCCAGTTTCCTCCTACATTCCAAAGACATGTAGGTTAGGTTAATTGGCGTTCCCAAATTGCCCGTAGTGCGTGAATGAGTGTGTGAGTGTGTGTATGTCTGTGTGCCCTGCGATGGATTGGCACCCTGTCCAGGGTGTATCCTGTCTCGTGCCCTAAGTCTCCTGGGATAGGCTCCAGGCTCCCCGCGACCCTGAATACAGGATTAAGTGGTAAGGATGATGAGTGAGTGAGAGTGAGTAAAACATAAAGATATAATTGAAGGAGCGAGTTCTCACCATTTTTACAAACAAAACTTTTGTTAAATTAATATAGATACTCTTGACTTGAGTATCAGATCACATTTTATGACAAATCAACGCAGAAAATCGTGAAATTCCAAAAGGTTCTCCTACTTTTTCTTGTCACTGTGTTTATAGAGCTGTGCTTTTATTTTATTTGTATTTCATATTTAATATTTCACACATTTCATCAGATGCCCCAACAGATGTGAAAGTAGATTACACAGGAAACAGCTCTGTGTTGGAAGGTGGCCAGATCTCACTTACATGTAACGCCACAAGCAGTCCTGCACCCACGCTCTACAAGTGGCATGTTTCCCCAAACAGCGTCACCTTCACCCCCAATGGACGTACTGTTGTCCTTCAACGTGTAACAAGAGACACATCTGTTTCCTGCACCGCCAATAACTCTATTGGACAGGTCGAGTCAAAGCAGCTATCGCTCAATGTTCATTGTGAGTAGTCTTTATGTGTTTTACTGTTAAGTTTCTTTTAGAAAATTCTTTAGCTTTGAATTGTAGTGATCTGTGTTAAAGTGGCAATTCACCTTAGCATTAGAGTTGCATTTGTAACTTCCTCATGTTTTCCAACATGACTAAATCCATCCATACTGTAGCATGGAGGATTTTTATTTTCTCTATAATACACAATGTTCTGTTTTTTTTTCTTTATTAATCCAGAATATATGGAAAAAAAAGAAATTTAGGCTGATGAATGAACAACTGTTTAATGCAGCTAGAATTTTCGTGAGAATCAGTGCAAACTGATTTTGCTAACATTGCAAAATAAAAAAATGGAATTAAATTTACTTATTGAATTTCCAAAAAGTTATCCTACTTTTTCTTGTCACACATTTCATCAGATGCGCCAATGGATGTGAAAGTAGATTACACAGGAAACAGCTCTGTGTTGGAAGGTGGCCAGATCTCACTTGCATGTAACGCCACAAGCAGGCCTGTACCCACGCTCTACAAGTGGCATGTTTCCCCAAACAGCGTCACCTTCACCCCCAATGGAAGTACTGTTCTCCTTCAACATGTAACAAGAGACACATCTGTTTCCTGCACCGCCAATAACTCTATTGGACAGGACAACTCAAAGCGGCTATTTCTCAATGTCCATTGTGAGTAGTCTTGATGTGTTTGAAGTTTCTTTTAGAGAATTCTTGAGTATGGTATTGTAGTGATTTGTTTTTAAAGTGGCAATCCAGCTTATCGTAACTTCCTTATGTTTTTCAACATGACTAAATCCATCCACAGCATGGAAGAATTCTTAGATTCTTGATAATACAACATTCTGTGTTTTTGTTTTCTTTATTAATTCAGAATATTAAAAAAGTATATTTTATTAATAATAATAGAATTAGTCTGGTGAATGAACAACTGTTTAGAGCAGCTAGTATTTAAGTGAGAACCGGAGCAAACTGGTATTGCTAACATTGCAAAATATTAAATGTACTATAACTATATGCAGACGTGCCCAAAAGAGTAAATAAACTTTAACATGGAAAAATATATGCGTCTTTGCTGATGGTCACATGATAACATCAATGATGGTTCAACTACTGACATCGTTAGAGGAAACATACTAATTCACATTGCTGACATAATTCAACTCAAGGTTTAAAAATGAGCATAGATAACAAAGGTTCAAGGGTGTATACATTTTTGTGCCCCTCTGGTTGTATAAGAAATTGTTGCTAACGAATGAAAGGGTAGCATTGGTGTGGCAACTCTAACTTCCGTTCATCACAGCACCCCACTTTTGTTTATTTTCCCATCATAGCACACACCAAGTATTTCCTCTGTTTCACGTTTTTTTCTGTATTTGCTCCAAAGTGAAATTCTTGACAGATTTTAGTCATTCAACTCTGTAACTCCATACTGCCTTAACATATAAAGCTGGCTGTAGTGTATATACTGTATGTGCAATAGGAAAGAGTAGTTGGTTTTCAGTGGTTAAGGGAAAGTAATGATTTTTCCCTCCCTGTAAAAAGCCTATATTTTACAGAATTTGGCAGGCACCCTTATCCTGAGTCACTTACCTTATCTTTTTATACAGTACAACTGAGCATGTGAGGGTTGAGCGTCTCGCTCAAGGCAGCTTGGTTGTTTTTGGTTCTGAACCCGTTCTGAACATCAGATCAGTAGCCCAACATCTTATCCACTGATCGACCCCTGCCCCTTGGACTGAAAAAATAGTCTACAAAACTGGACAACCGTTGTTGTTTTTTTCAGTATTGAACATTGCCGTCGTTTTTGCATGAACTAGAGAGGTAGATAATTTTAAAAATTGGATTAAATTTACTTTCATTTTACTTCTCTGTACTCTAATTTTGATACAGGGGCATGAAAAAATGTCTGAACCCACTTTGTAATGTCATGTTTTTTGTTTGTTTGCATTAAACAGTTAAAAATGTGATCTGATTTTCATCTATATCAAAAGTGTTGACAAATATAATGTGTCTGAAATAATAATACCAAAAAAATCTGATCTTTCATGTCTTTATTGAGAAGACCCAAAAATATATAATAATGCTAGTGTAAAAAGTATGTGATTCTTTGAGTTAATGACATCAAAAAAGCGATTTGGTGTCAGGTGTTACCTGGAGTCTTGTTAAGAAAATGAATTTGGACATCTGGTTTTATTAGTCTATGGTACGTAAAGCATTAAACAGACAGAGTGTCTATGGCAGACCACCATGAAAGCCTTTGCTGTGCATTGCTGCACATCTGAACTTTGTGCAATCTGACACAAAACTACTCATAACTTCCCTTCTACTCAAAATTTTAATATCATTCATGGATCAGGTTGTCTTCACGCAAATACTGAACGATTGACAAAGTTTCATCAAATTTGGTCTAGATAGCTTTGTGTGATACTGTGACAAAATCAGCTGAACATACATACAGACAGAGACTAATTTCATAACATAATTTCAACATAAAGATTGGAGGAGCGAGTTCAAACCATTTTTTACGAACAAAACGTTTGATTTATTTATATAGATACTCCTGACTTGATGAGGATCAAATCACATTTTATGATGAATTAACCCAGAAAATCACGAAATTCCAAAAGGTTCTCCTACTTTTTCTTGTCACTGTATTTATAGAGCTGTGCTTTTATTTTATTTGTATTTCATATTTAATATTTCACACATTTCATCAGATGCCCCAACAGATGTGAAAGTAGATTACACAGGAAACAGCTCTGTGTTGGAAGGTGGCCAGATCTCACTTACATGTATCGCCACAAGCAGGCCTGTACCCACGCTCTACAAGTGGCATGTTTCCCCAAACAGCGTCACCTTCACCCCCAATGGAAGTACTGTTGTCCTTCAACATGTAACAAGAGACACATCTGTTTCCTGCACCGCCAATAACTCTATTGGACAGGTCGACTCAAAGCGGCTATTTCTCAATGTCCATTGTGAGTAGTCTTTATGTGTTTTACTGTTAAGTTTCTTTTAGAAAATTCTTTAGCTTTGTATTGTAGTGATCTTTGTTAAAGTGGCAATTCACCTTAGCATTAGAGTTGCATTTGTAACTTCCTCATGTTTTCCAACATGACTAAATCCATCCACAGCATGGAGGAATTCTTTGTTTCTCGATAATACAATATGCTGTGTTTTTTTCTTTATTCATCCAGAATATATATAAAAAAGAAATTTAGGCTGGTTAATGAACAACTGTTTAGAACAGCTAGAATTTAAGTGAGAACCAGATCAAGCTGGTATTGTTAACAGTGCAAAATATAAAATGTACTGTAAATATATACAGAAGTGCCCTAAAAAATAAACATACTTCAACATGAAAAATATATATGCCTCTTTGCTCATGGTCACATGATAGTATCAATGATCGTTCAACTACTAACATCTTTAGAGGAAACATCATACTGCACATTGCTGACATAGTTCAATTCAAAATTTTATAAAAGAGCATAGATAGCAACTGTTGAAGTGTATAGATTTTTGTGCCCCTCTGTTTGTTAATTATAAAATAAATTTTTGCTAACGAATGAAAGCATAGCATTGGTGTGGCAACTCTAACTCCCCTTCATAACAGCACCCCACTTTTGTTTATTTTCCCATGATAGCACACCCCAAGTATTTTTCTGTTTCAAGTTTTTTTTTTTCTGCATTTGCTCCAAAGTGAAATTCTTGACAGATTTTAATCATTCAAATCTGAAACTCCATATTGCCTTAACATTTAAAGCTGGCTGTACTGTATATATGTGCAATAGGAAAGAGGCAGTTGGTTCTCAGTGGTTAAGGGATAGTCATGATTTTTCCTCTCTGTAAAAAGTCTATATTTTACAAAATTTGGCAGACACCCTTATCCTGAGTCACTTACCCTATGTTGTTATATAGCAGATCTGAGCAGGTGAGGGTTGAGGTCCTTGCTAAAGGCAGCTTGGTTGTTTTGGGGTCTGAACCTGTTCTGAACTACTGATCAGTAGCCCAACATCTTAAACACTGATCTACCCCTGCGCGTTGGACTGAAAAAATAGTCTACAATACTGGACAACCAGTTAGATTTTTTTTTTTTTTTTTTTGCAGTATTGAACATTGCCTGGCTTTTGCATGAACTAGAGAGGTAGATAATTAAAAAAAAAAAAAAAATTAAATTTACGTTCTCTTTACATCTCTGTACTCTAATCTTCATACAGGGGCATGAAAAATTAGGTGAACCCACTTTGTAATGTCATGTTTTTTTTGCATTAAACAGTTATGAAATGTGATCTGACCTTTGTCTAAATCAAAAGTATTGACAAATATAATGTGCCTAAAATAATAATACCAAAAATGTGATCTTTCATGTCTTTATTGAGAAGAACCAAAAATATTTAATAGTGCTAGAGGAAAAAGTTTGCTAATATTAGCTCAAAAAAAATTTGCTCAAAAAAGCAAATTGGAAGGCATCTCTGGGACTGTGTAACATCTGTGTTTATTATTCTATGGTACGTAAAGAATTAAACAGGTAGAGTGTCCATGGCAGAACACCACGAAGGAAGCCTTTGCTGTGCATTGCTGCACACCTGAACATTGTGAAATCTGACACAAAACTACTCATAACGTCTCTTCTAATCAACATTTTCATTTAATTTATGTCGCAGGTTTTCTTCACACAATAACTGAAGGACTGGCAAAGTTTCATAAAATTATGTCTAACTAGTGTTGCGTGATACTGTGTGAGTGAGAGTGAGTAAAACATAAAGATATAATTGAAGGAGCGAGTTCTCACCATTTTTACAAACAAAACTTTTGTTAAATTTATATAGATACTCTTGACTTGATGAGGATCAGATCACATTTTATGACAAATCAATGCAGAAAATCGTGAAATTCCAAAAGGTTCTCCTACTTTTTCTTGTCACTGTATTTATAGAGCTGTGCTTTTATTTTATTTGCATTTCATATTTAATATTTCACACATTTCATCAGATGCCCCAACAGATGTGAAAGTAGATTACACAGGAAACAGCTCTGTGTTGGAAGGTGGCCAGATCTCACTTACATGTAACGCCACAAGCAGTCCTGCACCCACGCTCTACAAGTGGCATGTTTCCCCAAACAGCGTCACCTTCACCCCCAATGGAAGTACTGTTGTCCTTCAACGTGTAACAAGAGACACATCTGTTTCCTGCACCGCCAATAACTCTATTGGACAGGTCGAGTCAAAGCAGCTATCGCTCAATGTTCATTGTGAGTAGTCTTGATGTGTTTTACTGTTAAGTTTCTTTTAGAAAATTCTTTAGCTTTGTATTGTAGTGATCTGTGTTAAAGTGGCAATTCACCTTAGCATTAGAGTTGCATTTGTAACTTCCTCATGTTTTCCAACATGACTAAATCCATCCATACTGTAGCATGGAGGATTTTTATTTTCTCTATAATACACAATGTTCTGTTTTTTTTTCTTTATTAATCCAGAATATATGGAAAAAAAAGAAATTTAGGCTGATGAATGAACAACTGTTTAATGCAGCTAGAATTTTCGTGAGAATCAGTGCAAACTGATTTTGCTAACATTGCAAAATAAAAAAATGGAATTAAATTTACTTATTGAATTTCCAAAAAGTTATCCTACTTTTTCTTGTCACATATTTCATCAGATGCGCCAATGGATGTGAAAGTAGATTACACAGGAAACAGCTCTGTGTTGGAAGGTGGCCAGATCTCACTTTCATGTAACGCCACAAGCAGGCCTGCACCCACGCTCTACAAGTGGCATGTTTCCCCAAACAGCGTCACCTTCACCCCCAATGGAAGTACTGTTGTCCTTCAAAATGTAACAAGAGACACATCTGTTTCCTGCACTGCCAATAACTCTATTGGACAGGTCGACTCAAAGCGGCTATTTCTCAATATCCATTGTGAGTAGTCTTGATGTGTTTGAAGTTTCTTTTAGAGAATTCTTGAGTATGGTATTGTAGTGATTTGTGTTAAAGTGGCAATCCAGCTTATCGTAACTTCCTTATGTTTTTCAACATGACTAAATCCATCCACAGCATGGAAGAATTCTTAGATTCTTGATAATACAACATTCTGTGTTTTTGTTTTCTTTATTAATTCAGAATATTAAAAAAGTATATTTTATTAATAATAATAGAATTAGTCTGGTGAATGAACAACTGTTTAGAGCAGCTAGAATTTAAGTGAGAACCGGAGCAAACTGGTATTGCTAACATTGCAAAATATTAAATGTACTATAACTATATGCAGACGTGCCCAAAAGAGTAAATAAACTTTAACATGGAAAAATATATGCGTCTTTGCTGACGGTCACATGATAACATCAATGATGGTTCAACTACTGACATCGTTAGAGGAAACATACTAATGCACATTGCTGACATAATTCAACTCAAGGTTTAAAAATGAGCATAGATAACAAAGGTTCAAGGGTGTATACATTTTTGTGCCCCTCTGGTTGTATAAGAAATTGTTGCTAACGAATGAAAGGGTAGCATTGGTGTGGCAACTCTAACTTCCGTTCATCACAGCACCCCACTTTTGTTTATTTTCCCATCATAGCACACACCAAGTATTTCCTCTGTTTCACGTTTTTTTCTGTATTTGCTCCAAAGTGAAATTCTTGACAGATTTTAGTCATTCAACTCTGTAACTCCATACTGCCTTAACATATAAAGCTGGCTGTAGTGTATATACTGTATGTGCAATAGGAAAGAGTAGTTGGTTTTCAGTGGTTAAGGGAAAGTAATGATTTTTCCCTCCCTGTAAAAAGCCTATATTTTACAGAATTTGGCAAGCACCCTTATCCTGAGTCACTTACCTTATCTTTTTATACAGTACAACTGAGCATGTGAGGGTTGAGCGTCTCGCTCAAGGCAGCTTGGTTGTTTTTGGTTCTGAACCCGTTCTGAACATCAGATCAGTAGCCCAACATCTTATCCACTGATCGACCCCTGCCCCTTGGACTGAAAAAATAGTCTACAAAACTGGACAGCCGTTGTTTTTTTCAGTATTGAACATTGCCGTCGTTTTTGCATGAACTAGAGAGGTAGATAATTTTAAAAATTGGATTAAATTTACTTTCATTTTACTTCTCTGTACTCTAATTTTGATACAGGGGCATGAAAAAATGTCTGAACCCACTTTGTAATGTCATGTTTTTTTTTTGTTTGCATTAAACAGTTAAAAATGTGATCTGATTTTCATCTATATCAAAAGTGTTGACAAATATAATGTGTCTGAAATAATAATACCAAAAAAATCTGATCTTTCATGTCTTTATTGAGAAGACCCAAAAATATATAATAATGCTAGTGTAAAAAGTATGTGATTCTTTGAGTTAATGACATCAAAAAAGCGATTTGGAGTTAGGTGTTACCTGGAGTCTTGTTAAGAAAATGAATTTGGACATCTGGTTTTATTAGTCTATGGTACGTAAAGCATTAAACAGACAGAGTGTCTATGGCAGACCACCATGAAAGCCTTTGCTGTGCATTGCTGCACATCTGAACTTTGTGCAATCTGACACAAAACTACTCATAACTTCCCTTCTACTCAACATTTTAATATCATTCATGGCGCAGGTTTTCTTCACGCAAATACTGAACGATTGACAAAGTTTCATCAAATTTGGTCTAGATAGCTTTGTGTGATACTGTGACAAAATCAGCTGAACATACATACAAACAGAGACTAATTTCAGGTCTTCCAATATATAAAACATAAAGATTGGAGGAGCGAGTTCAAACCATTTTTTACGAACAAAACGTTTGATTTATTTATATAGATACTCCTGACTTGATGAGGATCAAATCACATTTTATGATGAATTAACCCAGAAAATCACGAAATTCAAAAAGGTTCTCCTACTTTTCTTGCCACTGTGTTCATAGAGCTGTAATTTAATTTTAATCGTGTTTTATATTTAATATTTCACACATTTCATCAGATGCCCCAACAGATGTGAAAGTAGATTACACAGGAAACAGCTCTGTGTTGGAAGGTGGCCAGATCGCACTTACATGTAACACCACAAGCAGGCCTGCACCCACGCTCTACAAGTGGCATGTTTCCCCAAACAGCGTCACCTTCACCCCCAATGGAAGTACTGTTGTCCTTCAACATGTAACAAGAGACACATCTGTTTCCTGCACCGCCAATAACTCTATTGGACAGGACAACTCAAAGCAGCTATATCTCAATGTCCATTGTGAGTAGTCTTTATGTGTTTTACTGTTAAGTTTCTTTTAGAAAATTCTTGAGCATGGTATAGTAGTGATCTGTGTTACAGTGGCAATCCAGCTTAACATTAGTGTTGCATTTATAACTTCCTTATGTTTTCCAACATGACTAAATCCATCCACAGCATGGAGGAATTCTTTGTTTCTCGATAATACAATATGCTGTGTTTTTTTCTTTATTCATCCAGAATATATATAAAAAAGAAATTTAGGCTGGTTAATGAACAACTGTTTAGAACAGCTAGAATTTAAGTGAGAACCAGATCAAGCTGGTATTGTTAACAGTGCAAAATATAAAATGTACTGTAAATATATACAGAAGTGCCCTAAAAAATAAACATACTTCAACATGAAAAATATATATGCCTCTTTGCTCATGGTCACATGATAGTATCAATGATCGTTCAACTACTAACATCTTTAGAGGAAACATCATACTGCACATTGCTGACATAGTTCAATTCAAAATTTTATAAAAGAGCATAGATAGCAACTGTTGAAGTGTATAGATTTTTGTGCCCCTCTGTTTGTTAATTATAAAAGAAATTTTTGCTAACGAATGAAAGCATAGCATTGGTGTGGCAACTCTAACTCCCCTTCATAACAGCACCCCACTTTTGTTTATTTTCCCATGATAGCACACCCCAAGTATTTTTCTGTTTCAAGTTTTTTTTTTCTGCATTTGCTCCAAAGTGAAATTCTTGACAGATTTTAATCAGTCAAATCTGAAACTCCATATTGCCTTAACATTTAAAGCTGGCTGTACTGTATATATGTGCAATAGGAAAGAGGCAGTTGGTTCTCAGTGGTTAAGGGATAGTCATGATTTTTCCTCTCTGTAAAAAGTCTATATTTTACAAAATTTGGCAGACACCCTTATCCTGAGTCACTTACCCTATGTTGTTATATAGTAGATCTGAGCAGGTGAGGGTTGAGGTCCTTGCTAAAGGCAGCTTGGTTGTTTTGGGGTCTGAACCTGTTCTGAACTACTGATCAGTAGCCCAACATCTTAAACACTGATCTACCCCTGCCCGTTGGACTGAAAAAATAGTCTACAATACTGGACAACCAGTTAGATTTTTTTTTTTTTTTTTTTGCAGTATTGAACATTGCCTGGCTTTTGCATGAACTAGAGAGGTAGATAATTAAAAAAAAAATTAAATTAAATTTACGTTCTCTTTACATCTCTGTACTCTAATCTTCATACAGGGGCATGAAAAATTAGGTGAACCCACTTTGTAATGTCATGTTTTTTTTGCATTAAACAGTTATGAAATGTGATCTGACCTTTGTCTAAATCAAAAGTATTGACAAATATAATGTGCCTAAAATAATAATACCAAAAATGTGATCTTTCATGTCTTTATTGAGAAGAACCAAAAATATTTAATAGTGCTAGAGGAAAAAGTTTGCTAATATTAGCTCAAAAAAAATTTGCTCAAAAAAGCAAATTGGAAGGCATCTCTGGGACTGTGTAACATCTGTGTTTATTATTCTATGGTACGTAAAGAATTAAACAGGTAGAGTGTCCATGGCAGAACACCACGAAGGAAGCCTTTGCTGTGCATTGCTGCACACCTGAACATTGTGAAATCTGACACAAAACTACTCATAACGTCTCTTCTAATCAACATTTTCATTTAATTTATGTCGCAGGTTTTCTTCACACAATAACTGAAGGACTGGCAAAGTTTCATAAAATTATGTCTAACTAGTGTTGCGTGATACTGTGTGAGTGAGAGTGAGTAAAACATAAAGATATAATTGAAGGAGCGAGTTCTCACCATTTTTACAAACAAAACTTTTGTTAAATTAATATAGATACTCTTGACTTGATGAGGATCAGATCACATTTTATGACAAATCAATGCAGAAAATCGTGAAATTCCAAAAGGTTCTCCTACTTTTTCTTGTCACTGTGTTTATAGAGCTGTGCTTTATTTTATTTGTATTTCATATTTAATATTTCACACATTTCATCAGATGCCCCAACAGATGTGAAAGTAGATTACACAGGAAACAGCTCTGTGTTGGAAGGTGGCCAGATCTCACTTACATGTAACGCCACAAGCAGTCCTGCACCCACGCTCTACAAGTGGCATGTTTCCCCAAACAGCGTCACCTTCACCCCCAATGGACGTACTGTTGTCCTTCAACGTGTAACAAGAGACACATCTGTTTCCTGCACCGCCAATAACTCTATTGGACAGGACAACTCAAAGCGGCTATTTCTCAATATCCATTGTGAGTAGTCTTGATGTGTTTGAAGTTTCTTTTAGAGAATTCTTGAGTATGGTATTGTAGTGATTTGTGTTAAAGTGGCAATCCAGGTTATCGTAACTTCTTTATGTTTTTCAACATGACTAAATCCATCCACAGCATGGAAGAATTCTTAGATTCTTGATAATACAACATTCTGTGTTTTTGTTTTCTTTATTAATTCAGAATATTAAAAAAGTATATTTTATTAATAATAATAGAATTAGTCTGGTGAATGAACAACTGTTTAGAGCAGCTAGAATTTAAGTGAGAACCGGAGCAAACTGGTATTGCTAACATTGCAAAATATTAAATGTACTATAACTATATACAGACGTGCCCAAAAGAGTAAATAAACTTTAACATGGAAAAATATATGCGTCTTTGCTGACGGTCACATGATAACATCAATGATGGTTCAACTACTGACATCGTTAGAGGAAACATACTAATGCACATTGCTGACATAATTCAACTCAAGGTTTAAAAATGAGCATAGATAACAAAGGTTCAAGGGTGTATACATTTTTGTGCCCCTCTGGTTGTATAAGAAATTGTTGCTAACGAATGAAAGGGTAGCATTGGTGTGGCAACTCTAACTTCCGTTCATCACAGCACCCCACTTTTGTTTATTTTCCCATCATAGCACACACCAAGTATTTCCTCTGTTTCACGTTTTTTTCTGTATTTGCTCCAAAGTGAAATTCTTGACAGATTTTAGTCATTCAACTCTGTAACTCCATACTGCCTTAACATATAAAGCTGGCTGTAGTGTATATACTGTATGTGCAATAGGAAAGAGTAGTTGGTTTTCAGTGGTTAAGGGAAAGTAATGATTTTTCCCTCCCTGTAAAAAGCCTATATTTTACAGAATTTGGCAGGCACCCTTATCCTGAGTCACTTACCTTATCTTTTTATACAGTACAACTGAGCATGTGAGGGTTGAGCGTCTCGCTCAAGGCAGCTTGGTTGTTTTTGGTTCTGAACCCGTTCTGAACATCAGATCAGTAGCCCAACATCTTATCCACTGATCGACCCCTGCCCCTTGGACTGAAAAAATAGTCTACAAAACTGGACAACCGTTGTTGTTTTTTTCAGTATTGAACATTGCCGTCGTTTTTGCATGAACTAGAGAGGTAGATCATTTTAAAAATTGGATTAAATTTACTTTCATTTTACTTCTCAGATGCCCCAACAGATGTAAAAGTAGATTACACAGGAAACAGCTCTGTGTTGGAAGGTGGCCAGATCTCACTTACATGTAACACCACAAGCAGGCCTGCACCCACGCTCTACAAGTGGCATGTTTCCCCAAACAGCTTCATCTTCACCCCCAATGGAAGTACTGTTGTCCTTCAACATGTAACAAGAGACACATCTGTTTCCTGCACCGCCAATAACTCTATTGGACAGGTCGAGTCAAAGCAGCTATCGCTCAATGTTCATTGTGAGTAGTCTTTATGTGTTTTACTGTTAAGTTTCTTTTAGAAAATTCTTGAGCATGGTATAGTAGTGATCTGTGTTACAGTGGCAATCCAGCTTAACATTAGTGTTGCATTTATAACTTCCTTATGTTTTCCAACATGACTAAATCCATCCACAGCATGGAGGAATTCTTTGTTTCTCGATAATACAATATGCTGTGTTTTTTTCTTTATTAATCCAGAATATATATAAAAAAGAAATTTAGGCTGGTTAATAAACAACTGTTTAGAACAGCTAGAATTTAAGTGAGAACCAGATCAAGCTGGTATTGTTAACAGTACAAAATATAAAATGTACTGTAAATATATACAGAAGTGCCCTAAAAAATAAACATACTTCAACATGAAAAATATATATGCCTCTTTGCTCATGGTCACATGATAGTATCAATGATCGTTCAACTACTAACATCTTTAGAGGAAACATCATACTGCACATTGCTGACATAGTTCAATTCAAAATTTTATAAAAGAGCATAGATAGCAACTGTTGAAGTGTATAGATTTTTGTGCCCCTCTGTTTGTTAATTATAAAATAAATTTTTGCTAACGAATGAAAGCATAGCATTGGTGTGGCAACTCTAACTCCCCTTCATAACAGCACCCCACTTTTGTTTATTTTCCCATGATAGCACACCCCAAGCATTTTTCTGTTTCAAGTTTTTTTTTTTTTCTGCATTTGCTCCAAAGTGAAATTCTTGACAGATTTTAGTCATTCAAATCTGAAACTCCATATTGCCTTAACATATAAAGCTGGCTGTACTGTATATATGTGCAATAGGAAAGAGGCAGTTGGTTCTCAGTGGTTAAGGCATAGTCATGATTTTTCCTCTCTGTAAAAAGTCTATATTTTACAAAATTTGGCAGACACCCTTATCCTGAGTCACTTACCCTATGTTGTTATATAGCAGATCTGAGCAGGTGAGGGTTGAGGTCCTTGCTAAAGGCAGCTTGGTTGTTTTGGGGTCTGAACCTGTTCTGAACTACTGATCAGTAGCCCAACATCTTAAACACTGATCTACCCCTGCCCGTTGGACTGAAAAAATAGTCTACAATACTGGACAACCATTTAGATTTTTTTTTTTTTTTTTTGCAGTATTGAACATTGCCTGGCTTTTGCATGAACTAGAGAGGTAGATAATAAAAAAAAATGAAATTAAATTTACGTTCTCTTTACATCTCTGTACTCTAATCTTCATACAGGGGCATGAAAAATTAGGTGAACCCACTTTGTAATGTCATGTTTTTTTTGCATTAAACAGTTATGAAATGTGATCTGACCTTTGTCTAAATCAAAAGTATTGACAAATATAATGTGCCTAAAATAATAATACCAAAAATGTGATCTTTCATGTCTTTATTGAGAAGAACCAAAAATATTTAATAGTGCTAGAGGAAAAAGTTTGCTAATATTTGAGTTCATGACTTCAAAAAAGCAAATTGGAAGGCATCTCTGGGACTGTGTAACATCTGTGTTTATTATTCTATGGTACGTAAAGAATTAAACAGGTAGAGTGTCCATGGCAGAACACCACGAAGGAAGCCTTTGCTGTGCATTGCTGCACACCTGAACATTGTGAAATCTGACACAAAACTACTCATAACGTCTCTTCTAATCAACATTTTCATTTAATTTATGTCGCAGGTTTTCTTCACACAATAACTGAAGGACTGGCAAAGTTTCATAAAATTATGTCTAACTAGTGTTGCGTGATACTGTGACAAATTCGGCTGGACAGACATACAGACAGAGACTAGTTTCAGGTCTTTCAATGTATAAAACATAAAGATATCATTGAAGCAGCGAGTTCTCACCATTTTTACAAACAAAACTTTTAATTTAGTTATATAGATACTCTTGACTTGATGAGGATCAGATTGTCTCGGGTTACTTGGCTGTAACCCTGTTCCCTGATAAAGCGGGAACGAGATGCTGCGTGAAAACGCTATGGGAACATCTCATTGTTTCCAGTTGAGAATCCTGTGTATGTCAAAACCGCCGAATACTTCGGCTTATAACCTCTGCCAGGCATGACGTCACCGAATAAGGTGCACCTGCAGGTTATAAATAGGAGTGAACCGGAAACATCCTCAGGTCAATTTTGTCTGAAGGACGTCCAGACACGCCAGCAGTGGAAGGCGAGGGGGGGGGCATCAAGGAGGAAAACACGATCCCTGACCTCGATGCCCGTGAGATTAAATCACAGATGTCTCTCTGTGGCAACCGTGGCAGCCATAGAAAAATAAATCTGTGGCTAGGCGCCATCAATAGACCCGCCAGTGCTCAGAACTCTTAGCAGGTGAGCTTGGTATGCCTGCAAAACTGCTATGGTGTGCAGAGCAGCACCAGCCTGACCCGCTGCCTGAAAAGCTTTCCCCACCAACGAAGATGTTAGTCTACATGGCTTGGTGGACAATGTGGGCTTTTTCAGGGAGGATGAGCTCCCAGGGAAGAGATAGCTCGCAAGCGTCTCTTCAATCTGGGGTATTTTCTGAGGATTTTTTATTTTTATTTTAATTATTCCTTTTATTTATTTATTTATTTTTGTGGCGAGAGAGGAAATCTATTCGGCCCCTTCACAAAAAGCGCCGGAGCGCGCTTGAGAAGCGGACTCTAAAACTTCCTGATCCGGGGAGAGCGCGAGAGAAAGGGGGAATTCCGTCTAATGCTCGTCTGCCAGATCGGCACGCTATGTCCATGGAAGCAAGGGCCATCTGAGGATGTTTCCAGTTCACTCCTATTTATAACCTGCAGGTGCACCTTATTCGGTGACGTCATGCCTGGCAGAGGTTATAAGCCGAAGTATTCAGCGGTTTTGACATACACAGGCTTCACAACCGGAAACAAAGAGATGTTCCCATAGCATTTTCACGCAGCATCGAGGAATCGAGGAATCTCTTCCGTCTGCTCACAAGAAGCGCCGGAGCGCGCTTGAGAGGCAGACGCTAAATACTTCCTGATCCGGGGAGAGCGCGAGAGAAAGGGGGAGATCCCATCTCATACGCACGCGAGCCCCAGGAATGCGCTGCGGCTCGCGGTTTCTCTTTAAGAAAGCAAGCCGGTGCGCAAAGTGCCTTAATAGGAAGATCACAGTGCCATTATCGGTAAGTAAAGTTTTCTCTCCTACCGTGATTCTGTTGCACACACACACGCAAACACAAAGGGGTCCTGAAGACAAAAAGATCTGAGGATGTTTCCAGTTCACTCCTATTTATAACCTGCAGGTGCACCTTATTCGGTGACGTCATGCCTGGCAGAGGTTATAAGCCGAAGTATTCAGCGGTTTTGACATACACAGGCTTCACAACCGGAAACAAAGAGATGTTCCCATAGCATTTTCACGCAGCATCGAGTGTAGCTTTTGAAAGGGAACACATTTTATGACAAATGAATACAGAAAATCATGAAATTCCAAAAGGTTCGCCTACATTTTCTTGCCACTGTGTTTATAGACCTGTACTTTTAATTTATTCGTATTTTATATTTAATATTTCACACATTTCATCAGATGCCCCAACAGATGTGAAAGTAAATTACACAGGAAACAGCTCTGTGTTGGAAGGTGGCCAGATCTCACTTACATGTATCGCCACAAGCAGGCCTGCACCCACGCTCTACAAGTGGCATGTTTCCCCAAACAGCGTCAACTTCACCTCCAATGGAAGTACTGTTGTCCTTCAACATCTAACAAGAAACACATCTGTTTCCTGCACCGCCACTAACTCTGTTGGACAGGTCGAGTCAAAGCAGCTATCGCTCAATGTTCATTGTGAGTAGTCTTGATGTGTTTTACTGTTAAGTTTCTTTTAGAAAATTTTTGAGCATGATATTGTAGAGATTGATGTTAAAGTGACAATCCAACGAAACATTAGTGTTGCATTTATAACTTCCTTATGTTTAACAACATGACTAAATTAATTCTTTGTTTCTCGATAATACAATATGCTGTGTTTTTTTCTTTATTAATAAGGATTATGTACATATAAATAAATTTAGGCTGGTGAATAAACAACTGTTTAGAGCAGCTAGAATTTAAGTGGAACCAGAGCAAACTGGTATTGCTAACATTGCAAAATATTAAATGTACTGTAACTATATGCAGAGGTCGTCACATTTCCATCACAAACTGCCGTCATTTGTCCCTTTTACCCACGCTGTCAAGTCTTCTTCCTCACATGCTCATGTTTTCCTTCCGTCTGTCATGCTCTTTCACATGCCTCACCCCTTTACACAACGGCATCTGATTCACAACTAATTTCTCCCGACATTTAAGGAGGCACAGAGCACTGTCTCATTGCCAGATTATTTTGTGCCTTCAGAGCCCAATTTTCTCGTCTTTCTTTCGTATTAGTTGTTTTCATTCTCGACCTCGAATGATCTCAGTATTCGCTTCTTGTTCCTCTTTTTTGATCTCATTCGCTATTTGTCTCCCTGCTGGTTTCGACCTCTCATTTCGATTCACGTTTACATCTCTGCTCGCTCTCCTTTAGAATTTTCACATCGCTGACTGCCTCATTGGCTTTGAACTCTCGCACTGGCTCATGACAATGTCTCTGCTCGCTCCCTTTTTGAATTACGCTCCGCTGCCTGATTTAACCGGCTTTTAGACCTGTTGCTCCATCTCTGAATTATATCACTAGGATTTTCCACGAAAACACAGAAGTGCTCGACTGCCAATGTGCCTCACCTCTCTCGTTCAAAACCGCGTCTGAGCCCCGCCCCCTTTGAGCTATAAATCTGCACCTGGGTCCTCTTCCTCTTACATTCTTCATCTCTCTGCCCCGCTTGACAGAATAATCTTGCCACGATGTACCCAGCAGATTTAAACAGGCTAAGAACAGCATTGGAAAGCCAGGTTGTCATGCTGGGCTCACAACTCAATAACATCAACCAAACTCTCAAGACCATTACAGATTCCCTTGCTGCCCTTTCAACACCTCCAGGCAGCTCCCCCAGCACAGCCCACGGTCCCTGCCGCTATACCAGCTGCAGCACCCTTCACTTTGCACCCCCATGAACCCCACCTACCCGCCCCACCCTCTTATGATGGCGACCCTGGTACATGCTGTTCCTTCATGTCCCAATGCTCCCTGGTTTTAGGGATGCAAGATTCGTCCTTTCCCATTGAGTGCTCCAAGCTGGCATACATTATCACCTTACTCTCAGGTATGGCCCGGGAATGGGACATGGCCCTCTGCTCAAGCCCCATGCTGCAGGGACCTTAGGCCTTTTACCACTGAAATGCGGAGGGTGTTTTACCATTCCTCCACTGGACAAGAGGCAGCTGTTCGAATCCTCAACCTAAGACAAGGATCTTGTTCCGCTTACAACTACGCCATTGAGTTTCATACATTGGCGGCCCCCAGTAGTTGGGATGAGCGCGCTCTTTGTGACGCCTTCGTTAATGGTGTAGCGGAATCCGTGAAGGATGAATTAGCTTCCCTTGAGCTACCCTCTGGTTTCCAAGAATTAACGGACTTGGCCTATCGCGTCGACAGCCCCCTTCGTCTTAGCCAACGGGGGAGAGGCCACACATTCAATGAGTGCAGCTCACCCTCCCTTCCTGAACCTGCTCCCAAGCCCATGCGAGAGCCTGCTTCTATTGTGGTCAAGCTGACCGCAATAAAAGGCAAGGCCCCCTAGTGAAATTGAGGGTCATAGGGGTCCAGAACCCGGACATTAACTCAACCCCTCGCTCCTGCCGTCCTGTCCTTGTGACCGTTAACAACAGGACCCACACTGTATGGGCCCTTGTTGACTCTGGTCAGAACCTGATTTGCCCCTGCACAGTAGATAACCTCAAGATCTCATCCACCCCTCTTGAACGTCCTCTTCCTGTTTAAGCTCTGGATGGTAGCAGCCTCAACCCCATCACTCATCCCACTCTGCCCGTCAGAATTTCGGGCAAACCACCCATAGTCTCATTTCACATCATGCACAGGTCCCATACACCAATTGTTCTCGGACGACCCTGTCTAGTGCAATATAACCCTCATATAGACTGGGTCCGGAAAATGATCCTAGGCTGGATCCCATCTTGTCTGCCCTCATACCTTCTCTCTACATTAATTCAGCCTCCGTCTGCTACAAATAAACGGGAGTCCCCCGATCTCATCAATGTACCCCCGGAGTATCGTAACCTCTGACAGGTCTTGTGTAAGTCCCGTTCCACCCCCCTGCCACTATATCGACCCTAAAATGGTTCCATCAATGGTCCAGACACAGCACCCCCCCAAGGGGGCGTCTCTACTCCCCCTTGGGGGGGTGCAGTGTCTGGAACTTGTCCTGTGCCCAAAGCAGAACCTGGTGCGCTAGCTTGTTCAAGAGGTGCTAGCTTGTTCAAGAGGCGCGAGCGCAGTCTACCCTGGTGATTTATGTACAAGACTACCGGAGTGCTGTCCACCCGCACTAGGACATGGTAGCCTCTCAACTGCTGGAGGAAGTGTTTCAGGGCCAGAAACAGAGCCATCATTTCGAGGCCACGCGAGATGACCTCTCCAGCTCCCTTGTGCTGGACGGCCATCCAAGACCGCACCCCAGCCCGTGAGGGAAGCGTCTGTCGTTAGCATCTTGCGACGACAAGACGGACCTAGAGTGGGACCCAAAGTCAGAAACCGGGGTCTGAACCACATAGAAAGGGTATGAAGCCCCCGGCGCGTAACCCTTATTAGCCTCTGGGGGTGGGCCCTTGAATGAAACCCCCTGGCTCTTAGCCACAGCTGAAACGCTCTCATGTGCAGAAGGCCCAAAGGTATCACTGTGGACGCAGCCGCCATGAGGCCTAAAGATTTCTGAAAGTGATGAACAGTGACCTTCTGGCCTAGCTTGATTTCCTTCAGGGTGTTGAGAATGGGATCGACACGAGCAGGAGACAACTGTGCCTGCATCGTGACCGAATCCCATGTGACACCCAAATATGTTGTCCTGTGAACAGGAAGGAGAACGCTTTTTGTGGCGTTGAGTCTCAATCCTAAAGAATGAAGATGGGCTAGGACAACATGCCGATGTCGAAGCGCTAGCTCCTGAGACTGGGCCAGAATCAGTCAGTCGTCTATGTAATTCAAAATACGGATGCCCTGGAGTCGTAAAGGAGCCAGAGCTGCATCCATGCATTTTGTATATGTGCGGGGTGACAGAGCTAGGCCAAATGGAAGGACCCGATACTGGTAAGCTTCGCCCCCAAAGGCGAAACTCAGGAACTTCCTGTGCTGTGGCAATATTTCTATATGGAAATATGTGTCCTTGAGATCGATTGTCACAAACCAATCCTCTAGTTGAATTTGAGAAACAATCATTTTGACAGTCAACATTTTGAATCTGGATTTCCTGAGATAGCGGTTCAAGCTGCGAAGATCCAAGATTGGACACAACCCCCGCCCTCTCTTGGGCACCAAAAAGTACCGACTGTAGTAGCCCGACTCTCTGTCTGGAAGGGGAACATGTTCTATGGCCCCTTTGCCCAGCAGAGTCTTTAACTCCTGGGCCAGCAGATGTGCTCGGTCCGGTTTCACGGAAGTGGAGAGCACGCCGTTGAAATGCGGAGGACGATGTGCAAACTGAATCCTGTAGCCTGTGCCTACAATCTTTTGTACCCAAGGAGATATGCCTGGCAGTAGTTTCCACGCTGCCAGCTTCTCCGAAAGGGGCACGAGCTTTGACACTTCGGCTTGATGGGGGGGGGGGGGGGGGGTGTTAGGTGTTGGGTATCCTGAAGTATGGCAGGAGATACCCGAACACCCAACTCTTCGTTGGAGACCGGCACTCCCCGAAACACCAGTGGTGGCGGGGATTGAACACCGGCCTCCAGGGAGTGCCAGGGAGGTGGCCCTGTTTTGTGATTAAAATCCAGGCGCCCCTCTCTGGGGGGGGGGGGGGGGGGAACACCCCCACGGCCCCAGGCGCACGACCTCAGGGCTTCATCTTCGAAGAGAGGAAGCTCCTCAGATCTGGTCTTTTTGAGGCAGATTTCTGAGAAGGGCGGCGAGCCCCACCCCAGTCTTTACGAGGGGGTGTGCGGCTGGTCATGCTCTCCTTCTGGACCTCATGCCTGACAGGGGCCAGACCTGGCCGGGGCCGGGTGGCCGACGGTCCCGGTTCTTGAGCACGGCGGGGAAGGAACCTCCCAAAGGCCTGTTCATATAGCTTCGCCTCCCGAAACCTAGTGGCGACGGAATTAACAGCGTCGCCAAAGAGGCCGGAAGGCGAGACGGGGGCGAGAGGTTCAGCCACAGATGCCTCTCCGTGGATACCATGGCAGCCATAGAACGGCCCACAGCACGGGCACAGACAGGT
The DNA here is from genome assembly GCA_030347435.1 of Clarias fuscus. Taxonomy (NCBI): domain Eukaryota; kingdom Metazoa; phylum Chordata; class Actinopteri; order Siluriformes; family Clariidae; genus Clarias; species Clarias fuscus. Next base: position 21,163,324 of record CM059226.1, on the reverse strand, counting down.
CTGTGGCTCGGCGCAGCTCTGCAAACGCCTTGTCATCAATAACCCCGCCGGTGCTCAGGTCCTTCAGCAGGTCAGCCTGATAAGCCTGCAAAACCGCCATGGTGTGCAGTGAAGCGCCAGCCTGTCCTACTGCCTGAAAAGCTTTACCCACCAAAGCAGATGTCAATCTGCACAGCTTGGAGGGGAGAGTAGGCTTTTTCAGGGAGGATGATGTCCCACAAGAGAGATAGCCCGCAAGCGTCTCTTCTATCTGGGGCATCATCATATAACCGCGTGCTTTTGCATCAATGATATTCGAATAACTCGAAGTCGATGGTACAAAAACACGCGATGAATACGGCCTGCTCCAAGAAAGAGTTAATTCATCATGGAGGTCACCAAAGAAGGGGAGAGAGAGACGTTGAGGCTCCTCCCCCCGGCCACCCGACAGAAACCTGTCATCTAATCTCGAACGCTTAGGGGAATCTTGCTTCTGCGGCCAGTCGATATGCAATCGCTCGACCGCACGCGTTACAACCTCTAATAATTCCTCATAAGCTCTGTCAGCACTGGAGGAGCGTTGTGAGGAGGCTACTTCCATGGAAGCGCGCTTGCGAAGTGGAAGCTAAAACTTCCTGATCCGGAGAGAGCGAGAGAGAAATTGGAAATTCCATCTTGTGCGCGTCTGCCAGATCAGCACGCGAGCCCCAGGAATGCGCCGCAGCTCGCGGTTTCTCTTTAAAGAAAGCGAGCCGCGCGCGAAGCACCTTAATAGGGAGAAGATCACAGTACTCACATTCTCCCTGAAGCCCGAGGCGCGCGTGTTCTTTCCCCAAGCACTCAAGACAAAACTCGTGAAGATCGCCCTCCGAAAGAGATCTATCGCACGGAGGCACGCATCTCTTAGGCAACTCCGCCATAACGGTGAGTTAATGCTGTTATTTTTATTTTTGCTTTCATTACGGCTTGCACATGCACACGCAAACACAAAGCGGTCCTGAAGACAAAAAGATCTGAGGATGTTTCCGGTTCACTCCTATTTATAACCTGCAGGTGCACCTTATTCGGTGACGTCATGCCTGCACAGGTTATAAGCCGAAGGTATTCGGCAGGTTTGACATGCACAGGCTTAACAACCGGGCAACAAAGAGATGTTCCCATAGCGTTTTCACGCAGCATTGAGTGTAGCTTTTGAAAGGGAACAAGTCATCCAACCAACCTCAAGCAGACTACGTAAAACCACTTCCTATCCGTCACCGTCCTTGGTCTCACATTCCCCTGGATTTCATTACAGGACTCACAACTTCGGAGGGGAACTCTTGCAGTATGACCATTGTTGATCTGACTAAACTCCCCTCTGCCAAGGAGACTGCCAAGCTGTTCATCCTCCACGGTTTTCGGTTCCACAGACATCCAGTTGACATTCTCAGGGGACAGTTTTCTGCACACTTCTGGAAGGCCTTCTGTAGACTTATCGGCGCTATGCCTAGCCTGTCTTCGGGTTACCATCTACAGTCCAATGGACAGATGGAGAGAAACAAACCTGAAGCTGGAGACCTTTCTCAGATGCATGACATCACAGAACTCATCTTCATGGAGCAGGATGCTCCCATGGGTAGAATACGCCCACAACCCTCTTCCCACATCATCTACCAGAATGTCTCGCTTTCAGTGCTGTTTGGGGTATCAACCACCCTTGTTTCCTTCTCTGGAGGACGAGGTAGTGGTTGAGTTTTGTGCGGCACTGCAAGAAGACTTGGCAGACAGCTCGGTCCCAACTTTTAAAGTCAGTACAAGCCTTCAAGCTACAAGCAGATCGTCTGCGCTCCACTGCCCCAAGATACAAGGTCGGCGATAGAGTAATGCTTGCCACATGGGACATTCCCATCAAAACTATTTCATGTAAACTATCCCCTAGGTTCATGGCCCATTTACCGTCACTAAGATCATCAACCCTTGCTCTGTCAAATTACACCTGCCTTCCACTATGCACAGGATAAATCCCACCTTCCACATCTCCCAAATCAAGCGCCTGGTTACCAACCCTCTATAGCTACGTTTACACTGTGAGTTAAATGTGACCCAATTCCGATTTTTTTCCGACATATTTCATATGTGACACATAATCGGATATTTTCTATGTCCGTGTAAACAGGAAAAAAGCGCATGCATTCCGATATTTCGAGATCGGTTTCAGGCCTCCTTCATTTGTGGAAATAAATCAGATATAAATCAGATAAGTGCTAATGTGATTGTCGTGTTAACAGACAGATCGGATTTTCTGAGGCATTGCGTTCTGTACATCATTAAAACTGCAACTTCTTCGCGGTTAAATGACGTAATCAGGCACACTGACGCGCTGCTCATCCCCAAACAGATGCGCCAGACATTCCTCTGAATGGTTGAGGACACAATAAATGAAGCATATGTGCAGGCTGCAATGATGGCCCTTTTCCTCTTTCTCCGTTTCGCGAACTTTGCGTATATCGCAGAGCTAGCATCAAGCATATTTCGGCTTCGTTCATTTTGGCTAGTCTGTAGTGCAAGAACCTCCCTTTAGTATGCACAATGTTTTAGATGGTATGGCAAGTGTAAACACTTGAATCGGATATGGGTCATAGTTGAAAGAACGTGTAAACAGACGGTCAGAAAAATCAGATATAGGCAACAAATCAGAACTGGGCATTGAGACCTGCAGTGTAAACGGGGCTTTAGTCTATGGTGTTGCAACTCTAACTCCTCTTTATCACAGCACTCCACTTTTGTTTATTTTCCCATGAGAGTACACCCCAAGTATTTCTTGTGTTTTTTTTTTTTTTGCATTTGTTACAAAGTGAAATTCTTGACAGATTTTAGTCATTAAACTATGAATTTGGCAGACACCCTTATCCTGAGTGAATTACCTTATCTTGTTATACTGTACATCTGAGCAGGTGACAGTTACAGGTCTCGCTCAAGGCAGCTTGGTTGTTTTGGGGTGTGAACCTGTTCTGAACTTCAGATCAGTAACCCAACATCTTAACCACTGATCTACCCCTGCCCCTTGGACTGAAAAAAATAGTCTACAATACTGTACAACCGTTGTGAATAATTATTATTTTTCTTTTGCAGTATTGAACATTGCCTTCCTTTTGATTGAACTAGAGGGGTAGATAATTAAAAACATGGAATTAGATTTACTTCCCATTTACTTCTCTGTACTCAAATTTTGATACAGGGGCATGAAAAAGTAGGTGAACTCTCTTTGTAATTTCATGTTTTTTTGCATTAAACAATGTGATCTGATCTAAGTAAAGAGTATTAAACAGTAAATGTGATCTGACCTTCATTTAAGTCAAGAGCATTGACAAATATAATATGCCTAAAATTATATTTCCAAAAAATCTGATCTTTCATGTTTTCATTGAGAACAACCATAAAAAAATAATGCTAGTGGAAAAAGTATGTGAATCTCTAAGTTAATGACCTCAAAAAAGCGAATTGGAGTCAGGTGTTAACTGGAGTCTTGTTAAGAAAATGAATTTGGAGTATTGGACGAGCTAGAGTACTTTGAATGATAAAAACCACTCAAAATCTTTGAGTTTGCTTGGCACAAGGAGTATACACACTATATCCAAAAAGCTTACAAAGATCAACGATCAAGAATTGCTGATTTACATACAGTAAAAGCATGAAAGGGTTACAAAGTGATTTCAATGATGTTAGAAATTTACCAGTCTAAGGCCAAAGATTTGAAGGCATCAGTGGGACTGGCTAACATGTGTTTATTAATCTACAGTACGTAAAGCATTAAACAGACAGAGTGTCTACGGCAGATCACCACAAAGGAAGTCTTTCCTGTGCATTGCTGCACACCTGAACTTTGTGAAATCTGGCACAAAACTACTCAGAATGTCCCTTGTAGTCAACATTTTATTTCATTCATGGCACAGGTTTTCTTCATGCAAATACTGAAGGACTGGCATAGTTTAATTAAATTCGGTCTAGCTAGTTTTGAAGGAGTGAGTTCTCCCCATTTTTTACAAATAAAACTTTATTAGTTTTATTTACAGTGGAACCTTGGACAACGAACGTAATTTGTTCTGGAAGCGGGCATGTATATCAAAACAGTCGTAATTTGTATTTTCCCATAAGAAATAATGGAAATTCAAATTATTTATTCCACAGTCCAAAAAAAAAAAAAAATACATAAAAATAATTAATATAAAATATAAAGTAGAAATATAACAAACTAACCTGCACTTTACCTTTAGCAAAAAGAAAAAAAATAAATCCCGACAAATAAGCGTTTCCATTTGTGCGCACAGCCTCTGTGTGTGTGTGTGTGTGTGGGAGTGTGTGGAATTAGCCCTTATCCTCTCCTCATCTTACACAATAACATACGGTACTCAGAAAAGCAAGACTTATTCATTTTCCAAGTCAAAATTGATTAAAAATCTTTGCCCGTCTTGCGGAACACTTGCAAACCACGTTACTCGCAATCCAAGGTTCCACTGTACATAGATACTCTTGACTTGATAAGGATCAGATCACATTTTATTGCAAATTATTGCAGAAAATCATGACATTCCAAAAGGTTCACCTACTTTTTCTTGCCACTATGTTCATAGAGCTGTACTTTTATTTTATATTTAATATTTCTCACATTTCATCAGATGCCCCAAAAGATGTGAAAGTAGATTACACAGGCAACAGCTCTGTGTTGGAAGGTGGCCAGATTTCACTTACATGTATCGCCACAAGCAGGCCTGCACCCACGCTCTACAAGTGGCATGTTTCCCCAAAGAGGGTCACCTTCACCCCCAATGGAAGTATTGTTTTCCTTCAACATGTAACAAGAGACACATCTGTTTTCTGCACCGCCACTAACTCTATTGGACAGGTCGACTCAAAGCAGCTATTTCTCCATATCCATTGTGAGTAGTCTTGATGTGTTTGAAGTTTCTTTTAGAGAATTCTTGAGTATGGTATTGTAGTGATTTGTGTTAAAGTGGCAATCCAGCTTAACATTAGTGTTACATTTGTAACTTCCTGATGTTTTCCAACATGACAAAATCCACCAACAGCATAGAGGAATTTTTACTTTCTCGATGATACAATATGCTGTGTTTTTTTTCTTTAAAAAAAAATAGGCTGGTGAATGAACAAGTGTTTAGAGCAGCTCGACTTTAAGTGAGAACCAGAGCAAACTGGTATTGCTAGCGTTGCAAAATATTAAATGTACTGTAACTATATACAGAGATGCCCAAGAAGTAAACACACTTCAACATGAAAAATATATGGCTCTGTGCTGATGGTCACATGATAGCATCAATGATGGTTTAACTACTGACATCTTTAGAGGAAACGTCTCGGGCTGTAACCCTGTTCCCTGATAAAGCGGGAATGAGATGCTGCATGAAAACGCTATGGGAACATCTCTTTGTTGCCCGGTTGTGAAGCCTGTGCATGTCAAAACCGCCGAATACCTTCGGCTTATAACCTCTGCCAGGCATGACGTCACCGAATAAGGTGCACCTGCAGGTTATAAATAGGAGTGAACCGGAAACATCCTCAGGTCAATTGTCTGAAGGACGTCCAGGCACGCCAGCAGTGCGGCATCGGAACGCAGCATCTCGTTCCCGCTTTATCAGGGAACAGGGTTACAGCCAAGTAACCCGAGACGTTCCCTTTCAAAAGCTACACTCGATGCTGCGTGAAAACGCTATGGGAACATGAGAATACCAACGCCGCCGCACTGCAAGTGTCTGGACCCCCAGGTTGTGTAGCGTGTGCGCACAAGCCGAAGAGGTCTCAGACCTAGCACTGGGATGAGGATTCAAGGATCCGGGAACCCGGAGTAGCATTGACATCCAGACTATAAAATCTAACAAACGTGTGTGGAGAGGACCAGCCCGCCGCATCACACACCTGCTGCAGGGGGACGCCTCTTGCCAAGGCAATCGATGAGGCAATGAGGTTGAGTGAGCCCTGATTCCGAGAGGTGAAGTGTGACCACGCGCCTCATAGGCTAGGGCAATGGCATCTCTCACCCAGTGTGACAGAGTCTGTCTAGTGGTCCGGTTGCGACCCCCATGGCAAATAAAGAGCTGCTCTGACTTACGCCACTGGCTAGTGCGGTGGGCGTAGATCCGAAGAGCACATACTGGACACAGTAAGTGAAGTCTTTCCTGCTCCGGAGCTGTGAAAGGCGGAGGACAGAAGGCTTCGAGAACAACTGGGTGCATGGTCGAGAATAGAACCTTGGGAAGATAGTTCGGGTGAGGATGCAGAATAGCTTTGACTAGCCCAGGGGCAAAGTCTAGGCAGGATGGGGAGACAAAGAGCCTGCAGATCCCCAATCCTCTTCAAAGAAGTAAGAGCCATAAGAAAAACCATCTTAAGAGACAGAAGCCTGACAGGTGCTGACTCTAGTGGTTCGAAAGGGGTGTCGGCCAGGCCTTCGGGTACGATAGTTAAGTCCCATGAAGGGACCATCGCTTTAGTGGGCGGCTTCAACCGTTTAGCTCCACGAATACAACAAGCAACTAAATGGTGCTTGCCCACAGAAACCCCATCATTCAGAGCTTGGCAAGCCGAAATAGCGGCTACGTACATTGAGCGTACTAGGGCATAAGCCCGAGGACAATTTTTCTTGCAGAAACTCCAGCACTGAAACAATCTGGCAGTGAACTGGGTCTACATGTCTTGCCATGCACCAATTTTCAAATACACTCCATTTGAGGGCATAAGTTCTTCTAGTGGAGGGAGCCCTGGCACTTAAAATGGTTTCAATTACGCTGGCTGAAAGCCCAGCATGTCTTAGTTGGTCTCGTTCAGGGGCCAAACGTAAAGGTTCCAGAGCTCGGGCCGGGGATGAAGTATTGTCCCCTGCGCCTGAGACAGAAGAACCCTCCTCACTGGAATCACCCAGGGTGAGCCGTCGAGGAGAGATATTAGATCCGAGAACCACACTCTGGTCGGCCAATGGGGCGCTATCAATAAGAGGTGCAAACCCTGGAAGCAGAACTATAGGTGGAAATGCATAAAGGCGTAATCTGGGCCACAACCTGGTGCGCTAGCTTGTTCAAGCGGCGTGAGCGCAGTCCACCCTGGCGATTTATGTATGAGACTACCGCAGTGCTGTCCACCCGCACTAGGACATGGTAGCCTCTCAGCTGCTGGAGGAAGTGTTTCAGGGCCAGAAACAGAGCCATCATTTCGAGGCAATTGATGTGCCACGCGAGAAGATGACCTCTCCAGCTCCCTTGTGCTGGACGGCCATCCAAGACCGCACCCCAGCCCCGTGACGGAAGCGTCTGTCGTTAGCATCTTGTGACGACAAGACGGACCTAGAGTGGGACCCAAAGTCAGAAATCGGGGTCTGAACCACATAGAAAGGGTACAAAGCCCCCGGCGTGTAACCCTTATTAGCCTCTGGGGGTTGGCCCTTGAATGAAACCCCCTGGCTCTTAGCCACAGCTGAAACGCTCTCATGTGCAGAAGGCCCAAAGTTATCACCGTGGACGCAGCTGCCATGAGGCCTAAAGATTTCTGAACGTGATGAACAGTGACCTTCTGGCCTAGCTTGATTTCCTTCAGGGTGTTGAGAATGGAATCGACACGAGCAGGAGACAACTGTGCCTGCATCGTGACCGAATCCCATGTGACACCCAAATATGTTGTCCTGTGAACAGGAAGGAGAACGCTTTTTGTGGCGTTGAGTCTCAATCCTAAAGAATGAAGATGGGCTAGGACGACATCCCGATGTCGAAGCGCTAGCTCCTGAGACTGGGCCAGAATCAGCCAGTCGTCTATCTAATTCAAAATACGGATGCCCTGGAGCCAGAGCTGCATCCATGCATTTTGTATATGTGCGGGGTGACAGAGCTAGGCCAAATAGAAGGACCCGATACTGGTAAGCTTCGCCCCCAAAAGCGAACCTCAGGAACTTCCTGTGCTGTGGCAATATTTCTATATGGAAATATGCGTCCTTGAGATCGATTGTCACAAACCAATCCTCTAGTTGAATTTGCGAAACAATCATTTTGACAGTCAACATTTTGAATCTGGATTTCCTGAGATAGCGGTTCAAGCCGCGAAGATCCAAGATCAGACGCAACCCCCCCCCTCTCTTGGGCACCAAAAAGTACCGACTGTAGTAGCCCGACTCTCTGTCTGGGAGGGGAACATGTTCTATGGCCCCTTTGCCCAGCAGAGTCTGTAACTCCTGGGCCAGCAGATGTGCTCGGTCTGGTTTCACGTAAGTGGAGACCACACCGTTGAAACGCGGAGGACGATGTGCAAACTGAATCCTGTAGCCTGTGCCTACAGTCCTTTGTACCCAAGGAGATACGCCTGGCAGTAGTTTCCACGCTGCCAGCTTCTCCGAAAGGGGCACAAGCTTTGACATTTTATTGAAGCTTTTTCAATAGCCCGCAAGCATCTCTTCTATCTGGGGCATCATCATATAACCGCGTGCTTTCGCATGAACCATATTCGAATAAGTCGAAGTCGATGGCACAAACACACGCAATGAATACGGCTTGCTCCATGAAAGAGTTAATTCATCATGGAGGGCACCAAAGAAGGGGAGAGAGAGAGACGTTAAGGCTCCTCCCCCCGGCCACCCGACAGAAACCTGTTGTCCAATCTCGAACGCTTGGGGGAGTCTCGCTTCTGCGGCCAGTCGATATGCAATCGCTCGACCGCACATGTTATAACCTCTAGTAATTCCTCATAAGCTCTGTCAGCACTGGGGAGGAGGCTTGGAAGCGAGAGAGGAGGATTCTTCCGCTCCTACACAAGAAGCGCCGGAGTGCGCTTGCGAAGTGGAAGCTAAAACTTCCTGATCCGGAGAGAGCGAGAGAGAAATTGGAAATTCCATCTCGTGCGCGTCTGCCAGATCAGCACGCGAGCTCCAGGAATGCGCGAAGCACCTTAATAGGGAGAAGGTCACAGTACTCACAGTCTCCCTGAAGCCCGAGGCGAGCGTGTTCTTCCCCCAAGCACTCGAGACAAGATTCATGAAGATCGCCCTCCAAAAGAGATCTATCGCACGGAGGCACGCATCTCTTAAGCAACTCCGCCATATCGGTGAGTTAATGCAATTATTTTCGCTTTCGTTATGGCTTGCACATGCACACGCAAACACAAAGCGGTCCTGAAGACAAAAAGATCTGAGGATGTTTCCGGTTCACTCCTATTTATAACCTGCAGGTGCACCTTATTCGGTGATGTCATGCCTGGCAGAGGTTATAAGCCGAAGGTATTCGGCGGTTTTGACATGCACAGGCTTCACAACCGGGCAACAAAGAGATATTCCCATAGCGTTTTCACGCAGAGCTGCATCCATGCATTTTGTATATGTGCGGGGTGACAGAGCTAGGCCAAATAGAAGGACCCGATACTGGTAAGCTTCGCCCCCAAAAGCGAACCTCAGGAACTTCCTGTGCTGTGGCAATATTTCTATATGGAAATATGCGTCCTTGAGATCGATTGTCACAAACCAATCCTCTAGTTGAATTTGAGAAACAATCATCAGCAGCATCGAGTGTAGCTTTTGAAAGGGAACATAGTACTGCACATTACTGATATAATTAAGTTCAAGATTTAAAAAAAGAGCATAGATAACAGCTGTTGAAGGGTGTATACATTTTTGTGCCCTCCTGTTTGTATAAGAAATTGTTGCTAACGATTGAAAGGATAGCATTGGTGTGGCAACTCTAACTCCCCTTCATCACTGCAAACGACTTTTATTTATTCCCTCATAATAGCACACCCCGAGTATTTCTTGTGTTTCAACTGTTTTTTTCCATTTGTTCCAAAGTGAAATTCTTAACAGATTTCTACATTCAACTCTGTAACTCCATACTGCCTTAACATATAAAGCTGGCTGTACTGTATATATGTGCAATAGGAAAGGGGCAGTTTGTTCTCAGTGGTTTAGGGATAGTAATGATTTTTTCCCCTTTGTAAAAAGCCTATTTTTTGCACAATTTGGCAGAGACCCTTATCCTGAGTGAATTACCTTATCTTGTTATGCAGTACATCTGAGCAGGTGAGGGTTGAGGGTCTCGCTAAAGGCAGCTTGGTTGTTTTGGGGCCTAAACCTGTGACTTTCAAATCAGTAGCCCAACATCTTAAACACTGATCTACCTCTGCCTCTTCGACTGAAAAAATAGTCTACGATACTGTACAACCATTGTGATTAAAAAATTTTTTTGCATTATTGACCATTGCCTTCCTTTTGCATGAGAGAGGTAGATAATTAACAAAAAAAAATGTAATTAAATCTACTTCCAATTTACTTCTCTTTACTCAAATTTTGATACGCTAGCATGAAAAAGTAGGTGAACCCCCTTTGTAATTTCATATTTTTTTTTCATTAAACAGTTATAAAATGTTGTCTGATCTTCATCTAAGTCAAGAGTATTGACAAATATAATGTGCCTAAAATAATAATACCAAAAAATCTGATATTTCATGGCTTAATTGAGAAAAATCATAAAAACCTAATAATGCTACTAGAAACAGTACATGAATCTTTGAGTTAATGACCTCTAAAAAGCTAATTGAAGTCAGGTATTACCTGTAGTCTTGATAAGAAAATTAATTTGGAGAAGTTGACTAGAGCTACAGTACTTTGAATGATGATAAACTTCTCATAACGTCCCTTGTACTTAATTTTTTTTTTTCATTTATGGTGCAAGTTTTCTCCACGCAAATACTGAAGGACTGGCAAAGTTTCATCAAATTCTGTCTAGCTAGTTTTACGTGATACTGTTACAAAATAGGCTGGACAGACAGACATACATACAGACAGAGACTGGTTTTAGGCCTTTCAATGTATAAAACAAAGATATTATTGAGGGTATTATATTATTTTTACAAACAAAACTTTTATTTTATTTATATAGATACTCTTGAATTGATGAGGATCAGATCACATTTCATGACAGATTAACATGAAATTATAAAAAGTTTGCCTACTTTTTCTTGCCACTATGTTCATAGAGCTGTACTTTTATTTGATTTGATTTTATATTTAATATTTCTCACATTTCATCAGATGCCCCAACAGATGTGAAAGTAGATTACACAGGAAACAGCTCTGTGTTGGAAGGTGGCCAGATCTCACTTACATGTGTCGCCACAAGCAGGCCTGCACCCACGCTCTACAAGTGGCATGTTTCCCCAAACAGCGTCACCTTCACCCCCAATGGAAGTACTGTTGTCCTTCAACATGTAACAAGAGACACATCTGTTTCCTGCACCGCCAATAACTCTATTGGACAGGTCGACTCAAAGCAGCTGTTGCTCAATGTCCATTGTGAGTAGTCTTGATGTGTTTTGCTGTTAAGCAGCCCCTGAGCAGGGTACTGTGTTAAAGTGGCAATGCAAATTAATATTAGTGTTCTATTTGATATTGCTTCTCTAAACTTTGCTGTGCATGTACTATATTAGATGCATAATATTAATGCATCTAAGTGACATCTAAGGTCACGGGCAGTCGCCTAAGCATTTCACTGCATATCGTACTGTGTATGACTGTGTATGTGACAAATAAAATTTGAATTTTGATTTTGAATTTGGTATGATGAGATTTTCTCACATTTAGGGTCTTATTTAGTAACTTATAATTTTTTTTAAATGTACAAATCATGTGAAGCTTGTCTTGAACTGATAAAATTTGTTTATGATTTGCATTAGCTCACAGTTTATTATGAATATGAAGACTGATACTATTTCTCTTTTACTAATCTCCTACAATGTCTCAACCCACCATATGATAATAATCATGGACCATATAAAAACCCCCTTTATACCAGTTTATATCCAGTCCATTAAATTGTTAACAATGACCCCCAGTTTGGTGGAGAACAGTCAAGTCGAGCTCAGTCAAGCTCACTCAACTCCTGATGCAATGCTGGCTTCTCGCTGCATCAGCTTGTACTGTAGCTCTTCTTGGCAGAAAAGAAGGTGGAAAGAGGTGAGAGTTGTGGCAATGATTCAATCCAACTTTTAATCAAGTTTACATAATTTAGCCCAGTGCTCTTTTGCCTGCCTGGCTTTTGCAGTCTGCAGGACCTAATTTTTCCATGACGGCGAAAAAACATTGCCAATGGGCCACGAGCATATATGTGGCGCTGGGTAACAAGAGGAGAACATTGTCACTGATTGGCTCACCTCTTTTCAGTCTGAGCTTTTTCCATATGCTGTTTTGGTAGACTCCCTTTGGTCGACTCAGTGCTCCGCCCATATTCTGCTGTCCTGCCTAGGCCCAGGGAACCCCTCAATGTAACACACAAGTCAGTGCTCAGTGAGACGTTCAAAGTTTATTGTGGAAGACAAAAGTATATATATATACACACACACACACACAAGGCACCAAAAGGAGGGAGCAGGAACTGTTACATCTGGCCTGGAATGTTTTTGAAAGATAACGTAGGGAAGAACAGGAGCTTTGGGAGTTGTTCTTAGTTAGGAGCCTCCAACGGTTTCACGACCTGAACATAGATTATACTAAGGAATGTGCTTGCTGATAGCGCAGCGTGTCGAGGTCAAAGAAAGAGAACACTGTTCTCATGCACACATGAGATCATGAAACACACTAAAAATTTAATATTCCCTACACACACAGTTAACATTATTTCGCAAGTTTAGTAGATATTCAGTGACTAACTGGTGATGATTACTCCACTCCAGCCTCCTTTGCCACATCAAGCAGACTGCTAGCCCATCTGTCTGCAGGTTGTACATGGAGATGTAGATCTGTTGGAATGCAACAGCCAACACACATCAGAAATTAACTTTGACATGACTGCATACTTTGGTCTGTGAGGGTTACTTTTGGCAGTCCTATGCAAACAAATACACAAGCTCTTTGTGATGTCCTATGATATGGCTTTCCAAAGTAACACCACCTCCGAATATTATATAGCGTAGTCTACCATAACCAAGATGAATTTGTGACCTTTCGCTCATTTTGTGAAGGGCTCGACAATATCTATTCCGTTGCTCTTGAGCATCCTGCTGATGCTCGGGAAGAGAGTAAGTGGGGCGGGTTTTTTTTTTTTTTTTGAGTATTTTTGGCACACGGGGCAAAGCTCCCTTCACACCTCATCTGCTGAGACCTGCTAAAAGATTAGAGGGATCATTAACCTCACCTCCTATTTCTGGAGTCTGTGTAATTATGCAGGGCATTGTAGTGTTTTTTTTTTTTTTGGCAACCGTCGTTTCTCAGAGCCAAATGAAAGTGTTGTGAGGGAGACCATATCACGCATGTTGCAGGCCACTGCATTCCCACAGCATTTCTTTCTTCTTTTGGCAGGGAGCACTTTCTCAGCGACTTGTAGCAAAGTTAAATACTCCGGCTAGAGCCACAAAATGGTTTTCTGTGTCAGGCGGTCGATCTGAGCTCTCAACAGTTTGTGGATTGTACGCCCAACTGTAAAACTTGAGCTCCGCTTGTTGGAAAGGCTGTGCAAACAGCAGCGTCTACTGAATGTAGCTAAGTACTGTAGCAAACACACTCTCTAAAGTCGCAGAGGCTCTATGGGGCTGAGAGGAGAGCAGTATGATTCAGCGAGAGTTATTACAGAATATTTGTGGCCTCTTTCAAGTGAATCACCCTGTAGAATCCATTGTTGTTGATCTGCCTTAGGATTTGACATGTTGTGTGTTCTGAGTTGTTTTTATGCTCACCATGGTTATAAACAGACTTTGCTTTCCTTTTGCATGATCAAGAGAGGTAGACAATTAAAATAAATTGAAAGAGTGTTTAGTTCTTCAGACTTCTTAATATATCTCTGAAATTTTTAGCTATGGATTAATGTGTCACTCCTGCCATAGCTGAGTAAGCATGTTTACATTCCTCTTTTCTTCTTTTTTTTTGTAAGTTCAGCATATCCTTGTATAATTATATATCTTACTTTTTTAGATTCTCCATCCATCTTGCCAGTCTCAGTTTGCTTCACTAGGAATGGAATATTAACGTGTGAGTGCCAAGCTGAAGCCAAGCCGAAAGCTAACATTTCTTGGACCGTAAATGGCAGAATTGCAATGTTTCCAATATTTAACACCACAACACAGCACAAGGGAAGCTTGACGGTGTCAGAGTTGACTGGAACTCAGGGCCACAATGTCACCTGCACAGCAGCAAACATTGTGGGCCAAGAATTTGCCCAGATACTTGTCCAGTTTGAAGGTACTGTTCAGATTGGTGTATTTTGACAGCAAACACAACAAATGATGTCATAGTAGATAGATGATTTTTTTCATTCCTGTGCTTCAAGGGAATGCTTCAGCACTGGTGGTAGCTGGGGCAGCTGGAACAGGTGGGATGTGTATCATCATAACAGTTGCTGTGGCAGTGATCGTGCTTTGTAAGAAGAGGTAAAAGTTACAGTATGTTTTTCGCAGTGAAAAAAATAATTTTAATTTAGGGGAATTTGTTTAAGTACTGTATGAAGGATGGATCAATACATGAAGCTGAAGATCAGGACGTTTTTAAAGGCAATATATTAACTGTAAAAGAGACTTTTGGATTTATGAGATTTCTTTTGAATGTTGCAGAATGAATATTTCCTAATAAATATGTCAATTTATGGCCCTGTTTTTAAATTATTCTGTGTTGTTCCCTTGGGCAAGGCTCTTAACCCAATGCCTACTGTATATAAAAGCCAAAATATAATGGGATAAAATAGGTTAATGTATTCTAAAAAAAGAAACTCATCATCATCATCTTTCAAAGACTATTTTTAAAAAATAAAAACATCCTATTTATACTCATTTGTATCTAAACAACAATGGTCATGGTTTCTTCAAGAATGATCAGTCTTTTAAGCAAGCAAATATCGCCTAAGAGAAATTATTAAATGTTTGAGAATTTTATATGAAATGGACATATGCATTATTTATAAAAAAAAAATAATGCATATGTCCATATTCATATAGAATATGTCTTTATGTGTATGAATTTGTGTATTTAGGCACCATACAGAGCCAAGTGGAGACCTCACTATTGCCAAGCCTACAAAGCATGAGGAAAGTTGCCATGACTACCATACAGATTCGGATGAAGACCTGTATGCAAACACACAGCAGTTTCAGCGGGCTTATAAAGAAAGGGTAAACAATATTAAAAATGTCTGCACACATTCTTAAAAAAATATATTTTGGATCTACTCTAACATATAATCTATTAACAAACACATTCATCCTCTCAGCTGATTGTTAAACATAACCTAAGTTTCACTCACTCACTCACTCATCATCTATACCGCTTAATCCTGTATTCAGGGTCATGGGGGGCCTGGAGCCTATCCCAGGAGACTTGGGGCACATGGCAGGGTACACCCTGGACAGGGTGCTAATACATCGCAGGGCACAGACACACACACATACACTCACTCATTCACACACTACGGGCAATTTGGGAACGCCAATTAGCCTAACCTACATGTCTTTGGACTGTGGGAGGAAACCGGAGTACCCGAGGAAACCCACCAAGCACAGGGAAAACATGCAAACTCCATGCACACAGAGACGGGAATCGAGCCTGGCCGGGGGATTGAACCCGGACCATGGCGGTGCAAGGCGACAGTGCTAACCACTACACCACTAACCTAACCTAAGTTTATATTACTAAATACTGT
Organism: Clarias fuscus; assembly: GCA_030347435.1. Classification (NCBI taxonomy): domain Eukaryota; kingdom Metazoa; phylum Chordata; class Actinopteri; order Siluriformes; family Clariidae; genus Clarias; species Clarias fuscus. The sequence goes on along the minus strand of CM059226.1, from coordinate 21,147,707 downwards.
ACAAAAAATGTTAATACCATCGATTCAGCAAAATAAAACGGAATCTATGAAACATAAAACCCAGCAATAACTAAGGCTTGCATGTCATAGCAGTTTGCATTCATGAAATGACTTTTATCTGACTCTAATGTGGACATGTCTATCCTCTGATACAAAGCACACATCTATACTGTACGTAATTTTTCAGTGCAATTTTTCTCAAACTTTGCTCTATTTTTGTAGCTTCCCCCTAGCTTTGTTTGGACAAAGTCACTGCCCCAATTATCTACAAAATTACTGATTTAACTTTCCCTGTATTGATTACTATCTCCTCTCTGAGTCAATGTTGCCAGTGCTGTCTAATGATGTCAGCGGCCTACATATGTGCAGAGGAAGAAGGTCATGTCTCCAGTCCAATCTGCACGTTCTCATTAAAGTCACATGCCAATATACTGTATATCCGATAAAAGGGCCACATACAAAAGTGACTCAAGTCCGATTTGACAGAAAGCCCTAAAAATCTGTCACATTCCGATTAAGTCAGATTAATGTGAATTTAGCCTCTGGAATGAAACACGACAGGGCGTGCTGTTACAGAAAAATAATCATGGACCGCAATTACGGCTCCAAACTGAATTCTATTTCAATAACAGGACCTTTTATTCGATTCTACTCATACAACAGAATACAATATAAAGCACTTTTAGATATATAGTACACTATATAAAAAAATAAAATAAAATAAAACTTTTTAAATCCAACAAATTAAACAGTGAGGAATGTTCAGAAAATGTTCCTGTAGTCATCTGGTTTGTAGCAGCTATAAACAGATAAAGTCTCTCTCCTAAAGAAAGGAACAGCTTCACCGCTGACTGTTAAAAAGTGCTACCACTTACAGCATGTATCAGCATCTATCAGTGTTATAGTGTAATTCTGTACATAGTGCTGCTTTTCACAAGACTAATATACTTTCATATGCATGCAGTTTCCATATGCACTTCATTCTGGGTTCATTACATTATCAGATGACATGCTTCATAATTTATGAATTTTTTTTAGGATTTAAAATAACATTTTACAGGCACTCATAACTTTCTTTGTAATTGTTGAAATCAGTAAAATTCTGGTTTAGGTGAGGGCCACTTCATGTAAAGTTGCATAAAGTTAAACTTTGCTCAACTATTTAGTTGCATAGTTGTGCCTCCTTTGCACCAACTGCTTTCACTGTAAATCAACAATTGACTATCAAAGGAATCTCAAACAGTTGCAATGCTTAGTTTCTAAATGAACACAACAATACATTATTGTTGTTGTCTAACATTTCTTTTCAAAAGTAAACCTAAGACAAATAACATTTTTGCTTTTATTTGATATCAAAATCCTCCTAGGGAGAATATCAAAAGTCTCCTGGGCTTTTGTGATATAACAATTTAATTATCTTTACATGATATTACACTGCCACGGTGCCCAACAAGATGTACCACTATTACAAATCACCAGTTATCATGAGTCATCAATCAATAGTATGCCTGAAAAGCATATATAGGAGATCATGAATAAATTATAATCACTGTTCAGAGCTCTATTACATTAACTGAGACCACCTGGAAGCGCTGCCCTCTTTTCCTATCTGACATGCTCTCAGGGCTAGCAGGGCAAATAGTTTAAAAAAAAAAAAAAGCCACTGTCATTGTTTGTGCAAGAGAGTGCATTTTCTTTGCTGTCTGTTTTTAATTAAGGCTGGATAATTAAATAGTTTATCTTGATTACATTAAAATGTTAAAATGAAAGTATAGGAAAAACCTGTAATTATCAGCAATTTGACTAAATTATTGACCATCATCAATTTTAGTACACTCTTAAGGAATTATACATGTGTTTTGGTCAGGAAAACAAAACATTTAAGGATAAAGTGATATTATGTTTTTAGATAAATAAAACAATTCTAAGACTTTCTAACCATTATTTATCTTGAATGTCTTTTCTTTTTTGTGTTTTTTTTTTAGATCAGAGATTCCTGTATCTATGCTAATTACGACCTACCTTTCTAATTCAAGAGGAATCAACATCACAAGATGTTTAACTGAGAATGTTTTCTTTCCTGCTGCATTACAGAACTTAGAATTAATAGCATTTAACCTTGATATTGTCCAAACCTCAAATATAAATACTGCGGTACCTCGGCATACAAACGTCCCACCTTGCAAATTCTTACCTTAAGAACCAAAATTTTGCATAAAATTTTTGAATTTGAATATGAGTGACTGAGACAGTAAAGTTTTTAATGCAGCCAGTACCAAGAGGAATCATAAATGAAGATTAAGTGAGGTTTAATGTATATTTACTGTATTGCCTATTTTATCAAATATTTATTTGCGATCTTGCCTCCGGAACAGATTAAATTCATATGAGTTCCACTTTATATTATGAGCAACCACAGGCTTTATATTAAATATAATAAAAATGCAGCCTTTTTAATATATAGATTTTTTTATTAATTCAATTTTTGAGCATCTATTTTTGTACAATAAGTAATATATAAACTGAAATAAAATTATGCAAAAAATTCTGTGCCATCATGTCCAACGTCCTTCTGGTGTCCTGGCACATTGCATGTGCTCCGCGCCTTTGATCTTCAACTCCCCTGCCTACAACTGTTTTCAATCCGTGCCTCTGCCCACTACTAGCTTCACCCCCAAAGCACATTTCTTATTAATTTAAATGTATTTAAACAATTAGTCCAGTCTGTTGTGTCTGCCTTTGGGTCCTTCAAGCCTGTCTGACACAGTCAGTCTTGTGACAGAAACAGCAGAGCGGGCACATAAATGGACAGCAGGCAGACTTCTGGTGGACTCATCTCCTAGGCAAACCCGGAAGCACCCGTCTGGGCAGACAGGAGACAAATGTAAGTTTGCTTTATCTGAGATCTCACTCCCTGGAAAGGGCTGTGGAGGCCTTTTAAAGGCTGCGGGGATGCAGAGAGCCCTGATTGAGGATGAGCATCTAGCCCAGGTGGGTTCTATTGGCCTGCCCCTTGTAGGTATACTCTGCATAATACATGATGTGTTTAGTGTGTGTATGCAAACAGCACCTGCACTGAGGACCACTGTATGGCAGACCTCTCTAACTAACTTACTAATACAATGATATAAAATTTTGTAAGGTTGAGTATCTTATGCCTTGTTTACGCTAAGTTGTACTTCTTTTGTCTGTTTGGTAATCATAAAGGAATCACAGATGAGAAATCAAAAAAGTAGATTGGATAAAAATTATGTTTCATCCTAAATGACTCAGATGTATTAAAATTCACTTATACAACTAGAAAACTAATTTTAGTAAAAATATTCAGATTTTTTAATTAACATCTATTGGTGTAAGTGTCTGTTTACATTAAGCAAGTAGCTTATTTTACGTAGATTATTCAATCCACCAGAAAACTGTTAATTTAATAAAAAAAATTTGTAGAGCACTTTAAACAATTGACATTGTCGCCCGAGGTGGTAATGATTTACATTTACTTGCGTTACTTTACTTGAGTAGTTTATTTGTGTACTTCTACTTTTTAGAGTAGTTTTTCAAATCTGTAATTTTACTTTTACTTAAGTATGTTTTGTATGAAGTATTGTACTTAACCACATTTTAAATCATATTCGCTACTGAGTAAAAAAAAAAAAAAAAAAGAAAATTAATAATAATAAAAAAAGTATGCAAGCCAACATCACTTTCAAGACCGCCCCTCCCCCGAAGTTCATCGGTGTATTCAGTGGCTGTGTCAGCTTCGTGTCTTTTTTTTGGTCTTCCTCCTCACGCATTTAAGTGGAAATGTAAACGTTAAATACAAGGTCTATATACACACTTTCACTCATCTATGACTGAATTTGTTCACTGTATGTAAAATTTATTACTGTTACCATGTGAAAGTTACACTCAAACTTTCAGCCTGGTCTGTGCTATAGCATGCTAGTTTATCTGACAATGGCTGCTAGCTAGCCAAACCAAAGAACCCCACCTGTGTATGAAAGAAACTGCAAAAATGTCTGAGCTTTTTAGCTTTGTAGAATGCTTGCAGAGTGTATGAAGATGGTGAAGTGATGAATGAAAGCTAAACTGTTAACTGTAGTGCCAGCATGATGCTAACATTTAGCTAGGTTGCTAGCATTAGCAACCACATACCTGTATAAAAAGCTGAGGTGTTACAAAACACTAATCTTCTTACAAATATGCATACTAGCCAACCCTCTCGATTTTTCCATAAACTTTTACTTTCTTTCATTTCTTTCTTTCTAAGGTTGGAACCGACACTGGAATATCTCCTGCAGACTGAAGTGTCAATGCCATACCCCTACATCCTGATGTTGGGAGATAATGACCAGCACTGCTCTCAGGCATTAGTGCTTCTGAGTAATAGTATCAGAATGATGCCGCTGTTGAACTTGTTTTGTATTATCTGATCTTGTGCTTTTGAAAAATAAATATAAATATTTTTTCTATGATTTGTACAATTAATTGGGTGTTGTTTATTGCATATATGTATGGTTTGCAAAACTTGGAGTTTTTTTTTTATAATAGACCAGTATATCAAAGTAATTTAACTGTTTAAACTGTTTTACCCATAGACATGTAAAACTGTAAAAATGTAATAATAATAATAGCCTATTTGTGAGGTAGAATTAACCCAGCATTATAGTTAAATATGACCTAGCGGGGTTAAATAAATAACCCATTTTGCTGGGTTAAATTAACCAAGCATGTAGTTGGTCCAATATTTAGTCAGCAGCTGGGTTAAAAACAACCCAGTTTGGGTTGTTTTTAACCCAGCACTTTTTAGGGTGTGAACTGAATACATACAGGCGTGGCCAAAAGTTGAGAATTACATAAATATTTGAAATTATAAAAGTTGATGCTTATGTTTTTATAACAGCAATTTGCATATACTCCAGAATGTTATGAAGAGTGATCAGATGAATTGCATAGTCCTTCTTTGCCATGAAAATTACCTTAATTCCGAAAAAAAAAACTTTCCACTGCATTTCTTTGCTGTCATTAAAGGACCTGCTGAGATCATTACAGTAATCGTCTTGTTAACTCAGGTGTGAACAGGGCCGGTTCTAGACAGGCACATTTGGGGGGGCAGTCAGAAATGTGATTTTTTTGCACACATCATGCTCACACATCATGTTCGAGCACTGTTCGAGCACTTTTTTTCCCCTGTGCTTATAGTGCTGAATTGTGCTGTTAGCTGCGTCCAAAGCCTGGAGAAGTAGACTGCACTTTGTCAGGCCTCTACCTTTAGACCTGTCCAACTCGGGTGTCCCACTAAGCTCCTGCTGGTATAGCTCTTAAGGTCACTGAGGCACGCAAACCCCCTGACCACAATAAGGTGGCAATCCCTCAGGGGGGAAACAGAAAAATAAAAATTAAATGAATAAAATAAAATATCCTTAATCCACATTTTTTCAATCAACGACATAACATTTATCTTAGCTGGATGGTCTAATTCTCAAAAACGTTTAACCTAAAGTAAGACTTAACACACTATAACTAGAATATTTACAAAACGTCTCGGGTTACTTGGCTGTAACCCTGTTCCCTGATAAAGCTGGAACGAGATGCTGCGTGAAAACGCTATGTGAACATCTCTTTGTTGCCCGGTTGTGAAGCCTGTGCATGTCAAAACCGCCGAATACCTTCGGCTTATAACCTGTGCAGGCATGATGTCACCGAATAAGGTGCACCTGCAGGTTATAAATAGGAGTGAACCGGAAACATCCTCAGGTCAATTTTGTCTGAAGGACGTCCAGGCACGCCAGCAGTGCGGCATCGGAACGCAGCATCTCGTTCCCGCTTTATCAGGGAACAGGGTTACAGCCAAGTAACCCGAGACGTTCCCTTTCAAAAGCTACACTCAATGCTGCGTGAAAACGCTATGGGAACGAGAATACCAACGCCGCCGCACTGCAAGTGTCTGGACCCCCAGGTTGTGTAGCGTCTTTCCTGCTCCGGAGCTGTGAAAGGCGGAGGACAGAAGGCTTCGAGAACAACTGGGTGCATGGTCGAGAATGGAACCTTGGGAAGATAGTTCGGGTGAGGATGCAGAATAGCTTTGACTAGGCAGGATGGGGAGACTGACAGAGCCTGCAGATCCCCAATCCTCTTCAAAGAAGTAATAGCCATAAGAAAAACCATCTTAAGAGACTTGACAGGCGCTGACTCTAGTGGTTCGCAAGGGGTGTCGGCCAGGCCTTCGAGTACGATAGTTAAGTCCCAAGAAGGGACCGTCGCTCTAGTGGGCGGCTTCAACCGTTTAGCTCCATGAATAAAACGGGCAACTAAATGGTGCTTGCCCACAGAAACCCCATCATTCAGAGCGTGACAGGCCGAAATAGCGGCTACGTACATTCTGAGCGTACTAGGGCATAAGCCCGAGGACAACTTTTCTTGCAGAAACTCCAGCACTGAAACAATCTGGCAGTGAACTGAGTCTATGTGTCTTGCCATGCACCAATTTTCAAATACACTCCATTTGAGGGCATAAGTTCTTCTAGTGGAGGGAGCCCTGGCACTTAAAATGGTTTCAATTACGCTGGCTGAAAGCCCAGCATGTCTCAGTTGGTCCCGTTCAGGGTCCAAACATGAAGGTTCCAGAGCTTGGGTCGGGGATGAAGTATTGTCCCCTGTGCCTGAGACAGAAGATCCCTCCTCACTGGAATCACCCAGGGTGAGCCGTCGAGGAGAGATATTAGATCCGACAACCACACTCTGGTTGGCCAATGGGGCGCTATCAATAAGAGGCGCAACCCTTGTTGACGGACCCTCGCCAGGACTCCCGGGAGCAGAACTATAGGTGGAAACGCATAAAGGCGTAACCTGGGCCACGTGTGGGCCATTGTGTCCAGACCCAGGGGAGCTGGAGGAGTCAGAGAGTAGTAAAGGGGGCATTGTGCTGCCTCTTGTGAGGCAAAGAGGTCCACCTCTGTTACGTAAAATCTTTCCCAGATTGGACTGACTATTTCGGGGTGGAGCTTCCATTCCCCCTGTTCTACAGCTTGTCTGGATAGCAAGTCTGCTCCTACATTCATGTGCCCTGGAATGTAAATCGCCCTGAGGGACAGGAACTTGTCCTGTGCCCAAAGCAGAACCTGGTGCGCTAGCTTGTTCAAGCGGTGTGAGCGCAGTCCACCCTGGTGATTTATGTACGAGACTACCGCAGTGCTATCCACCCGCACTAGGACATGGTAGCCTCTCAACTGCTGGAGGAAGTGTTTCAGGGCCAGAAACAGAGCCTGGTGCGCTAGCTTGTTCAAGCAGCGCGAGCGCAGTCCACCCTGGTGATTTATGTATGAGACTACCGCAGTGCTATCCACCCGCACTAGGACATGGTAGCCTCTCAACTGCTGGAGGAAGTGTTTCAGGGCCAGAAACAGAGCCATCATTTCGAGGCAATTGATGTGCCACGCGAGAAGATGACCTCTCCAGCTCCCTTGTGCTGGACGGCCATCCAAGACCGCACCCCAGCCCGTGAGGGAAGCATCTGTTGTTAGCATCTTGCGACGACAAGACGGACCTAGAGTGGGACCCAAAGTCAGAAACCGGGGTCTGAACCACATAGAAAGGGTATGAAGCCCCCGGCGCGTAACCCTTATTAGCCTCTGGGGGTTGGCCCTTGAATGAAACCCCCTGGCTCTTAGCCACAGCTGAAACGCTCTCATGTGCAGAAGGCCCAAAGGTATCACCGTGGACGCAGCCGCCATGAGGCCTAAAGATTTCTGAAAGTGATGAACAGTGACCTTCTGGACTAGCTTGATTTCCTTCAGGGTGTTGAGAATGGATTCGACACGAGCAGGAGACAACTGTGCCCGCATCGTGACCGAATCCCATGTGACACCCAAATATGTTGTCCTCTGAACAGGAAGGAGAACGCTTTTTGTGGCGTTGAGTCTCAATCCTAAAGAATGAAGATGGGCTAAGACAACATTCGGATGTCGAAGCGCTAGCTCCTGAGACTGGGCCAGAATCAGCCAGTCGTCTATGTAATTCAAAATATGAATGCCCTGGAGTCATAAAGGAGCCAGAGCTGCATCCATGCATTTTGTATATGTGCGGGGTGACAGAGCTAGGCCAAATGGAAGGACCCGATACTGGTAAGCTTCGCCCCCAAAGGCGAACCTCAGGATCTTCCTGTGCTGTGGCAATATTTCTATATGGAAATATGCGTCCTTGAGATCGATTGTCACAAACCAATCCTCTAGTTGAATGTAAGAAACAATCATTTTGACAGTCAACATTTTGAATCCTGAGATAGCGGTTCAAGCCGCGAAGATCCATGATCGGACGCAACCCCACCCCCCCCCCCTCTCTTGGGCACCAGAAAGTACCGACTGTAGTAGCCCGACTCTCTATCTGGAAGGGGAACATGTTCTATGGCCCCTTTGCCCAGCAGAGTCTTTAACTCCTGGGCCAGCAGATGTGCTCGGTCCAGTTTCACGGAAGTGAAGACCATGCCGTTGAAACGCGGAGGACGATGTGCAAACTGAATCCTGTAGCCTGTGCCTACAGTCTTTTGTACCCAAGGAGATATGCCTGGCAGTAGTTTCCACGCTGCCAGCTTCTCCGAAAGGGGCACGAGCTTTGACACTTCGGCTGGATGGGGGGGTGTTAGGTGTTGGGTATCCTGAAGTATGGCAGGAGATACCCGAACACCCAACTCTTCGTTGGAGACCGGCGTTCCCCGAAACACCAGTGGTGGCGGGGATTGAACGGGGTTGGCGGGGAGGAGGCCCTGTTTTGTGATGAAAATCCAGGCGCCCCTCCCTGGGGGGGGAACACCCCCACGGCCCCAGGCACACGAACCTCAGGGCTTCTTCTTCGAAGAGAGGAAGCTCCTCAGATCTGGTCTTTTTGAGGCAGATTTTTGAGAAGGGTGGCGAGCCCCACCCCAGTCTTTACGAGGGGGTGTACGGCTGGTCACGCTCTCCTTCTGGACCTCACGCCTGATAGGGGCCAGACCTGGCCGGGGCCGGGTGGCCGACGGTCCCGGTTCTTGAGCACGGCGGGGAAGGAACCTCCCAAAGGCCTGTTCATATAGCTTCGCCTCCCGAAACCTAGTGGCGACGGAATTAACAGCATCGCCAAAGAGGCCGGAAGGCGAGATGGGGGCATCAAGGAGGACAGCACGATCCTTATCCTTGATGCCCGAGAGGTTCAGCCACAGATGCCTCTCCATGGATACCATGGCAGCCATAGAACGGCTCACAGCACGGGCCATCTGCTTGGTTGCACGGAGAGACAGGTCTGTGGCTCGGCACAGCTCTGCAAACGCCTTGTCATCAATAACCCCGCCGGTGCTCAGGTCCTCCAGCAGGTCAGCCTGGTAAGCCTGCAAAACCGCCATGGTGTGCAGTGAAGCGCCAGCCTGTCCTGCTGCCTGAAAAGCTTTACCCACCAAAGCAGATGTCAATCTGCACGGCTTGGAGGGGAGAGTAGGCTTTTTCAGGGAGGATGATGTCCCAGGAGAGGGAGAGCCCGCAAGCGTCTCTTCTATCTGGGGCATCATCATATAACCGCGTGCTTTAAGTCGAAGTCGATGGTACAAAAACACGCGATGAATACGGCCTGCTCCATGAAAGAGTTAATTCATCATGGAGGGCACCAAAGAAGGGGAGAGAGAGACGTTGAGGCTCCTCCCCCCGGCCACCCGACAGAAACCTGTTGTCTAATCTCAAACGCTTAGGGGAATCTCGCTTCTGCGGCCAGTCGATATGCAATCGCTCGACCGCACGCGTTACAACCTCTAATAATTCCTCATAAGCTCTGTGAGCACTGGAGGAGCGTTGTGAGGAGGCTACTTCCATGGAAGCGAGAGAGGAAGATTCTTCCACTCCTTCACAAGAATCGCCGGAGCGCGCTTGCGAAGCGGAAGCTAAAACTTCCTGATCCGGAGAGAGCGAGAGAGAAATCGGAAATTCCATCTCGTGCGCGTCTGCCAGATCAGCACGCGAGCCCCAGGAATGCGCCGTGGCTCGCGGTTTCTCTTTAAAGAAAGCGAGCTGCGCGCGAAGCACCTTAATAGGGAGAAGATCACAGTACTCACATTCTCCCTGAAGCCCGAGGCGAGCGTGTTCTTCCCCCAAGCACTCGAGACAAAACTGGTGAAGATTGCCCTCCGAAAGAGATCTATCGCACGGAGGCACGTATCTCTTAGGCAACTCCGCCATAACGGTGAGTTAATGCTGTTATTTTTATTTTTGCTTTCGTTACGGCTTGCACATGCACACGCAAACACAAAGCGGTCCTGAAGACAAAAATATCTGAGGATGTTTCCAGTTCACTCCTATTTATAACCTGCAGGTGCACCTTATTCGGTGACGTCATGCCTGCACAGGTTATAAGCCGAAGGTATTCGGCGGGTTTGACATGCACAGGCTTCACAACCGGGCAACAAAGAGATGTTCCCATAGCGTTTTCACGCAGCATTGAGTGTAGCTTTTGAAAGGGAACTGAAAGGTTGTCTTATGAAATAAAAAAAGTTAAAGCAAATGGGCTATAGAACAGATCATATGTTTTTTTTTTTTATTTCTTGTTTTTTCTATTTTTTTGCTGAAATCCGACACGACACTACGTTAGGCTACGTCTTGACTCATTTGCATACGGACGGTGATTGGATGTTTACCGAGGGCTCAGGGGAGGAGTGTGTGCACGCGCTGCAGCCAGTGAATGAATACACACAGCGGAGGAACAGAGACATGAGGGAAATCTAATCCCGTACTGTGTAGTGTCCCTCTTTCGGCGGATTTTTCCGCTACCGCAGATAATTTTATTAACATGTAATATATTCATTTTGTGAGTATATTAACATCTGCTTTCTCAACAATTCAAAATTTTTATTTGAGGGGGCAAGACATTTTTTTGAGGGGGCGCTGCCCCCTCTTGCCCCTGCGTAGATCCGGCCTCGGGTGTGAATGTTGACGAGCACAAGGCTGGAGATCATTATGTCAGGCTGATTGGTTTGGATGGCTGACTTGACATGTTAAAAGGGGGGTGATGCTTGAAATCATTGTTCTTTCATTGTTAACCATGGTGACCTGCAAAGAAACGTGTGCAGCCATCATTGCGTTGCATAAAACTGGCTTCACAGGCAAGGATATTGTGGCTACTAAGATTGCACCTAAATCAACAATTTATAGGATGAAGAACTTCAAGGAAAGAGGTTCAATTCTTGTTAAGAAGGCTTCAGAGCGTCCAAGAAAGTCCAGCAAGCGCCAAGATCATCTCCTAAAAAGGATTCAGCTGCGGGATCGGAGTGCCGCCAGTGCAGAGCTCGCTCAGGAATGGCAGCAGGTGTGAGCACATCTGCATGCACAGTGAGGCCAAGACTTTTGGAAAATGGCCTGGTATCAAGAAGGGTAGCAAAGAAGCCACTTCTCTCCAAACAAACATCAGGGACAGATTGATCTTCTGCAAAAAGTATGGCAAATGGACTGCTGAGGACTGGGGCAAAGTCATATTCTTGGATGAAGCCTCTTTCCGATTGTTTGGGGCATCTGGAAAAAGGCTTGTCCGGAGAAGAAAAGGTGAGCGCTACCATAAGTCCTGTGTCATGCCAACAGTAAAGCATCCTGAGACCATTCATGTGTGGGGTTGCTTCTCATCCAAGGGAGTGGGCTCACTCACAATTTTGCCCAAAAACACAGCCATGAATAAAGAATGGTACCAAAACACCCTCCAACAGCAACTTCTTCCAACAATCCAACAACAGTTTGGTGAAGACCAATGCATTTTCCAGCATGATGGAGCACCGTGCCATAAGACAAAAGTCATAACTAAGTGGCTCTGGGACCAAAACGTTGACATTTTGGGTCCATGGCCTGTAAACTCCCCAGATCTTAATCCCATTGAGAACTTGTGGTCAATCCTCAAGAGGCAGGTGGACAAACAAAAACCCACTAATTCTGACAAACTCCAAGAAGTAATTATGAAAGAATGGGTTGCTATCAGTCAGGATTTGGCCCAGAAGTTGATTGAGAACAGCCCAGTCGAATTGCAGAGGTCCTGAAAAAGAAGGGCCAATACTGCAAATACTGTCTCTTTGCATAAATGTCATGTAATTGTCGATAAAAGTGTTTGAAATGTGGGAAGTGCTTGTAATTATATTTCAGTACATCACAGAAACAACTGAAACAAAGATCTAAAAACAGTTTAGCAGAAAACTTTGTGAAAACTAATATTTGTGTCATTCTCAAAACTTTTGGCCACGACTGTACACAGCAGATACTTGTTTGCAGTGGATTTACTTACTGTATATAGTCTTTGAATTTATTTCCCCCCCCAAAACTTCAGTAAAAAATTCTGAATAATAATTCAGTATCCCTGAAATGCCTCCATTTCAACCAGGAGTCTAAATAGGGATGCAAATGAGTTACACTATTATTCTACGCCACAATAAGCAGCTTGAATTTTGACTGACTAACTAGCTGGATTAGTAACTGGGTATTCTTTACCACACACAACTGTACAAAATGAGCTCCAACACTAAACATACATAAACCCGATGAAACTTCTGAAATGTCTTTTAATTTGCGGAGCCCAAGCAATAAACATTTTGTTAGTTATAATGATTGACCGCAGCTGGTTCTCTGTGTAAACATACTTTTTTTAAACTGCACTCATTGGATTCACCAATACACAGTACAATGTGAAACTGCAAGGAGCTCAGTGGAGATCTAAGAAAGAGAATGATAGAAGGTCAGAAACGGCTCTCAAAGCCATTTCTAAAAATCTGCAGATCCCAAGATCAGTTCAAATATTTGTGCATAAGAACAAGTTATTGCCAAGGTCTGGAGACCAAACAAACTTACTAAGCTAAGTTAGCTAAGATTACTTTCAGCTTAGCCACCCTTAGCTAAAAGGGAACTGATACAAAATGACCAGGAATAACCCAGAAACTACCAACTGGTGCTAGAACACCAGTGTCACTGTTCACAGTCAAGCCACTTTTATATCACCATGGACTAAATGGCTGCCATCCAGAAGAGATGGATCCTTTGCTCGAAAATAATCAATAATTATAAGCTCAAGGTAGACAAAGAAAAAGCCTTCTGATTACATGTTTTGACCACAAATGTTTGGAGAAATACAGATGAGCCATTCATCAACAAAAATAGCAGCTGGTGAGCATGGTAGTGGTAGTGTCACACTTTGGAGGTGTTGTTTTGCCAGTAGAACTGCTGCACTGCACAAAGTGGATGAAATACTGAAGAAGGAGGACTCTGGATTCATCATTATAACCTCAAATCATCATAGAAGGTTAAAACTTAGATACAATTGAGTGTACAAACAGGACAAAAACCCCAAACACTGCTGAAACACACAAGTGTTTAAACCAAAAAATGATATTTAACCAATTTTGCCAAAAATGAGTGGAATTGTTGAAATATTAATTGCTATCAAAAGCGTCTCCTAAAGGTGAAACATAATAAGGGACAATCAACCAAATATCAGGTCTGCCAGTATGTATGATCTTGACCCTGTGCTCATTTCAGAAATCCCTTCCAAACTGTAAAATTTAGAAATAAAAAAAAAGATTAATTGCAAGCCCACAAACAGCATTTCCCTTACTCACAAACTAGCACACTTCCATGCCTAAAAAAATATCATTATTACATACTCACAAACTAGCATACTTGCATGCATACTCTCATACTATCAAACATCTATATTTACAAAATAGAATAATTCTAAACTCAAACTACCCTGACTACATATTTAGACTTTACTTTCATACTTGAAAAGTCTAGGGGCTTATGGCTAAATGTTACATACAGTATATAAACAATTTATCACTGATTGCTTAAATATGCCAAAAAATGTTCTCTCGCAACCTATGTTTCTCTCAGATGTTTTTAAGCAAAAGCACAAGTGGCCATTAGGAGTTTTAATCTCAAGGGCCCAACTTACAGTATTTGTCAAAATACAGTCAGAACCAGATGCCCCAGAGTTCCGAGGTTGGTGCATGCTACGCAATTATGGTGATAGTCGATGCTGCTGCGCCGCACAAGAACTACTAGATAAAAATAGCGTTTCTCCAGTATCCTAGCAAAGATTGGAAAATGTAAGATTTCTGATTTCTATATATATATATATATATATATATATATATAGAATAGTATCAATATAATTACCAAAAATGAGAAATGAGGATGCATTTACAGGTATAAATTACTTTAAAAATAAAACCAAAAGCAGGAATTACAGGAACTGAAAGGTAAGTACCAGTGGTGACATGAATTTAACATGCGCAAGACAGGGGAGAGATAGAGTTGAAATATAAACAGCAAATGTTTAAAAATCATGGTAGCAATCCCATGAGTAGTGATTCCGTTAGTGTGTGTGTGTGTGTGTGTGTGTGTGTGTGTGTGAAGTTGTCCTACACAGTCCCCCCTTCCCTCCTCCTCTCCCCCTCTCATCGTCTTACTTCAGCTTCACACACTGACGCGTGCATGCGCTCACACATGCATTGTGTGAATATATTTGGATGGTTGAACGAATCAATCATTATGTCTTATGCAGGGGCGGATCTACCGGGGTGGCACAGAGTGGCAATTGCCACCCTAAGAAAAAGCCTTGCCACCCCAGCACTAGTGTCCTAGTGTTCTAAAAATTAAAGAGTTTTTTTAATTGATCTGTTATTCCAATCCAGATATCAGGTTCAAGTCAATCACACATCAGCCTTTATTTCATTTTTATAGGACAATGTAAAAATGTGCACCCTAGTGTATACATCGACTAAGAATAGCGTTCCTTGAATCCACAAAAAACATGCAAGGATGCTTGCTTCAGTGTTGCCATCCCTCATAATTTTAATGCCACCCCCTTGCCACCCCATGAATAATTTTCTAGATCCGTCCCTGGTCTTATGGGGGAAATTCACTTGGATATAAGATTATTTTAATATACAAGCATAAATTATGCTCGCAATCCACAATGTATATGTAATTAAAACTGTCATCCTAAATAAAATTAAAAAACTATTTTATCTGCATAACGCCTTTTTATAATAGGCTTGCTTTAGAGAACTCTGCCTCACTTAAGCATTTTCCTTTGCATATTTTTGTTGGCATCAATTCCATGGAACGGCTTCCAGACATTGTGCACCTGATTAACAGGGAGACTCTGGCCTGCACCATTGGGGGCAGTGTAACACACTCGGAGGATGGTGCTATCCGCTCCCTCCAGGAGCTGTTTTGTTATTTTTATGCTGTCTCTTTATTATTATTATTATTATTATTATTTTTACTACCACTACATTTGCATACCATGACAAGACTCAGTCTGTCAAACCTATGGATAGCAGTTGTACACCAATTGTGATTGTGATTGTGCAGCAATCATCCTGAAGTTAGTAGAGCGCCGGCTTACTGTATCTCCCAGATTGCAGATGACTCTGATCTGGACGTGATTCCAATCAGCTTTGAAGATGCACTACAGATCCAGATCAGAGTTTCCTGCTATCTGGATCTGTTTCTCACTACGTAAATAACATAGTAAGGCCATAACAGTAAAACCACCTGGCTAATATTGTGTAGGTTCTCTTTGTGTCACCAAAACAGCTCTAAGATGTCCAGATATTAACTCCACAATACCTTTTAAAGTGGGCTCTGGAATCTGGGACCAAGATATTAGCTGATACTTTACATCATGGATCAGGCTTGTTATTCCAACACATCCCTCAAATGCTCAATCAGATTGAGGTCTGGGAAATTTGGAGGGCAAGACAATGCATGACAACAAACTTTCCTCAAACTTTTTTTTGCAGCGAGGCAGGCCATATATGCTGAAAGAGGTCAGTGTTATAAGGGCCATTAACTGGTCACCAATTCACTGTTTCTCCTTCCTTGGATGACTTTTGGTAGGAGTCAGATCAGTGGGGCATTTCACAAACTGAAATTGTAACTAGCTGAAAAATTTATTTGTGAATCTAAGCACATCATGGACATCTCAAAAACTCTGCACACAGTTCATCAGTCTGCAAGTACATATTTCTGCATGAACTAAAAGCATATTCATGGAGAGTCATTTTTGTGTGAATCGCAGAATAGATTTGTGAATCGCGTGACATTCATTTGTGATATAAAGAATTAAACTGAGTAACCATGTTCCTAAATAACCAAGAACTAATAATGGAAAAGACCTGCCATTTTAGAGATGTCAATACATCTTACAGTAGACACAGTTTTTTTACATCATAGATGCACTAAAATGTAGCAGTAGCACAAAGTGTGTTCATGTCAAACTGGGACATTTGATTGGGCAGACTAAAAGAACACAGTTCTCATAATTAAACTTCTTTGATTTTCCTATATAATCCTCTGCTACACTACACTAAGGTACTTATTCCAGCCTTTCACCAGTGCTTGGATACCATCAAGGTAGAACTTCTTCGCAATACACTGGAGCCATGATCAAACTGTGTGTTCATGTCTGAATCACTGGACTCACTGGACTAATGGCCCAAACATGTAGAAATGACAATAACTCCCAGCTGAGCTTCTGTAATACACATACTGTAGTTTATTACATACTGTAGGCACTCATTCACCCAAACAACCACAGGACACCAATAAATTTAGAACATAAATGTTTTTGGTAAGCAAACACACACTACTAAGCACATACACTAATTCATTTGTTCTGCTTTCTTACTTTCGGTTAAATCTTCTTTTTATCTATATATATATATATATATATATTTTTTTTTTTTTCACCATTAATCATATTTTAGGAGTAGAAAAAACACATGCCAGATGACAACGTTTTAAGAAAAGAGGAAGTTTCATTGACGCATAAAGGCTGTTGGGGTTAACTGAAACCAAGAAATCTCTTGGCAGATAGAGATTCTGTAAGAGTATAAAATAAGAAAATCATCCATGACATCGTCATTATAAAGATCATTGCAATGATGGACATAATCATTACAGTAGTCTTAAAACATCATACATGGTACCATGAGTTAGTTAGTTAGTTAATGAATGGTTTGCTTAGATTTATTAATCTAGTTTTAGACTAGTATGTTAATATATTTATAGGCTTCTTAGTACAGTTGTAGATATAATTATATTTTACTAATTAGTACCTAATAACCTGGCAACTTAGTTTAGACCACCATAATGTGGAGACGCCTTAAAAATGGGCTAAACTATTAGTTTAGTACTAACCACCTTTCCTAACACACAATACAGTCCACACCCATGACCACAAGCGAGTTGTCATCTTTTCAAGGTAGCACAGTGCTTGTGAATGATATTTTTAACATTCTCACAGTGTGGTGGATCAGGTTTCAGCGTTTGTCGAAGTGTTACAGTTTCACTTCATTTGTTTGGTTATCAACATCCTCTTTTTGGTGTGACTGTATGAGGGGATTATAAATAGTCGCAGCAGGCAGATTTTGAAGAGTACAGATGATCTGTGAATACGAGTATTAGACTGAGTAACAGGGATTGGATTGTGAATAGCTTTCCTGTACAGAGTATCGACATTATCCAGGTAAGATTATTAACTGGTGACTTATCTTAACACCCTACACTACGTTTGAATTTTTGCAGCACCTGCAAACATCAAATTCAACCACTTGCTTCCTTTTTTTTATCTTTAAGACACTTTTAGTTGTTCTGCTGTGACTAAAACCAGTTGGACCTTGTTAGCATGTGTGAAGCATCATTTTATTTCTTGTTGTCTCCAGGCAGCGCTCAAGTAATGGATAGATTCAGGACTCTCAAGCTCTTCATTGCAGGTAAAGTAACTGCATCGTTACATTATGGAAAGTTGAAAGCGCAGTGATTCATCTGTCAGGATGGATATCTGATGATATTTTATCTCTGTTTTTAAGGCACACTGTGAGTACTATTCAGATTTAATGGGATCCTGTATTTTACGTACAAAAGAAAATAAATGTGTCTCATTTTTTAATTGCCCATTACTTTATTTGCAAGTAGCAAACATTTTAAGAAATGTAATCAAACATGTTATCTAATTATGTTACAAATTATATCAACGAAAAGAAACATCATTTAGTGGGTTTTTTTAAATAAAAGAGTGATAACTTTTCACTTTCTCCATCACTGACTATGTACCCTTTTAATTAATACAGTAGTCTGCTTCTTCCATTAATTCACAGTGTTGAATATGTAACTAAAGTATTAAGTAATCAATTTCATTTTAAAAAAAGCCAAAGTGGTGGAAATCCACAACACTATAAAGAAAATAAGTCATTAACTGGATAAGAGCATAGAAACCCACAGTTTAACCGCAGTTAAACTTCTACAGAAGTACCAGTTTCATACAGCAAACAGTTACAGCATGGAGAAAGGAGATTTATTTCTTCCACCCATTCCATTTTATACATAAACTTCCTTGACAACATAATCTACAGCCTGTACATCGTGTTCTTACATACAAGGAGTTGATTTGTCTTAGAACAGATGTCTTCACCTTATTATTCACTGTCAGTTTATTTCTATTGTATCTTAGGCCTTATGCCAACAGACCAGTTTTAATGCTTCTACAGTCTACAGTATATGAAACAATTAATACACAATTAAAATGTGATTCTTTTATTGCAGTGTTGGGTTGGCAGGATTTTTTTTTTTTTTAGTTTAAAAGAGGATTTGAAAAGCCTAGCATGCAACCTAGCATTACACTTACGCCTATAAAGTTGTATAAACAACACAAGACAGAGTGAAATAAAACAAAAAGCAAAATAAATACAACACAGAAACACAGCAAGTCTTTATGACCAATACTCAAAATAATACAAGCGTTTGATAAGTTCTCCATTTTTGTGATGTCAGTCCCATATTCATGTACTGGTCAATTTCAAAAGTAATAATACCTTTGGTTTTATACCCGACATACTGTAATCAAAAACCCAAAGGCACAGTTTGATGTCTGAACCCTCCTATTGACACACTAGGCTTTATGTTACATGTAATAATTTTAGATCTTTATTATGGTCAAATATTATATTCTTATTATAAAGAGCCCTGGTCAAATGAAACGCCTTTGTGAACATTAATGAAAATGTTTGGCAAAAATGTCTTTTTTGATCCCAGCTCTCTGTACTAAACTAATGAATAAATGTGTAAGCATTTATGTGTACAGTATATGCAATAGTTAATACATAACTGTATACATATACATATCTCTTTTTTATCTTCTCAGTCTCACTGCTAGTTGGTGTGTGTCAGTGCTGGTCGGTGTCTGTGGATCGATCAGTCAATGCCGTCAGGGGGAGCTGCGTGTTGGTGCCGTGCAGCACTGTGGCTTTCAGTAAAGTCGCCTGGTACGAGTATGTGAGCAGAGGATACCCAACTGTGTACTCTAATGACCGCAGTGTGATATTAAGTGAGTTTAGAGGAAGGACATCAGTCCCAGGATCTCAATCTCGTGGAGACTGCAGTTTAAAGATTGACAACGTCCAGGACAGTGACAGTAAGGTGCGCCTGTACGTCTGGGTCTGGAATAAAGAGGGGTACAACCAAGGATTTTATGATGATCATCAAATCATCAAAATAAATGTCTGTGAGTATACACATATTATACTGTATATCTTAGTGATATAAACAAAAGGGATAGGAATCACCAGGTAACAACTGACACAATGCTTTTCTATTATCTAGGTGCTGATTGAATTTAACTGTGTTTCCATAAATATTGCAATTTATAAATATTCTGACTCTTTCCATATGTTTTTTTTTTTTTTTTTTAGATTTAACAGATCAAATGCCAATATGTGAATAAATTATTCATATAGTGCACCATATGTAGAATTTTTTAGGAATGGTGATGTTTTACTACCGTAAATGCAAACATATCAATATTATATTATATATCATAGATATTATAGTTAAAAAAACTATTTTTGAGTTGGGTGGTAAAGATACAGTGGCTGGCTTCACATGTGCCTTTCATAGCAGCTGTACGATTGAATAGATATGGTTAGTGAGTGCAAATTGCTATCATTGTGTTAGGTGTTAAGTTGTCAAGAAAAATCTTACCAACACATATTTTTTTCTCACAGTGTCTCCTACATCTCCTAAAATAACTGTCGAAAGCTACACGCAAGTAGAGGGCAAGTCTTTCACTGCAACATGTGAATTACGCCATTCCTGCCGCTCGTCTTCACCACAGATTCACTGGCACGGTGCGCGTCCCATTTCTAAAACACGGATTAACCCAAAGGAATCGGCAGGTTTATGGGAAACTGAGGAAACTGCCACGTTCAATTTAACTCAGGACACAAGGCTCAGCTGCAGCAGCTCTCTCAGTGGAACATCTTACTCAAGTACTTCAGTTTCGATCAATGTCTTGTGTAAGTAAAGTTTACAAGAATGATTTTATATTGGCTATCAAAAGATGAGCTCAGGAAATCTTTAGCATTTGCCTCCTCACAGTTGTGAAAGAAATGCGTTATCATTAGTTCAACTTAACATCTCATTATTGCATGTGATCATGTCATTTTATATTTTGTCTTATTGCATGACACTAATATTTATGATAATAATAATAATAATAATAATAATTAATAACAACTAATAATTAATGATCTATCAGTCTGACTAGTTTATTAATCATTAAACTTAGACTTTTCATTCCATACACTGTTTATCAGATAATAAGTAAGCTAGCTGTTACTAACTTAAATTTTAGGGGTCCAAGAAATTCCAATGCGCAATGTAACTGTCACAGGACAACCGGAGGCGAATCAGAAGACTAGCAGAGTTTGCCCGTGTAGCGTGGAGGATAAACCCAAACGCGGAAGCAGCGCGAGCAGGCAGGATAACCACGCGATTTATTCTTAGAACTCTCTCACACAGAGAGCAAGAGTTTACACAATTAAACCTGCGTTCTAAAAACACACACTCAATCAGAAAAATGGCACAAAATGGTGAGTACTCACGAAATTGGAGCGATAGCGTCGGAGACGGCATTGGAAAACTCAATGACTGAGTGATGTGCGGCGCCATCTTGTTTCCTTTTATACTTCCTGAATCGCGACCGTACTACTTCCGGGTCCTAGTGCCGGTCGCGTTGAGTGCGCATGACAGTAACTAGTTAATTTTCCTGCTTTAGTACTTATTTTAACATCAAATCAATTTATAATGCAAACCCAAGTTAAGAGTCTACAAAACATATGTCTATTACTTAAGATCTTTGATAGAATTGTATTATAAACCGAATAAAGTGTAGAATATAAAAATGATGCTGCATTCATAATCACATTTGATGTTTAACATGTTTCATCAGATGCACCCAGGGATGTGAAAATAAGTTACACAAGAAGCAGCACTGTAGACGAGGGCAACAAGATCTCACTTCAATGTACCAGCCACAGCAACCCTGCAGTCACAGCCTATGAGTGGGTCGTCACTCAAAGCACCACCACCACCCACCACACAGTAAATCCTCTTGTCCTTCAAAATGTCAGGAGAGACACGTCTGTTTCCTGCAGCGCCACTAACTCTGTTGGAACGGGCCAATCACAGCAGCTGTCTCTCAGTGTCAATTGTAAGTAGCAGCTATTAATCGATGTCTTTTGTAAATCCTCTTCATGTGATTCTGGGCAGGGTAGGTTAAAGAAAGTAAGAAGAAGAAGGATAAAAGTATTGTTGTAAATGTTAATAATCAATTACATAGTATTCTATAGTGTCTCTAACTGTTATAGTGCTTATATTCAGTCACTTTGTCATCCAGCATCTATTAGGCATAAAACAAAATATTCTCCTTCTTTTATTATTTAATTCTTATTAGTCTGAAGGTGTCAAGTTCTTTTTCTTAGACTTACAAATATATGTTTAATGCATGTTTCATGTAAAATGAGAAAGTAGCATTTAGTCACAAGTAGTTGTGAATATGGTGAAGTTTTCTGTAAGGAGACACTTTTATAATTCATGCTTCATGAAAGAAGTCTCCGGTGTCAGCCATCTGTAACCATCTTTTATCTTTTTCACCACATGGGCGTCTTCACTTCATGTTTTGTGAGTAGCATGACAAGATGCAAACTTTTGTTGTAGTAAAAATGTTAGTTTAGTTTGGGAAACAGTGGATTTAAGTCCTTAAGCTACGATTGCCATTGATTGCTTTCATTTTTTATTCTTTTTTTTTTTTTCAATCTGCTTTAAAATAGGAGCAAAATAAATAAATAAACCTTAATAATTAGGTAGATTTTATGGTGTAATATGAAAAAACTTATTCTTATAAAAACTCAGTACTTATGAATACTGCAAGACACCCCAAGTCAATTTAATTCTAGCCTATACAGTGCTGTGAAAAAGCATTTGCTCCTATTGTTTTTTTCCTTTTTTTGCATATTTGTCACACTTTAATCATTCAGATTATCAAACACAAAGTTAACCCGAGTAAATACAAATGCAGTTTTTAAATTATCATTTTATTCTGGGAGTCACACCTGCTGACGTGTCTATTTAAGGGTCCTGATACCGGCGCACGTGCGATCATTTAGGTAGCATCGGTAAGGCATCAGGGCCAAAGACACAGAAAGAGAAAGAAAGAACGTAAATAAAATAAAAGAGTGTAAGACAGAAATGAGTAGACAAGACAGACAAGCATGCAGAAAGTTTAGAGACAGTGGCAAAGCCCCAGCCTCTGTCTGTCTAAGACGTTGGTGAGAGAGAGAGAGAAAGTAAGGGACAGTAATACGCATCAGTTTAGCGTGCACTCTCAGGTTAAAGTGCATGAAGCACAAACTCTACTCTCTCTCTATAAATCCTTCGTAAGAGCGAACGCCCCAAGAGGATATGAGTTTTTGTTTCAGTTTCCAGAGCCCTGTCCGTTCTTAGACAGCGGAGCTCTGTTTATCTTTATTTCCTTTAAATTACTAAATTAATAATCCCACGACATCTCCAAACGGGAAGGTCTTCCCATGCATATCACAAGCACTCACACCACTCGTATTTCACTGAACCCCTCTAAAGCCCTATGTCAGGGCTCTTATTAATATTGAAACATCTCGTGATGCGGCTCTCCATACCGTACCTCGTAACATACAAAAGAATAACATTTTGTAAGGTTAAGTATATTGCACCCTCTTTACACTAAATTGTACTTATTTTTGTAGATTATTAAATTCAGCACATACACACGTGGACAAAATTGTTGGTACCCTTCGGTCAATGAAAGAAAAACTCACAATGGTCACAGAAATAACTTTAATCTGACAAACGTAATAATAAATAAGAATTCTATGAATGTTAACCAATGAAAGTCAGACATTGCTTTTCAACCATGCTTCAACGGAATTATAAAAAAAATGAACTCATGGAACAGGCCTGGACAAAAATTATGGTACGCCTAACTTACCTTTTGAGGCAATCACTGCCATCAAACGATTCCTGTAAATGTCAATGAGACTTCTGCACCTCTCTGCAGGTATTTTGGCCCACTCCTCATGAGCAAGCTGCTCCAGTTGTTTCCGGTTTGAAGGGTGCCTTTTCCAGACAGCATGTTTCAGCTCCTTCCAAAGATGCTCAATAGGATTGAGGTCAGGGCTCATAGAAGGCCACTTTAGAATAGTCCAACCTCTTAGCCATTTTTTGGTGTTTTTAGTTGTGTGTTTTGGGTCATTGTCCTGTTGCAAGACCCATGACCTGCGACTGAGACCCAGCTTTCTGACACTGGCCAGCACATTTCTCTCTAGAATCCCTTGATAGTCTTGAGATTTCATTGTACCCTGCACAGATTCAAGACACCCTGTGCCAGATGCAGCAAAGCAGCACCAGAACATAACAGAGCCTCCTCCATGTTTCACCGTAGGGACAGTGTTCTTTTCTTGATATACTTCATTTTTCCATCTGTGAACATAGAGCTGATGTGCCTTGGCAAAAAGTTCCATTTTTGTCTCATCTGTCCATAGGACATTCTCCCAGAAGCTTTGTGGCTTGTCAACGTGTAGTTTGGCATATTCCAGTCTGGCTTTTTTTATTATTTGTTTTCAACAATGGTGTCCTCCTTGGTTGTCTCCCATGTAGTCCACTTTGGCTCAAACAACGACGGATGGTGCGATCTGACACTGATGTTCCTTGAGCATGAAGTTCATCTTGGATCTCTTTAGAAGTCTTTCTGGGCTCTTTTGTTACCATTCGGATTATCCGTCTCTTTGATTTGTCATCAATTTTCCTCCTGCGGCCACGTCCAGGGAGGTTGGCTACAGTCCCATGGATCTTAGATTTCTGAATAATATGTGCAACTGTGGTCACAGGAACATCTAGCTGCTTGGAGATGGTCTTATAGCCTTTACCTTTAACATGCTTGTCTATAATTTTCTTTCGAATCTCCTGAGACAACTCTTTCCTTCGCTTCCTCTGGTCCATGTTGAGTGTGGTACATACCATGTCACCAAACAACACAGTGACTACCTGGAGCCCTATATATAGGCCCACTGACTGATTACAAGATTGTAGACACCTGTGATGCTAATTAGTGGACACACCTTGAATTAACATGTCCCTTTGGTCACATTATTTTCAGTTATTTCTAGGGGTACCATCATTTTTGTCCAGGCCTGTTCCATGAGTTTATTTTTTTAAATAATTCTGTTGAAGCATGATTGAAAAGCAATGTCTGACTTTCATTGGTTAACATTCATAGAATTTTTTAAAATTATTACTTTTGTCAGATTAAAGTTTTTTCTGTGACCATTGTGAGTTTTTCTTTCATTGACCGAAGGGTACCAACAATTTTGTCCACGTGTGTAAGTGTTCATAACATTACTTTTACTCAACATTTTGATTTGAGTGGCTAACAATCTCAGTTTGAATATTTTACATGCCCTCACCTTGGACTGCTCTGGATATGTTTGCTCTAACAACCCGTGTTTTATCTCATAGTGGCGTTCCACATGCATGACTTTTTATTAGCAAAATAGTTTCAGAACATATGAGACAAACTGGTTTTAAGCTTCTATTTAAATAACTTTTTTGCACATTTGTTTGTGTTTTATGAGGATTTGTAGGGGCATTACGGTTGTTTCTGTCTTTCGCATACTTATACTTACCATGTATTTACGGTAAAGTATGGCATTGATTGGCTCTGTTGAGTGACGCATATAGCCACATCCACTTTGAGGGCAAAAGCACTGCCTACTGTGAGGTAATCTGGTACAAAACTACTCATAATGTCCATTTTAATCAACATTTTTATGTAATTTATGGCAGGATTCTTCAGGCAAATACTGAAGGACTGGCAAAGTTTCATCAAATTCTGTCTAGCTAGTTTTGCATGATACTGTGACATAAAGACAGACATACAGTACATACAGACAGAATTTTTGCTGAGACTGGTTTCAGGTCAGCTAATATATAAAACATAAAGATATTATTGAAAGAGCACGTTGTCAAAATTTTTTACAAGAAAATATTAGTTATATATATATTGACTTGAGTATTAACGCAGAAAATCCTTTGTTTATAGAGCTGTACTTTTATTTTATTTGCATTTTATATTGAATATTTCACACATTTCATCACATGCCCCAACAGATGTGAAAGTAGATTACACAGGAAACAGCTCTGTGTTGGAAGGTGGCCAGATCTCACTTACATGTGTCGCCACAAGCAGGCCTGCACCCACGCTCTACAAGTGGCATGTTTCCCCAAACAGCGTCACCTTCATCCCCAATGGACGTACTGTTGTCCTTCAACATGTAACAAGATATACAAATACTTTTGTGTACCTGCACCGCCACTAACTTGAGCATGGTATTATAGTGATCTGTGTTAAAGTGGCATTCCAACTTAACATTAGTGTTGCATTTGTAACTTTCTTATTTTTTCCAATGAAATCCATTCACAGCATGGAGAATTTATTTTTCTTGATAATACAATATGCTGGGCTTTCTTTATTAATCCAGAATACATAAAAAGGAAATTTAGGCTAGTGAATGAACAACTGTTTAGAGCAGCTAGACTTTAAGTGAAAACCAGAGCAAACTGGTATTGCTAACATTGCAACATATTAAATGTACTATAACTACTGTATATACAGAGGTGCCCAAAAAAGTAAACACACTTCAACATGAAAAATATATGACTCTTTGCTGATGGTCACATGATATCATCAACGATGGCTTGACTACTGACATTTTTAGAGCAAACATAGTACTGCACATTGCTGACATAATTCAATTCAAGATTTTAAAAAGAGCATAGGTTTAAGTGTTCATACATTTTGTGCCCCTCTGTTTGTATAAGAAATTGTTGCTAAGAAATAAGAAGATGGCATTGGTGTGGCAACTCTAACTCCCCTTCATCACATGACCCCACTTTTGTTGATTTTCTCATGATAGATCAATGGTTAAGATGTTGGCAAGTACATCTTGTGTTTCAAGTTTTTTTTTTTTTTTTTTTTGCATTTGTTCTAAAGTGAAACAGATTTTAGTCATTCAACTCTGTAACTCCATACTGAATTAACAAACACACGTGGACAAAATTGTTGGTACCCTTCGGTCAATGAAAGAAAAACTCACAATGGTCACAGAAATAACTTTAATCTGACAAAAGTAATAATAAATAAGAATTCTATGAATGTTAACCAATGAAAGTCAGACATTGCTTTTCAACCATGCTTCAACAGAATTATTTTTAAAAAATGAACTCATGGAACAGGCCTGGACAAAAATGATGGTACCCCTAACTTAATAGTTTGTTGCACAACCTTTTGAGGCAATCACTGCAATCAAACGATTCCTGTAACTGTCAATGAGACTTCTGCACCTCTCTGCAGGTATTTTGGCCCACTCCTCATGAGCAAGCTGCTCCAGTTGTTTCCGGTTTGAAGGGCGCCTTTTCCAGACAGCATGTTTCAGCTCCTTCCAAAGATGCTCAATAGGATTGAGGTCAGGGCTCATAGAAGGCCACTTTAGAACAGTCCAATGTTTTCCTCTTAGCCATTCTTGGGTTCCATGAGTTTATTTTTTAAATAATTCTGTTGAAGCATGGTTGAAAAGCAATGTCTGACTTTCATTGGTTAACATTCATATATTTTTTTTTAATTATTACTTTTGTCAGATTAAAGTTATTTATGTGACCATTGTGAGTTTTTCTTTCATTGACCAACAATTTTGTCCACGTGTGTATATGTGTGCAATAGGAAAGAGGCAGTTGGTTCTCAGTGGGGATAGGGAGATAGTCATGATTTTTTCCCCTCTGTAAAAAGCCTATATTTTACAGAATTTGGCAGACACTGTTATCCTGAGTGACTTACTGTACCTTATCTTGTTATACAGTACATCTGAGCAGGTGAGGGTTGAATGTCTCACTTAGATCTACCCTTTCCCCTTGGACTGAAAACATAGTCTACAATATTCTAGAAGCATTGTGATTCATTTATTTATTTATTTATTGCAGTATTGAACATTGCCTTCCTTCTGCATGAACTAGAGGGGTAGATAATAAAAAAAATGTAATTAAATTTGAATTAAAATTCTGTACTTGTATTTTGATATGGAGGCATGAAAAAGTAAGTGAACCCCCTTTGTAATTTCATGTTTTTGTATTAAACAGTTATAAAATGTGACCTGATCTTCATCTAAATCAAGAGTATTGACAAGTACAATGTGCCTAAAATAAGAATACAAAGAATACAAGAATACACACTCCACAGCCGTATTGGCAAAGTGTTTTGTGGACTGAAAAAACTATGATTGGACTATTTGGAAAGAACACGTAGCACTACATCTGGTGGTGGAACAATGTCAGATCCACAGCTACAGAAAGTGCTTGATTGAGACTATTGCTGTCAAGTGGGGTTTACTGTATAACTGGCACCAATGCTAAATTTAGATGGAAATTTAGATTAAAATGTCATATGGTCCACATACTTTTTCTTGCCACTTTTTTTATTTTTATTTTTTTTTACTTCAACACATTATTGTGAAATCATACTGTATATATCATTTCCCAAAGGAATTTTGGTTTTAATGTTATAAACCTCTTCTTTACTGTAAGGTCAGAGTTTTCAATTTAAGACAGCTCATGACAATAGGTGAAACAAAGACGGATCTCTTTGTTGTGCTTGAAATGACCAAAAAAGGACAGTTCAATTTGACAACCATACAGACAGAGTTGCTAAATATACTGGATGTCACATTTACTCCTTAAGCTGTACTTAAGATAGGCAGGTAAGTGCATAAATAGTGCTACTAGTATGGAAAGAGATACGGCTTTTATCAGTGCCAGGAATGTGTCTTTGCCTTTGAGTCACAAAATAGACATATTATGTTAATGGTATGTACACTGACAGTCAATGAAAACTTTGAGGCCATACTTTTTAACATAAGTTTTATTTCAGAACCCAAAACTGTTTTTGTTTCATTTAAATCATTTCTTGAGGTTGCTGACATGCATTAACAAAGATTTAAAGTTTCAAGAATAACTTAAACACGGTAAATTTAACAAAAGAAAATTGCGTCTAACACACACAAATTCACAACAGTCAATAGCGGGTATGGCCCCCATGTGCATTGATGCAGGCGGCCATCCTTTGGCGCATAGATTGTGTCCTGCGGAATCCTGTCCCACTCTTGCTGTGGTGCCTGGATCAGCCTCTGCCTATTTGGTGGCTGGGGAACCCGATTGCTCACCTGGCCACACTCGCTCCCGACCATCCGGATGATCCAGACAGAAACGGCTCTCATCTGAGAAGAGCACACCTGCCCAGCGCTGCTGTGTCCACCGGAGGTGCTGCCTGGCCCACTGTAGCCGTGTCTGACGTTGAACCCTAGTCAGGATATTGGTGCGTAAAGGTCGGCGTGCTTGGAGGTCGGCATCCCGCAAACGTCGCCGCACAGTGGGGCTGCTGATCCGGGGGTTGTTCCTGCCAGGGGTTTCTCGTGCTGTACGGCTGGCAGGGCGGAACCGGTCCCGCAGGTGTTGCAGCTGGATGTAGCGATCCTGCTGAGGGGTTGTCACTCTCTCTCGCCCTGGACGTGGTCTATCATCAACATAACCTGTTGCAGTGTGCCGTTGAACCAAGTTTCTGATTGTGGGTTGTGAAAAACCCATACGTCTCGCGATCTCGCTGTAGCTCAAGCCGGCTTCCACCATACCCAGTGCCCGGAGACGCTGTTCACGTGATAGACGTGGCATGATGACGTTCACTGGACTAATAATGGTGGTCTTTATTGGGCCCTTATATAGGCCTCCAAAACCAATCCTCAAATTATTCATGTATGCATTGAGTATTGCACCATGGGTGTTTGGGCCACATTTGAAAAGAGACCATCCCGTGTGCAATGAACTGTGAAACCATGACAACTCAACATTGTCTGAACTACCCAAACAGCAAGATATCAGCAAATCCACAAGGATCATTTGAAACCCCAGTACAAATAGAAACACTCGTACATTTATACCTGAAAGTTTCTATTGACTGTCAGTATATATATGATAAAATGTTGCAGTTGTCCTAACTTAGAAATGTGGAATTTTAAAGAATTATAAGACATCAAGGATCATTTGCCTTAAACAAGTTTCCTGTTTTATAGGATGTCAAAATTAGGCTGTACTTGTAACCACATTTTGTATTTAACACACTTCATCAGATGCCCCAACGGATGTGAAAGTAGATTACACAGGAAGCAGCTCAGTGGTCGAGGGTGGCCAGATTTCACTTACATGTAACAGCATGAGCAGGCCTGCACCCACGCACTACGAGTGGCTCATTTTTCGAAACAGCAACACCTTCAGCAACAAAGGAAATACTGTTGTCCTTCAAGATGTGAGGAGGAACACGTTTGTTTCCTGCATCGCCAATAACTCTATGGGACAGGGTGAATCAAAGCAGCTGTTGCTCAATGTCCACTGTGAGTAGTCTTAATGCGCTTTGCTGTTAAGCAGCCCCTGAGCAGGGTACTGTGTTGAAGTGGCAATGCAGATTATCATTATTGTTCTATTTGATATTGCTTCTCTAAACTTTACTGTGCATGTACTATATTAAGTCATTATGACGTGTAATCATTGATATGATGAAATCTTCTCACATTTAGGGTCAGTGTTTTGAAACAGTATGTTACGTTTTTCCATCTGTCATTATTCCAGAAAATAAGTGAGGCTGATGAAGGAACAACTGTTTACAGAAGCAGGAATTTAAGGGAGAACCAGAGAAAGATACTGCAAAGCATTACATTTAAACCATAAACAGATATATATTTTTAAAATAAATAATCTGTTGGTAATCAGCATCGTTCTTTATTTTCTCATTGACACCATATGCCTAATTAAACTTAACAACCTACTGTAATTGCTTAATTTAATAAATATATATATATTTTAAATGTACAAATCATGTCAAGCTCATCTTGAACTGATACAACCTGTTTATGATTTGCATTAGCTCACAGTTTATTATGAATAGGAAGACTGCTACTATTTCTCTTCTACTAATCTCCTACAATATATCAACCCTCGATATGAAAATGTAATCATGGACCATATAAAAACACACCCCTTTATACCAGTTTATATCCAGTCCATTAAATTGGTACCATTTTTTGTATCATTTCTAATAATTTTAATAACATTTAAATGAATATGGGCAACATTTCACATGTTTTATCTTGTCCACGTGTGTAATTGTTCAGGTGTCTTACTGGGATTATGTGACTTATTTTTCTTCGCCAAATTTCTTCGACAGCTAATTCGTGAACTAGAATCAGAGGGTCAGGCAGGTCAGGTATAATTCCAGCCACCAGGTTATATTTACTTCTGTGGTCCTACATACACATATGTTACTGGAAGCAGCTTGCACAGCGGTGCATTGGACAGGACCACAGCGGGGCAAGCTTCAGTGATGGCACTAGTATCCAGTAGCGGGGCATCATTCACTTGAACCCAGCGTGTCCGGTGCAACACACGGTCCCCACATCAGCTCAAAGCACCTTGGCGCAGCTAGGTTAAGTTCTGGTCCCATCAGGGCGTTTTTTTTTTTGGCAACCGCTGTTTCTCAGAGCCAAATGAAAGTGGCAGGGCAGGTGTGCAGGTCCAGCTGGCGTAGTACTTTGTACTTGTTTCTCGGTGCTCGAGGAACAGGGTGAAGGTGCTTGCCCACGAATGTGGCTGAATGGGAGTGATCCGCGTCTGGTTCGGGACTATGGCAGGTCATACAGGGCGGATGCAGATCCTGCTGAGGAAGCAGAGGTGGTGCACAGGTGTCCTTGTAATTATCTTTGTCTGTGGGGAGCGGAGAGAAGTATGAGTCAGCGAGAGTTATTACAGAATATTCTCGGCCTCTTTCAAGTGAAACAACCTGTAGGATCCATTATTTTATTGTTGATCTTAGGATTTGACATGTTGCGTGTTCTGAGTTGTTTTTACGCTCACCATGGTTATAAACAGACTTTGCTTTCCCTTTGCATGACCAAGAGAGGTAGATAATTAAAAGAAATTAAAAGAGTGTCTAGTTCTTCAGACTTCTCAATATTCAATCTCTGATTTTTTTTTGCTATGGATTAATGTGTCACTTCTGCAACAGCTGAGTAAGAATGTTCACATTTCCTCTTTTCTTCTTTTTTGTAAGTTCAGTATATTCTTGTATAATTATATATCTTACTTTTTTTTTAGATTCTCCATCTATCTTGCCAGGCTCAGTTTGCTTCACTAGGAATGGAATATTAACGTGTGAGTGCCAAGCTGATGCCAAGCCGAATGCTAACATTTCTTGGACCGTAAATGGCAGAACTGCAGTTTTTCCTATATTTAACACCACAACCCAGCACAAGGGAAGCTTGACGGTGTCAGAGTTGACTGGAACTCAGGGCCACAATGTCACCTGCACAGCAGCAAACATTGTGGGCCAAGAATTTACCCAGATACTCGTCCAGTTTGAAGGTACTGTTCAGATTTGGTGTATTTTGACAGCAAACATAACAAATGATGTCATAGTAGGTAGATGATTTTTTCATTCCTGTGCTTCAAGGGAATGCTTCAGCACTGGTGGTAGCTGGGGCAGCTGGGGCAGCCGGGGTGTGTATCATCATAATAGTTGCTGTGGCAGTGATTGTGCTTTGTAAAAAGAGGTAAAGTTATGTTTCTTTTTTGTTGCAGTGAACAAAGAATTTTAATTTAGGGGAATTTGCTTAAGTATGCAGGATGGATCAATATATATCAATTTATGGCCCCTTTTAAAAATTATTCTGTGTTGTTTCCTTGGGCATGGCTCTTAACCCAATGCCCATATAAAAGCCAAAATATAATGGGATAAAATAGGTTAATGTAGACTAAAAAAAGAATTTGTATGAATTTGTATGAATTTGTGTATTTAGGCGCCATGCAGAGCCAAGTGGAGAGCTTGCTATTGCCCAGCCTACAAAGCGTGAGAAAAGGTGCCATGACTACCATACAGATTCGGATGAAGACCTGTATGCAAACACACAGCAGGTTCAACGAACTTATAAAGAACAGGTAATCAATATTAAAAATGTCAACAGACATTCTTAAAAAATATATATTTTGGATCTATCTCTAACAAATAAATTCATCCTCTCAGCTGATTGTTACATAACCTGAGTTAAGTTTATATAACTGAATACAAACAGTTTTAATACAGTCAATTCAGCAAGATAACACTGAATCTAGAAAACATAAAACCCAGCAACAATCATGGCAGTTCACATGACTTTTATCTGACTCTCACACACACACATATTACATATATAATTTTTCAGTGAATTTTTCTCAAACTTTGCTCTCTTTTAGCTTCCCTCTAGCTTTGTTTGGACAAAGTCACTGCCCCAGTTATCTACAAAATCACTGATTTAACTTAACTTTGTCACTGTCTAATGATGTCAGCAGCCTACATATGTGTAGAGCAAGAATGTCATGTCTCAATTCCAGTTCCAATTTTCACATTCTCATTCAAGTCACATGCCGATATACCGTATATCCAATAAAAGGGCCACATACAAAAGTGACTCAGATCAGATTTAACAGGCAGCCCTAAAAAAATCTGTCACATTCTGATTAAGTCAGATTAATGTGAATTTAGC
This sequence comes from Clarias fuscus, assembly GCA_030347435.1. NCBI lineage: Eukaryota > Metazoa > Chordata > Actinopteri > Siluriformes > Clariidae > Clarias > Clarias fuscus. Next base: position 21,114,679 of record CM059226.1, on the reverse strand, counting down.
CTCTGGAATGAAGCACGATAGGGCATGGTGTTAGGGAAAAATAATCATGGATCGCATTTACGGTCCATTCAAACTGAATTCTATTCCAATAACAGGGTCTTTTATTCTATTCTACTCACACAACAGAATACAATATAAAGTGCTCTTATCAATGTAGTACACTATATATATAATTTTTTTTTATCCATTTAAAGTCAAAATTAAGGAATGTCCACAAAACAGCTTAGTTCATGTAGTCATTTGGTTTATATCAGCTATAAACAGATAATCCCTTAAGTCCCTCTCCTAAAGAAAGGAACAGCTGTTAAAAAGTGAACCACATACAGCATGTCAATTATAGTTTAGATTCAGATGATGATTTCTATTCGATCACATCTCTAAATCTAATGTATATTGAGTCATTCAACGCTTTGATACTGTAGCACAGTTGACTTATTTTAATTATTCATCTTTAATGAAGTCATGTATAATTTCCCAGGCAACACATAAAAGTCCAGAAAGGGCTAAGTATTTCCCTGGGCTTTGTGTATTAAAAGTCAGGGCAGATCTAAGTAGCATGTTGAAGGATACAGTAAAATCTGGACTTTTCTTCACTATTAAACTGTGCTCAACTATTTAGGCATGGCTGTGCCTCCATTGCCCAAACTTATTTCACTGTAAATCAACAACTGACTACCAATCCCTTAATGATAGCCAAAGAAATCTCAAACAGTTGCAATCCTTAGTTTTCAATGAACACAACATTACTTTTCAAAAGTAAACCTAAGACAAATAACATTTTTGCTTTTATTTGATATCAAAATCCTCCTAGGGAGAATATCAAAAGTCTCCTGGGCTTTTGTGATATAACAATTTAATTATCTTTACATGATATTACACTGCCACGGTGCCCAACAAGATGTACCGCTATTACAAATCACCAGTTATCTTGAGTCGCCAATCAAAAGTATGCCTGAACAGCATATATAGGAGATCATGAATAAATTATAATCATTGTTCAGAGCTCTATTACATTAACTGAGACCACCTGGAAGCGCTGCCCTCTTTCCCCATCTGACATGCTCCCAGGTCTAGCAGGGCAAATAGTTGAAAAAATGCCACTGTCATTGTTTGTGCAAGAGAGGGCATTTTCTTTGCTGTCTGTTTTTAATTAAGGCTGGATAATTAAATTGTTTAGCTTGAAGGGAAAAACCTCTTATTATCAGCAATTTGACTAAATTATTGACTATGATCAATTTTTTGTACACTCTTTATGCACTATACATGTGTTTCGGTCAAGAAAACAAAACATGAAAAGTGATCTTATGTTTTTAAATAAATAACACAATTCTAAGACTTTCTAATCATTATTTAATTTGAATGTCTTCTCTTTTTTGTGTTTTTTTTTAGATCAGAGATTCCTGTATCTATGCTAATTATGACCTACCATTCTAATTCAAGAGGAATCAACATCACAAGATGTTTAACTGAAAATCTTTTCTTCCCTGCTGCATTACAGAACTTAGAATTAATAGCATTTACCTTCACATTGCCCACACCTCAAATATACTGTAAATACTGTGGTACCTCGGCATGCAAATGCCCCACCTTGCAAATTCTTATATTTGTATACGTAATTCATGTAATCAACATCCGTGCACACGTGTGCTGTTTACTATAACACTCGCATGTGTGCGCGCAGGTAAAGCAAAAGCAAGTGTCATTAGAAATGTTAAAGATCCATTTTCTATCTCTCTCTGGGTCAGCCTGCACTTTGTGTGTGTGCGGGCATCATTGGACAGCGTGCTCCTGACCCCCTCCTCTCGCCTTCACACTCACACACTCTAACAGCTCTAACGGCTCTGTCGCGTTTCAAGAGCAATTCAGTTAGGATGTACAGCTTTCTGTGCCATCATGGCCAACGTCCTCCTGGTCCACCTTTTGATCTTCAACTCCTTTGTCTCCAACTGTTTTCAATCCGCGCCTCTGTCCAGCACTGGCTTCATCCCGAATGTTGAATGTTGCACCAACTTCCTTTCTCTTTTCTTTTCTCTAGCACATTTCTTACTAAAGTATTTAAACAATCAGTCCAGTCTGTTGTGTCTGCCTTTGGGTCCTCCAAGCCTGTCCAACCCATGACAGAAACAGCAGAGCGAGCACATGAATGAAAAGCAGGCGGACTTCTGGTGGACTTTTCTCCTAGGCGAACAGGACGCAGAAGCACCCAAGTCTGGGGAGACAGAAGACAAATATAAGTTTGCTTTATCTGAGATCTCATTCCCTGGAAGGAGATGTGGAGGTCTTTTTAAAGGCTGTGGGGATGCTGAGTGGTGCGATTGAGGATGAGCCTCCAGCCCGGGTGGCCTACCCCTTGTAGATATACTCGGTACAATACACGGTGTGCACAGTGTGTGTTTGCAATAAGCGCCTGCACTGAAGAGCCTGCCGTCACAATGTGACAGAACAGAGCTAATGGTCAATAAAATAGTTACTAATGGAGGTACACGTTATTGATGGGAAAAGGGTATTATTATTATTTCCGGTTGAAGCCCACGTACATGTCTGCCTGTCGTTCTGTATGGCAGACCTCTCTACCCAACTTACTAATACAATGAAATAAAATTTTGTAAGGTTGAGTATCTTATGCCTTGTTTACACTAAGTTGTACTTCTTTTGTCTTTTTTGGTAATCATAGAGCGAATCACAGACGAGAAATCAAAAACGTAGATTGGATGTTTACCAGTGTGTTAAAATTCACTTATACCACTATAAAACTAGTCTCAGTTAAATATTGACTGTAGATTTTTAAAAAATATCTATTGGTCCAAGTGTTTGTACACATTAAGCGAGTAGCTTATTTTAAGTAGATTATTCAATCCACCATAAAACTGTTAATTAAATTAAATTACATTTTATTGTATAGCACTTTAACAACTGACATTGTCACCAGCGGTGGAAAGTAACGAATTACATTTACTCGCATTACTGTAAATAAATATTTTGTGTGTGTGTGTGTGTGTGTTTGTGTACTTCTACTTTTTAGAATGGTTTTTAAAATCTGTAATTTTACTTGTACTTAAGTATATTTTGCTTGATTGTACTTCCCTATATTTTTAATCACATTGGCTATTGGAAAAAAAAAATGAAATGAAAAATAATAGCAAAAATTATGCAACAGGGAAGAGGAAAAGGTGCACCCCGGAAATCACTGCACTGATTGCTCGATGGACGGGGAAAACATAAGAATGAAATGCCATCGAATTCTTATGAAGCAAACCCCTGGGCCTTGTTTCGACCCGGAAGACGTTGGTCGCTGTGTTGTATGTGTTTGTCCGTGTTGCTGTGCTTTGTTGCGCTCGCGCGCGTGTGTATTGTGTCCAGGTCGTGCGCCGCTCGAGACTCCACTCCACTTTTTCCTGACTGTCCCTACATCGGCATCTACCTGACCTTCCACACGGTCGCTTCGCTTCCGCCCTGAGAGTGACGTCATCAATCAGCGCCACGGTATATAAACGAAGAGAGACACGGGAAACAGGAGGCGCGTAGGCGAGGTGTTGGTTGTGTTGGAGAGAGATCATTTTTGGATTTTGATTTTTGCCGTTTTGATATTTGATTGTGTATTCTGGTTTTGAGTTTTCGTCTGTAATTGGCTTTGATTATTGCATTGCCTCTTTGGTTTGGTTGCTTGCCTCTTTGTATATATTTGTAGATATTTTCGCTGTATGTTTGCGCACTCACCAGTAGTAGGAGTGGGGCTGGCATTTATTTTGGGAAGAGGAAATAATTTTTTAAAATTGTTTTTGGTTTAATAACTCAGGGAAGGTATGTGTTTTTGTTTGTGTGTTGACTTTTTTGTTGTTGTTGCAGGTAATATAGCTACGGAAATACAGATAGCCTTTTATTATTTTGGCCTGGGTCCACCATGAAGCTGATCCTGGGTGTGTGGGTGTGTTTTTTTTTTTTTTTGTTTGTGTATAATTTTGTAAAGCAATACAAACCTCATTAATTCATCAGCTAGCATCTGGGTCAAGTTCTTTCTGTCATTCTTTTGGTGTAGCTTTATTATCCAAAGCTGTTCCTTCAATTAAAACCACTAGTTTGAGACTTGTATCTGATTGTCTTTTTAATTTTTTATTATTACACTAGAATTCCTCATCCCACCCCTGCTGTTAAAGTAATTCGGTAACTTTTTTACTCTGAGAATTTTTTTTTTGTGATCCACTTTTACTTGATTAGATTTTTATAATGGTGTCTTTACTTGTATGTCAGTAAAGTTTCACTGGAGTAACAAGGACTTTTACGTCAGTGCAAAAGTTTATTCCTTTTTTTTTTTTTTCACCTTATTGTCCTAAAGCAGCTTTATAAAATCAACATCTTAACATTTTGATCAGCTAATTTTGCATGATGCTGTGAGAGAAATCTGTCTAGAAATGCACACAATCTTCTGAGACCGGTTTCAGGCAGGGATGTGCCGAACGAAGCAGTGAAGCTTTTATAACAAACTGCGTTGATGCTTTTTGACACAGTGCTCTACTTCGCCATCTGGTGGTCAAAAAAAAAAATCCTTACACCAGCTGTGCCATTCTCATGTTTTGTTCTTTAGTTCATTGTAAGGGTTTTGTTTGTATATTTAATAAACATATGTAATTAGCAAGATGGTAGTGTGTGTGCAGAGTTTACATCTCCCTCCCTTTTTTTGTTTGGACAATATAATGGCAGTAAAGAATTTCTATTTTTCATTTGTACTCATCAAATTGTATTATTTCTTTAAACAATAGTACACCACGTCAAAAACATAAAGGGATACATATAGGCATGACAATTATGGATATAATTATAACATTGGAATAAATGGACAGTGGGTATGGGACAGCGCAGTAGATGCGCTCTATGTTTGAGCCCTGCTTGACGTGTAAGTGAGGTATCGAAGTTTAATTTCCACAGGTCACGTGACAGCCTCATTTCAAGCAATGCTCCGGACCACTGTTTCGAAGCACTAGCGTGTCGAAAACTCAAGACGTGTGTCGAAATTTGGTGTCGAGCGACCCATCCCTAGTTTCAGGTCCCCCTATGTATGAAACGTAAAGATATCATTGAACGAGTGACATTTTGAAATATTTCATTTATGGCACAGGTTTAATTTCAGGCAAATACTACCAAAGTTTTAATACATGCTGACCAGCTAATTTTGCACGATTCTGTGGCAAAAACTGGCTAGAGAGACATTACAGACAGAAACTTTTTGCAGACCTTTATTTATAAAGGTATGCAGTAAAGGGGTCTATAACATTCCAGTGTTCATTTTTTTTTTATTTGTAAGCCACACTGTGATGTGATATCTTGACGATTTTCTGTCTACTGTCGTTTCTCTGTCTTCATTTGATTGACACTGATACTGAGTGACATGTACAGTTGGTAGTCAATTAGAATTCCTTTTACCGCCGCGCTCACCAGCAGAAAAACAGCAACAACAAAAAAAAAGTCACATTTCAAAAGTCATTCCTGGAATGACTACCAGGTGGAGCAAACGGACAGTTTTCAAAACAGCTGCAATTGCTGCAGTTTTTAATTGTAAGTAGAACTTAAGTCATAAAAATGTCAACATATTGTATTGAGGAAATACTACAGTTATGGTAATTTCCACATCAAGTACTTTATACAACAAACATGAAAAATCACTTTGAGGGGGAAAAAATAAAAGCGCTAGATGCTTTGACATAGCCTGACACATACCTGCTCATGACTTAACTTCAACTTAAAATTTTTATTTCATTTATTGCACAGGTTTAACTTCAGGACTACCAAAATTTCAATACATTCTGACCAGTTAATTTTGCATGATTCTGTGACAAAATCTGGCTAGACAGACAGAACATTTTCGCAGACTGGTTTCAGGTCCTCTAATGCATGAAACGATAAAGTTCTATAAAGATATGATTAAAAGAGTGATTTCTGACCAATGTACAGACAAAACCTTTCTTTTATTTATAAAAATGTTTATTGAATATGTCAAATGCGATAAAATTTGGTGAAATAATAAGTTATTAATATATATATATATATATATATATATATATATATATATATAATGGTATTTTTTGATAACTTGCAGTAAAAGGGTCTATAACTTTCCAGTTAAATGTAATGATTAAATGTAATGTTTTGACTTATTTTAATAGGAATTAAAAGAAGGACGCAAACCTAAATTCTAATAAATAAATAAAATCTTGGACCACTGTACCACTGGGCAAAATGTACTAATGATGCATAATAAACTCTTCCTTAGAAATCTAAAAATGTTCAATTTATATTAAAGTTTGTCAAATACCCAATTAAGTAAAATTCTATGTTGTAATATGTGAAAACATGTATTGCTTACAGCAAGACACCATGCAAAATGTGATGACTTACACTCTATAATCTTGCAACAATTAATTTAATGTTTGCATATGCACAAATCAGTCGGAAGATTATCATCACTGCCAGGTGAATTGAATAACATTGTCAATTACAGTACCTTAAAATGTTTCGCCAAATCTTCTAACTAAGAAAGACAATTAAACTAGAAGGTGTGTCAAGTTCATGTCAGGGATAACCCCTAGAGGGCGCCAAAGCGCCCGGTGATTTTTGTTTGTAGTTCCTTTGTTTAAACTTCAGTTCCCATGTGGCAACTCGGTCAGGTGACCAGGGGGCGCTCACCTGAACCGAGTTGGTCATTTGTTTCGGTATAAATAGCTTGTTTTAGTTCTTCTGGGTTGTCTAGCAACTGTTAATTTATCTTAGTCATGATCTGCTTGTTTTATAGTGTCTTTTGTTTCTTCTATTCGTGTTTTGGTTTCAGTTTCATTTAAAGTCTATTTGTTCTGTTGAGTTTCCCTGTTTTGTGTTTAATAAACATCGTTTTCCTTTCAATATCTGGATCCTCCTGCGTTTATGCCTCGCAACCCCACCAAAACGTGACAGATTGCAAGACCTAAAAAGAGGCATAGCAGAGGAGCCCTTCCCCGGGGAGATTCTTTTTGGGGGGGGCAACGATGTTTGGAGTTTGGGGAGGCGGCGTGGAAGGTAGCCGGAGAACCAAACGGCGTAGCGGCAAAAGAGCGGAGTGTGAGCGGGACGTGCAGCAGGGAGCAACCTCCCAGCTTGATTGGAGCAGCTTTCGGCGGTGCGCTAAAATAAATGAAGAGCGCATTCGTGACCTGCGGGAGCAGGTGGCCAAGCTCCAAGGGCAGGTAGCACTGCTGCACCGCGCCGCCGAGGACAGCGAGCTGCCGCCGCTGCACTGCGGCGAAGAGGAGGGCGAGCGACCGTCGCTGCACTGTGCCTTCGAGGACGACGAGCTTCCGTCGCTGCACTGTGCCTTCGAGGACGGCGAGCTTCCGTCGCTGCACAGTGCTGCCGAGGACGGCGAGCTTCCGTCGCTGCACAGTGCTGCCGAGGACGGCGAGCTTCCGTCGCTGCATAGTGCTGCCGAGGACGGCGAGCTTCCGTCGCTGCACAGTGCTGCCGAGGATGGCGAGCTTCCGTCGCTGCACAGGGCAGCCGAGGACGACGAGCCGCCTCTTCCTCCGCCGCCGCCTTCATGCGCCGTTGAGGACAGCGAGCTTCCTCTTCCTCCGCCGCCGCCTTCATGCGCCGCCGAGGATCATGAGCTCCATCCTCTTCCTCCGCCGCCGCCTTCATGCGCCGCCGAGGAGCACGAGCTCCATCCTCTTCCTCCGCCGCCGCCTTCGTGCGCTGCTGAGGATCACAAGCTGCTTCCTCTTCCTCTGCTGCCAGCGCCACCCAGCATCATAGAGGACGGCGAACGTCTTTTGCATCCGCCGCCCTACATTAACGAGGATGACGAGCTTCCTCCGTCTCCGCCGCCCTGCTGCAACAGGGGCATCAGACCACCCGAACCACTGGCCATAGGTGGCAGCCTCTGGGTGAGAGGGACGGACATTGGACCCTGGGGGGGATGCCCTGGACCTCCTGTGGCGCCCCGGAGTTGCGCCCTTTGAGGGGGGGTTATGTCAGGGATAACCCCTAGAGGGCGCCAAAGCGCCCGGTGATTTTTGTTTGTAGTTCCTTTGTTTAAACTTCAGTTCCCATGTGGCAACTCGGTCAGGTGACCAGGGGGCGCTCACCTGAACCGAGTTGGTCATTTGTTTCGGTATAAATAGCTTGTTTTAGTTCTTCTGGGTTGTCTAGCAACTGTTAATTTATCTTAGTCATGATCTGCTTGTTTTATAGTGTTTTTTGTTTCTTCTATTCGTGTTTTGGTTTCAGTTTCATTTAAAGTCTATTTGTTCTGTTGAGTTTCCCTGTTTTGTGTTTAATAAACATCGTTTTCCTTTCAATATCTGGATCCTCCTGCGTTTATGCCTCGCAACCCCACCAAAACGTGACAGATTGCAAGACCTAAAAAGAGGCATAGCAGAGGAGCCCTTCCCCGGGGAGATTCTTTTTGGGGGGGGCAACGATGTTTGGAGTTTGGGGAGCCGGCGTGGAAGGTAGCCGGAGAACCAAACGGCGTAGCGGCAAAAGAGCGGAGTGTGAGCGGGACGTGCAGCAGGGAGCAACCTCCCAGCTTGATTGGAGCAGCTTTCGGCGGTGCGCTAAAATAAATGAAGAGCGCATTCGTGACCTGCGGGAGTAGGTGGCCAAGCTCCAAGGGCAGGTAGCACTGCTGCACCGCGCCGCCGAGGACAGCGAGCTGCCGCCGCTGCACTGTGCCTTCGAGGACGGCGAGCTACCGTCGCTGCACTGTGCCTTCGAGGACGGCGAGCTTCCGTCGCTGCACTGTGCCTTCGAGGACGGCGAGCTTCTGTCGCTGCACAGTGCTGCTGAGGACGGCGAGCTTCCGTCGCTGCACAGTGCTGCCGAGGACGGCGAACTTCCGTCGCTGCACAGTGCTGCCGAGGACGGCGAGCTTCCGTCGCTGCACAGGGCAGCCGAGGACGACGAGCCGCCTCTTCCTCCGCCGCCGCCTTCATGCGCCGTTGAGGACAGCGAGCTTCCTCTTCCTCCGCCGCCGCCTTCATGCGCCGCCGAGGATCACGAGCTCCATCCTCTTCCTCCGCCGCCGCCTTCATGCGCCGCTGAGGATCGCGAGCTTCCTCTTCCTCCGCCGCCGCCTTCATGCGCCGCCGAGGAGCACGAGCTCCATCCTCTTCCTCCGCCGCCGCCTTCATGCGCCGCTGAGGATCGCGAGCTTCCTCTTCCTCCGCCGCCGCCTTCATGCGCCGTTGAGGACAGCGAGCTTCCTCTTCCTCCGCCGCCGCCTTCATGCGCCGTTGAGGACAGCGAGCTTCCTCTTCCTCTGCCGCCGCCTTCATGCGCCGCTGAGGACAGCGAGCTTCCTCTTCCTCCGCTGCCGCCTTCATGCGCCGCCGAGGAGCACGAGCTCCATCCTCATCCTCCGCCGCCGCCTTCATGCGCCGTTGAGGACAGCGAGCTTCCTCTTCCTCCGCCGCCGCCTTCGTGCGCCGCTGAGGACAGCGAGCTTCCTCTTCCTCCGCCGCCGCCTTCATGCGCTGTTGAGGAGCACGAGCTCCATCCTCATCCTCCGCCGCCACCTTCATGCGCCGCCGAGGAGCACGAGCTCCATCCTCATCCTCCGCCGCCGCCTTCATGCGCCGTTGAGGACAGCGAGCTTCCTCTTCCTCCGCCGCCGCCTTCATGCGCCGTTGAGGACAGCGAGCTTCCTCTTCCTCCGCCACCGCCTTCATGCGCTGTTGAGGACAGCGAGCTTCCTCTTCCTCCGCCGCCGCCTTCATGCGCCGCTGAGGACAGCGAGCTTCCTCTTCCTCCGCCGCCGCCTTCATGCGCCATTGAGGACAGCGAGCTTCCTCTTCCTCCGCCGCCGCCTTCATGCGCCGTTGAGGACAGCGAGCTTCCTCTTCCTCCGCCGCCGCCTTCATGCGCCGCCGAGGAGCACGAGCTCCATCCTCTTCCTCCGCCGCCGCCTTCATGCGCCGCCGAGGAGCACGAGCTCCATCCTCTTCCTCCGCCGCCGCCTTCATGCGCCGCCGAGGAGCACGAGCTCCATCCTCTTCCTCCGCCGCCGCCTTCATGCGCCGCCGAGGAGCACGAGCTCCATCCTCTTCCTCCGCCGCCGCCTTCATGCGCCGCCGAGGAGCGCGAGCTCCATCCTCTTCCTCCGCCGCCGCCTTCATGCGCCGCCGAGGAGCGCGAGCTCCATCCTCTTCCTCCGCCGCCGCCTTCATGTGCCGCCGAGGAGCACGAGCTCCATCCTCTTCCTCCGCCGCCGCCTTCGTGCGCCGCTGAGGATCACGAGCTGCTTCCTCTTCCTCTGCTGCCAGCGCCACCAAGCAACATAGAGGACGGCGAACGTCTTTTGCATCCGCCGCCCTACATTAACGAGGATGACGAGCTTCCTCCGTCTCCGCCGCCCTGCTGCAACAGGGGCATCAGACCACCCGAACCACTGGCCATAGGTGGCAGCCTCTGGGTGAGAGGGACGGACATTGGACCCTGGGGGGGATGCCCTGGACCTCCTGTGGCGCCCCGGAGTTGCGCCCTTTGAGGGGGGGTACTGTCACGGGTAACCCCTAGAGGGCGCCTAGCGCCCAGAGACTTTGTGTTGTGTTTTGTTTTGTTTAATCTCGGTCAGGTGACATGGGCGCTCACCTGAACCGAGTTGGTTATTAGTTTCCTTATAAATAGCGTGCTTTTAGTCCTTTTTGTGGTCTTGCAACTGTTAATTTATCTTAGTCATGATCTGCCTGTTTTATAGTGTCTTTTGTTTCTTCTATTCGTGTTTTGGTTTCAGTTTCATTTAAAGTATCTTTGTTTTGTTGGATTTCCCTGTTTTTCTTTGAAATAAACATCGTTTCCTTTAAAACCTGGATCCTTTTGCGTTTATGCCGCGCACAACACCCCTGACGTGACAGTTCACAGGTACCCTAGGTTCCTTATGCCTGTGGTACTAAAGGCCAGCCCATCTGGTCTGATCCCACACGAAAAGCCAATGTAGCAAAAATTGATGGAAAAGCTATGCAGGTTATGACAAAAATATAGTTGAAATTAATTGACAAAACAAATAATAATGAGGTAATTAAGTGGTTAAGTGGTCAAGCCATGTTTAAAATAGAACCAACAATGCAATTTCAGTCTGTTTTTTTGTGCTAGTTTCATTCAACAAGCAAAACTTGTAAACCCTTATGTCTGTCTAGCTTTGCAAAATCAACTAGTGATTTATCCCAAAATCATATACAATCGGCGGTCAACGGGAATGTGTTTAGCACCGGGGCAAAAAAAATCGCATTTTGTGTCATTTGTGAAATGACATTTTCTTTCTCTGCAATTTTAAAATATAATTAGAGCTTATGTCAAAAAATGTCATAAAAATAAGTTGCATCAAAGAAATACTACAATGATGGTAATTTCCACATCTGAGTACTTTATACAACAGACATGAAAAATCAGAACAAGAGCTATTGATATTTACTGTACAATAATAAGTAAAAAAAAAAAAAGGTTAATTGTTGTTTAGACAGACGGGTTCATCAGGTTCACTAGCTGACAATTTTATTTGAACAAAGAATTAACTGTTGTATAGCCTATCTCTGCTTGTATCTATTTATTGTTATTTAAAATAGACTTTCAGAATAAAACATAAAAAATACTATGTTTCTGTAAACACATTGTTGGGTTGTTTATGCTGGGTCAAAATTTTGGGTTATTTCGGGTACTTTAAACACACTATTGGGTTGCTGGGTCAAATGAGATGTAATGAGTCATTTACAAACGAACACCTGGTTGGGTTATTTTGACCCAACAACTGGTTTATTCTTTATTCTCTGGTTATTCTCAAATGGCAGCCTGCAAAATGTTGTGTAGTTTTAAGAGGTGTTTAGGCGAGAATGCATGCGTGCACAGCTCAAAATCTCCACAGGTTATTAACACATGATGCATAGATGGACATATAATTGAAGACATTTGGGTGCTACAGTAGACAGAAAATAGGAAATGATTTACAAAAATATGAAAAATTTAATATTAATGATTGCACTGCATATTTCTTTTTAGATGATACACCCAAACATTGTGAAAGAGCTTGTAGATTTTGAGATTTGTTGTTTCTTCGAAAACTTAAATCAAGATAATTTGAAATTAATGCATTTTCAGTGTTTTTGGACAGTATATTAAGGATGTGGATAGACCCCCATACACAGGATGTGTCAAATCTGACAACTAATATATTCACTGTGGAAATCAAGTGTAGTAAGTTAGATACTGACAGGATTTTGGTTACTGGTATTGAAAGACAGTAATGATAAATTAATGAACAAATAAAAATGTCAATATATATAGACCCAATTCCAACTAGATGATTAAAAGAAGTGATACATACAGCTGGAGAGCCACTTCTAAACATGATAAATTCTTCACTTTGTTTAGGTCACGTCCCTAATTCGTTCAAGTTGGCAGTTATTAAACTTCTTCTTTAAAAAACCTAACCTAGACCATAATGAACTAACCAATTCTAGAGCGATTTCAAACTTTCCGTTTATATAAAAAATATAGGTGATGGCAGGTCAAATGACTTGTTTTAAGCTTCAGACCACCTCAATATTCGTCTTACTTGATTTTAATGTGGCATTCGATACTATAGGTCATGATATTCTAATAGATCGCCTACAAAATCACATACTGTAGGTATTCAGGGACAGGCATTAAAATGGTTTAGATCCTACCTGTCTGATTGGTACCTTTTTGTAGATCTAAATGGAGAACTGTCCAGTGTAATGCCAGTGAAATATGGGGTCCCACAAGGGTCAGTTTTAGGATCTCTGCTGTTCTCCATATACATGCTTCCCTTGGGTAACATCATTAGAACACATAGGATTAGTTTCCACTGCTATGCTGATAATACCCAGTTATACATCTCCACAAAACCAGATGAAATATCCAAGTTGTCTAGGTTAACTGACTAATTATAAAAGATATAAAAGATTGGATGACCAAAAATTTTCTTTTACTAAATTCAGACAAGACAGAAATATTACTTATTGGTCCAAAAACCAGTACACAAATGCTCTCATACTTCAGTTTGCACTTAGAAGGATGTTCTATTACTACCAGCTCGACAGTGAAAGACCTGGGCGTAATATTAGACAGCAACTTGTCCCTAAAAAAAATAAAAAATAAAAAAAATAAAAAAATTAAATATTACAAAAACAGATAAAAACCTTTTTCCATCTTAGAAATATTGCCAAGGAGCAATTTATACATATCTGATGCAGAAAAGCTAGTTCATGCATTTATGACCTCCAGAATGGACTCTGGTAATGCATTACTACCATAGGTAGTCGTCCTGCATCCTCATTAAACAAGCTACAGTCCTAAATGCACCTGCACGTGTTCTCACCAGATTAAGAAAATTTATAGATTACAAACTAACATTACTTAAATGCAAGGCCCTAAATGCTTTGGCTCCTACATATCCAGCGAGTCTTCTTACAGGTTACAATCCGCAGCACTCCTTACGATGACAACACTCTGGATTTCTCATAGTTCCCAGAATATCAAAGTCGTCAAAAGGGAACAGAGCATTTTCATATTTAGCTGTTATAACCAATAATGTTCGGGGCCCAGACACCGTCTCCCAGCTTAAAAGCAGACTTAAGACACATCTCTTTAGAATATTTAGGGTTCCGAGGCATCCACATCTTTAGCCTGGCATACACATAATTCATCCCATAACCTCTTATTCAAGTACATTTAAATGCACACTCTCATCTAATGCTACTATAATGAACAGCAACTACACTAATTCTTTCCCACCTGTTCTTTCTTTTTCTATCTATCCCGAGGCACCTGGAGATTGTGCCAGTTCCAGTAGACAGAGGACAACCCAGCGAGGGTCCTGAGGCATCCAGAGGAGGACCACCTCCAGCTGGATTCTGCTTCATGATGGTTTGGAGTTACACACACACTGCTCCTGAGCTCTCAGCAATCCAGATCCCAACTGCCTTCTTCACCACATCTTCTGTTATATTGAACTTCCAGCTGTCCAACACACAGTATGACTGCAGATCAATCCCTGCTATCTGTTATCACCTACAAAAGGATGGGTTTTCTGTTGAGTCTGGTTCCTTTCAAGGAACCATTTCTTCCTATTTCCATCCCAGAGAGTTTTTCCTTGTCACCGTTGTCGTCACCCTTGGCTTGCTCATCAGGGACAATCAGATCACTATGATCTATACACATTTGTACTTTCTCCTACACATTTCTATAATCGTCTTTTCATTTTGTCAAGCTGCTTTGAGAGAATGACCATCAGATGTACAGATAGATAAGTGCAGTCATAGCTTCTGTAAACTACATTGCTTAATTATGTGTTAATTACGACACTAAAAAGCACCAAATAAAATAGTCAGGAAAGGTATGTCCAAAGACAGAAAGAAAGAGGAAACTTAATCTCAGGTGTTACCACTTTTTTTTTAAAACATATATTATAATCGATGACATTAACCCAGTATTTACACTATTATAACACTGACAGTACATACAATTAAAATTGTGCAGTGCAGTCATTAATATAATTTTTTTTCTTATTTTTGTACATAATTTTCTGGCTACTATATGACACAATTGTCTACAATCATAATTAATTACAATTATGTCCATCTATGCATCATGTCTGTGTTAAATAATGCTTCATGTAATTATGGCCACAAGGGGGAGAAAACATTACTACACTACATGGATTATACACACATACACACACAGCATTTCTTATCTGCTCCTTGATTATTGTGAGCTTGGACACTTGAGCTTTTCTTAATGTTGCTGCCTCTGGATTTATTGTCATTGCTGATTGTGGAGTTTAACTTTCTTCAGTTCTGTGCTCCGCGTTTGCACACCTTTGAGAAGAAGACAATCCAGCTGTGTGCTTGTACAGTTCTAAATATGTAATATGTTCATGTACCTACATGGATCATATGTCTATTGCAATTATAACCAATTTACACAGCACAGTGGAGTAAAAAGTAAGTGGTCTCTAACTGCAACATCAGTGTGTATGCTGTATGTTTGATCATGTACATATCAGAATTGTGTGTTATTTAGGGAAACAAAGAATAGTGCTGGAATATAACTCTAATCATGCTCTAATAGTGCTCTATATACATTAGTAGTTTAGTAATGATACTTATTTTGATACAGATTTGTTGGGATGTCATTGCGATTGCTATATGGTTAATAAATAATTTAAAATGGGATTAACCCTCATACAGTACATCACCTTCTTATACTGGCAGGATCACTTTCTGATCACTGTTGTTTTTCTGATCATTTTTTATCATAAGGGAATGATAGATGCAAGCTGCTAAATTTAAAATACTAATGCCTTCCAGATGTTTGTTGCATGAAAATAAAAGGTTGCTTCAACCTTTATGCTTCTGACAACTTCAGTCATGTGATGCTAAAAGAAGCAATGCGCAAGCGAGAATTAATTCTATTAAATTAATGTTAAAAATAGAAAAACGGATGTATGTCAGATTCCCGTCTCCTGACGTGCCGGATCCCCACGCCAAACCCTCCTTTTTCTGGGTTGCTACAACATAATTTCTTTTACCCCAGAAGGTTAAATGAAGCATGCATTGCCGCACTTGTAAGTTTAGCAGCAGAAAATGAAATACTGTTCATTTGGTGTAAGCCTTAAGGGGGAAGGGGGAGTTTTGTATTTGCATTTGAATGTGTTCTGACATTGTGAGAGTGTGTATGCTTGCTTTATACCAAGGGTCAAATATGAGAAGTAGTTGACGCTCACTGCATTACATCACTTTCTCACTTATTTATATAGTCTGCTGACTGTTTCAAGAAGGTCTTGTGGAACGGTGCACCACCACTCCTGAGTCTGCTAAATCTTCCTGCACGTTTTTGAACTTTTTTGAATTGCATTGTGTTTTGTCTTGCTCTTTGTTTTTTGTTAGTTTCAGGGTAGAACATAATTAAAATGCAGAAAGGGGAAGTGAAAGTGCTTATTCGGCATTACTGCATATATATATATATATATATATATATATATATATATATATATATATATATATATATATATATATATATAGGTGATAAGAGAAACACAGAACACAGCCCTCATCTCGATCTTCTCTCTCGTCTAAGGGCTTACAGTCGACTATAGGCACAAACAGCAAGTTTACAGCCAAACCGTTTTATCCACTTCTTAACACCTCTCACATTGTGCAGGGTTATACATTAAGACATCAACTTACACTTATACAGTCTACAGTTAAACTGGGCTATACATTTACAAGTGAATCCATTGCTACAGTAAGCTATGTCAGGTTAACCTAGCTAACATTAGAAAACACTCACACATGTAGAACAATATCTTTAACAAAGCATAGCAATGCAATACAATAACTAGTTAGATATCATAAAATATATCTAATATTTCATGCCGTAAAATAATACAATTAAGTTCCCACTCACCACTTAACAGTGTGATATGACAGGGACATTACTCTTCTACTGTAACGGTGTCTGTCTATAAGAGAGGTCCATCAATAACTCCCATCAGGGCTCTCAATAACAACATCCACAAACCGTTACTGTTATTTACGCGTTATCATTTTTGGTCAGTGGGCACAGTTCTGAACCGTATCGCGCACGTGCGAGCTACTCAACTGCATTGAGCGCGCCATGAGGATTAGATGTGATCTTACAGTCTTATTGGTTGACGAAGACCAATCATATGGTACTTTCCAATTTTACAATGGAAGAGTAGAAGAGGAAGATGTTATTGTTTTTTCTTGCGCATAAGCTGTTTGATTTAACCTGCATCCATCTGGTTTCTGTTGGCTTTTGCCTGAAAATAAGATGACAGTGGTATTCTTTAATAAACCAAGGATTCAGAATCACAAACAACAACTGAGCCACTCATTACATCCCTTTAATGAAATTTGACATTTAGTCGAACCCTATAGCTCTTGAACCAAACAATAAACACGATATGCATTCACATGGAATAGGTTAGATTGTGATGGTCAGCAATTATGATGCTATCACACATGTTTAAAAGCTGGACCATACGATAAACATTTCAAGTCTCCTGGCTGAATGTTTTATCCCAGTAACCTGTACATAATAATCAGCATACTATGGATCCTTAGCACAGAATGTTTATGGTATTTGTCAGGAACAAACAATAATAATAGTCCATAGTCCATGCCATACTGTATATCAATGCATATTGCATTACTACATTATGTTGACATTCGATGCTGCAGCGCCCACACACAAGAATCACCAGATACAAATAGCAGTTCTCTTGTTTCCTAGCAATGATTGGGAAATGCAAGATTTCCGATTAGCTAATCCTGTTACTCAAAATAGCAACTGGTTACCAGAAAAATATAATGAACTATTTTTTTTTCCCATTTTTGTACAAAGGGTACCATGGAAGATGCTGAATATAGAATCTGATGAAACAGTATCAGTATAAGTCATGACCTTATCAAAGTGTACCAAGTTGCAGTGTATTAAGTGACAAAGGCAAAAAGAGAAGTAGCAAAGCTGCCAACTTATAGAATTACTCATCTTCACATGCTCTCACACCGCACTTCCAATTTCTCATGCTTTCATACTTTATTCAAAACAATTATCTGTGGAAGACGTAAAACAAAATCACTGAGCTCCAGCCTGGCAAGTCAGCTACAAACGGCTTTTATTCTGAAGTCAAAGCACTTCTTTGCTACACAGACATTTCGAGGCCAAAGCGCACCAGCATGATGCTCTGCCCCTATAGACATAATATTCACATAATCTGGATAGAATTAATACACCTTCATAGCTGGGTAAAGGCGTCTTAAAACAGTTGTAATAGTGCTGAACAGATCTGCACTATTACAACACTATTACACTATTACAATTACTATTATAGATTGTCTCTCTACAATATAATTTTAAAAAATCACTATTCAGTTGCATTTACAGACTGTACCAGCTGGAGCATTAAAACACAGTATTATCCAAAGAGGGAAATAGATGCAGTATAATCCCACTTTATATTCAATATCTTTATTTTTCCTTTTCTTTTCTTCTCCTCTTCTTTTGTATCAATAATGATTCTTCTTTGACTGTACTTTCTTCATTTATTATTATTATTATTATTATTATTTTTATTATTATTACCATCTTCTTGTTTTCTTTCTTCAGTAGTTTTCTCTAGTGTCACTTTGTTTTTGACTTCACAGTTAAATGTGTGTTAGTTTGTTTTTTTAACTTCATTAGTGTTGGCAGTACAAATGTATGCACGTAGAATTATCAATGTGTCAGGGATAACCCCTAGAGGGTGCCTAGCACCCAGAGATTTGTGTTGTAGTTTGTTTTGTTTAACTTCATTTCCCATGTCGCAACTCGGTCAGGTGACATGGGCGCTCACCTGAACCGAGTTGGTTATTAGTTTTA
The DNA here is from genome assembly GCA_030347435.1 of Clarias fuscus. Classification (NCBI taxonomy): domain Eukaryota; kingdom Metazoa; phylum Chordata; class Actinopteri; order Siluriformes; family Clariidae; genus Clarias; species Clarias fuscus. The sequence continues at coordinate 21,096,256 of CM059226.1, read as the reverse complement.
TTATAAATAGTTTGGTTTCTTTGAGTTTCTTGTCTTGCATCTGTTGATTTTCACCTCGTTCATGTCTGTGCGTTTAGTCTGTGCGTTTATAAATAAAACATGGTTCCTTTAAAACCTGGACCTCTGCAATTATGCCTCACACCCAGAAACGACAGAATGCAAGACAAGAGGAATAGCAGAGGAGCCCTTCCCCTCGGGAGATACTTTTGGGGGGGCAATGATGTATGCGTTGTGGGGAGCCGGCGCGGAAGGTAGCCGGATGACCCAGCAGGACTGGAGCAGCTTTGAGCGGTGCGCTAGGAGGAATGAGGGGCGCATTCGTGACCTGTCATGCGCCGCCAAGGTCAGCGAGCTTCCTCTTCCTCCGCCGCCGCCTTCATGCGCCGCCGAGTTCAGCGAGCTTCCTCTTCCTCCGCCGCCGCCGCCATCATGCGCCGCCGAGGTCAGCGAGCTTCCTCCGCCGCCGCCTTCATGCGCCGCCGAGGTCAGCGAGCTTCCTCTTCCTCCGCCGCCGCCTTCATGCGCCGCCGAGTTCAGCGAGCTTCCTCTTCCTCCGCCGCCGCTGTCACGCGCCGCTGAGGTCGGCAAGCTTCCTCTTCCTCCGCCGCCGCCGTCACGCGCCGCCGAGGTCGGCGAGCTTCCTCTTCCTCCGCCGCCGCCGTCACGCGCCGCCGAGGTCGGCGAGCTTCCTCTTCCTCCGCCGCCGCCGTCACGCGCCGCCGAGGTCGGCGAGCCTCCTCTGCCTCCGCCGCCGCCGTCAAGCGCCGCCGAGGATGATGAGCCTCCTCTTCCTCCGCCGCCGCCGTCACGCGCCGCCGAGGTCGGCGAGCTTCCTCTTCCTCCGCCGCCGCCGTCACGCGCCGCCGAGGTCGGCGAGCTTCCTCTTCCTCCGCCGCCGCCGTCACGCGCCGCCGAGGTCGGCGAGCTTCCTCTTCCTCCGCCGCCACCGTCACGCGCCGCCGAGGTCGGCAAGCCTCCTCTGCCTCCGCCGCCGCCGTCAAGCGCCGCCGAGGATGATGAGCCTCCTCTTCCTCCGCCGCCGCCGTCACGCGCCGCCGAGGATGACGAGCCTCCTCTTCCTCCGCCGCCGCCGTCACGCGCCGCCGAGGACGGCGAGCGTCCTCTTCCTCCGCCGCCGCCGCCTTGCGTCACAGAGGACGGCGAGCTCCCTCTGCCACCGCCACCCTGCATCACTGAGGACGGCGAAAGTCTTCTGCATCTGCCGCCCTGCATCACGGAGGACGGCGAAAGTCTTCTGCCTCCGCCACCCTGCTTCAACAGGGGCATCAGGCCACCTGAACTACTGGACAAGGGGGCCAGCCTCTGGGTGAGGGGGGGTAGACAGAGGACCCTGGGGGGGATGCCCTGGACCCCCAGGGGCGCCTCAGGAGTTGCGCCCGTAGAGGGGGGGTTATGTCAGGGATAACCCCTAGAGATTTGCCTTCATGCGCCGCCGAGTTCAGCGAGCTTCCTCTTCCTCCGCCGCCGCCGTCACGCGCCGCCGAGGTCGGCGAGCCTCCTCTTCCTCCGCCGCCGCCGTCACGCGCCGCCGAGGTCGGCGAGCCTCCTCTTCCTCCGCCGCCGCCGTCACGCGCCGCCGAGGTCGCCGAGCCTCCTCTTCCTCCGCCGCCGCCGTCACGCGCCGCCGAGGTTGGCGAGCCTCCTCTTCCTCCGCCGCCGAGGTCGGCGAGCCTCCTCTTCCTCCGCCGCCGCCGTCACGCGCCGCCGAGGACGGCGAGCCTCCTCTTCCTCCGCCGTCACGCGCCGCCGAGGACGGCGAGCGTCCTCTTCCTCCACCCCTGCCGTCACGCGCTGCCGAGAACGGCGAGCCTCCTCTTCCTCCGCCGACGCCGCCTTGCGTCACAGAGGACGGCGAAAGCATTCCACCACCGCCACCCTGCATCACTGAGGACGGCGAGCTCCCTCTGCCACCGCCGCCCTGCATCACTGAGGACGGCGAAAGTCTTCTGCCTCCGCCACCCTGCTTCAACAGGGGCATCAGGCCACCTGAACTACTGGACAAGGGGGCCAGCCTCTGGGTGAGGGGGGGTAGACAGAGGACCCTGGGGGGGATGCCCTGGACCCCCAGGGGCGCCTCAGGAGTTGCGCCCGTAGAGGGGGTTTATTTCAGGGATAACCCCTAGAGGGCGCCTAGCGCCCAGAGATTTGTGTTGTAGTTTGTTCTGCAATTATGCCTCACACCCAAAAACATGACACAATGTGAAGGCAAGGAATGAGCAAGACAGGGGAGATAATAAATCAATGCAAATTATATTGCAGTACTACTATTAATAAAATAATAATAATGATTATTATAATTACAGTTGAACCTTGGATTACGAGCATAATTCGTTCCAGAAGGGGGCTCGTGTTCCAAAACACTTGTAAACCAAATCATCATTTACCATAAGAAATAATGAAAACTCAAATTATTCGTTCCACAGCCCCAGAAAATAAATACATAAAAATAATTAATATAATCTATAAAATGAAAATAAAACAAATTAATCTGCACTTTACCTTTAAAAAAAAGTAAAAATAAATCCTGACAGGTAAGTGTTTCCATTGGTGTGCGCAGGCGTTTTAACAGGAAAAAAAAGGAATCTCTCTGAGACTGACATGAGCGTATATTAACGGACTCACTTTTTAAGTTTCACAACAAACGCATAAACACAACGGAAACACCGTTTTAACTGAAAAAAGCGAGACTGGCATGAGCAAATACTAACGGAATCACTTAAGTTTCACAACAACACACACATAAACACGGAAACACCGTTTTAACAGGGGAAAAAAGAAATCTCTCTGACCTGGTGTGAGCGCATACTAAGGGAATCACTGCTGTAAAGTAAAAATGAACCAGCACTTTACCTTTGAAAAGAATCGCGACAGAGCAGAGTTTCTGTATGTTTGTCAAGCCGGGGAAGGGGTGAAAAGGCGAAAGAGCGTCTGTGCGCGTGTGTGTGTGTGTGTGTGTGTGTGTGTGTGTGTGTGTGTGTGTGTGTGTGTGTGTGTGTGTGTCAAATTACGCGCGCACACGCATAAGAGACGAGCAGAGTTTCTGTGTGTTTGCGAAGCCATTGGGGGGGGGCAGAGGGGGGAAGGTGAGAGAGTGACGCTCGGTGTCAAAATAAGAGTCGCATGCGTGATACATGATACTCTGCGCTCGTAAACTAATACTTGCTCGGTTTCTGATTAAAAATTTATTAAAAATCTTTGCTTGGTTTGCGGAACATTCGTAAACCACGTTACTTGCAATCCGAGGTTTCACTGTATAATAATACTTGAATTTAATAAATAATAATTACATAAAATGAAAATTCTCCCCTCTTTAAGCTGTCTGATTATTTAGATGTGGCACACGTTTTACAGTAGATGCACTTACTAACACAACCCTCCCTACTTATTTGATCTTGGTACTCTGGGTGCACCAGCTTGTGCAAGTATATATATATATATATACTTACATTTGTACTTTAAAACATTCTACGTATAGTAAAAAAAGCAAATATGGATAAACTTTTTTTTTTGGATAAACTGTTTTGTTTTCATTTTTAATATCAGTTACTATTAAGCACATGTTCTATCAGATTATATTATCTCCAACACATTTATTTATATTAGTACCCTTTTTAGATCCTTTTTAGTACCCTGATGTCAAATCTAAATTATGAATAAAATCTTTATTAGAGTAAAACAAAAATCATAACAGGTTAATAAAAAATCTTATCACATGACAGAGCCTCCTCTTCCTCCGCCACCGCCGTCACGCGCCGCCGAGGTCGGCGAGCCTCCTCTTCCTCCGCCGCCGCCGTCACGCGCCGCCGAGGTCGGCGAGCTTCCTCTTCCTCCGCCGCCGCCGTCACGCGCCGCCGAGGTCGGCGAGCTTCCTCTTCCTCCGCCGCCGCCGTCACGCGCCGCCGAGGTCGGCGAGCTTCCTCTTCCTCCGCCGCCACCGTCACGCGCCGCCGAGGTCGGCAAGCCTCCTCTGCCTCTGCCGCCGCCGTCAAGCGCCGCCGAGGATGATGAGCCTCCTCTTCCTCCGCCGCCGCCGTCACGCGCCGCCGAGGATGACGAGCCTCCTCTTCCTCCGCCGCCGCCGTCACGCGCCGCCGAGGACGGCGAGCGTCCTCTTCCTCCGCCGCCGCCGCCTTGCGTCACAGAGGACGGCGAGCTCCCTCTGCCACCGCCACCCTGCATCACTGAGGACGGCGAAAGTCTTCTGCATCTGCCGCCCTGCATCACGGAGGACGGCGAAAGTCTTCTGCCTCCGCCACCCTGCTTCAACAGGGGCATCAGGCCACCTGAACTACTGGACAAGGGGGCCAGCCTCTGGGTGAGGGGGGGTAGACAGAGGACCCTGGGGGGGATGCCCTGGACCCCCAGGGGCGCCTCAGGAGTTGCGCCCGTAGAGGGGGGGTTATGTCAGGGATAACCCCTAGAGATTTGCCTTCATGCGCCGCCGAGTTCAGCGAGCTTCCTCTTCCTCCGCCGCCGCCGTCACGCGCCGCCGAGGTCGGCGAGCCTCCTCTTCCTCCGCCACCGCCGTCACGCGCCGCCGAGGTCGGCGAGCCTCCTCTTCCTCCGCCGCCGCCGTCACGCGCCGCCGAGGTCGGCGAGCCTCCTCTTCCTCCGCCGCCGCCGTCACGCGCCGCCGAGGTTGGCGAGCCTCCTCTTCCTCCGCCGCCGAGGTCGGCGAGCCTCCTCTTCCTCCGCCGCCGCCGTCACGCGCCGCCGAGGACGGCGAGCCTCCTCTTCCTCCGCCGTCACGCGCCGCCGAGGACGGCGAGCGTCCTCTTCCTCCACCCCTGCCGTCACGCGCTGCCGAGGACGGCGAGCCTCCTCTTCCTCCGCCGACGCCGCCTTGCGTCACAGAGGACGGCGAAAGCATTCCACCACCGCCACCCTGCATCACTGAGGACGGCGAGCTCCCTCTGCCACCGCCGCCCTGCATCACTGAGGACGGCGAAAGTCTTCTGCCTCCGCCACCCTGCTTCAACAGGGGCATCAGGCCACCTGAACTACTGGACAAGGGGGCCAGCCTCTGGGTGAGGGGGGGTAGACAGAGGACCCTGGGGGGGATGCCCTGGACCCCCAGGGGCGCCTCAGGAGTTGCGCCCGTAGAGGGGGTTTATTTCAGGGATAACCCCTAGAGGGCGCCTAGCGCCCAGAGATTTGTGTTGTAGTTTGTTCTGCAATTATGCCTCACACCCAAAAACATGACACAATGTGAAGGCAAGGAATGAGCAAGACAGGGGAGATAATAAATCAATGCAAATTATATTGCAGTACTACTATTAATAAAATAATAATAATGATTATTATAATTACAGTTGAACCTTGGATTACGAGCATAATTCGTTCCAGAAGGGGGCTCGTGTTCCAAAACACTTGTAAACCAAATCATCATTTACCATAAGAAATAATGAAAACTCAAATTATTCGTTCCACAGCCCCAGAAAATAAATACATAAAAATAATTAATATAATCTATAAAATGAAAATAAAACAAATTAATCTGCACTTTACCTTTAAAAAAAAGTAAAAATAAATCCTGACAGGTAAGTGTTTCCATTGGTGTGCGCAGGCGTTTTAACAGGAAAAAAAAGGAATCTCTCTGAGACTGACATGAGCGTATATTAACGGACTCACTTTTTAAGTTTCACAACAAACGCATAAACACAACGGAAACACCGTTTTAACTGAAAAAAGCGAGACTGGCATGAGCAAATACTAACGGAATCACTTAAGTTTCACAACAACACACACATAAACACGGAAACACCGTTTTAACAGGGGAAAAAAGAAATCTCTCTGACCTGGTGTGAGCGCATACTAAGGGAATCACTGCTGTAAAGTAAAAATGAACCAGCACTTTACCTTTGAAAAGAATCGCGACAGAGCAGAGTTTCTGTATGTTTGTCAAGCCGGGGAAGGGGTGAAAAGGCGAAAGAGCGTCTGTGCGCGTGTGTGTGTGTGTGTGTGTGTGTGTGTGTGTGTGTGTGTGTGTGTGTGTGTGTGTGTGTCAAATTACGCGCGCACACGCATAAGAGACGAGCAGAGTTTCTGTGTGTTTGCGAAGCCATTGGGGGGGGGGCAGAGGGGGGAAGGTGAGAGAGTGACGCTCGGTGTCAAAATAAGAGTCGCATGCGTGATACATGATACTCTGCGCTCGTAAACTAATACTTGCTCGGTTTCTGATTAAAAATTTATTAAAAATCTTTGCTTGGTTTGCGGAACATTCGTAAACCACGTTACTTGCAATCCGAGGTTTCACTGTATAATAATACTTGAATTTAATAAATAATAATTACATAAAATGAAAATTCTCCCCTCTTTAAGCTGTCTGATTATTTAGATGTGGCACACGTTTTACAGTAGATGCACTTACTAACACAACCCTCCCTACTTATTTGATCTTGGTACTCTGGGTGCACCAGCTTGTGCAAGTATATATATATATATATATACTTACATTTGTACTTTAAAACATTCTACGTATAGTAAAAAAAGCAAATATGGATAAACTTTTTTTTTTGGATAAACTGTTTTGTTTTCATTTTTAATATCAGTTACTATTAAGCACATGTTCTATCAGATTATATTATCTCCAACACATTTATTTATATTAGTACCCTTTTTAGATCCTTTTTAGTACCCTGATGTCAAATCTAAATTATGAATAAAATCTTTATTAGAGTAAAACAAAAATCATAACAGGTTAATAAAAAATCTTATCACATGACAGATAGCACTTTCCTTTCAGGCCTGCATTAAAGAACTCTGCTTCGCTCAGGCATTTCCCTTTGCAGATTTTCCTTGACACTAATTCCTTGGAACAACTTCTTGATATTGTTCAACTGACAGGGGAGTTTCTGTTTCTCTCTGTAAGTTATAGACTCAATCTATATAAAATAACAGCCGCTGCAGACCAGATCTGAGTCTATTTGGATCTGTTTTTCACCAGATATATAACATGGTAAAGCCATATCATTAAAACCACCTGGATAATATTGTGTAGGTTCTCTTTGTGTCACCAAAACAGCTTTGAGATTTCAAAGCATTCACTCCACAAGAGCTCTGAAAGTCGTCTCTGAAATCTTGGACCAAGATTGTTTTTAAACACATCCCACAGATGCTCGATCAGATTGAGGTCTGGGGAATTTGAAGGCCAAAACAATGCCTTAAACACTCTGCCATGTTTCTCAAACCATTATGAAACTGTTTTTGCAGTGAAGCAGGCCACATACTGTATGCTGAAAGAGGCCAGTGCTATAAGGGCCGTAACATTGTCACCAATTCACTGTTTCTCCTTCTTTGAATGACTCAGAAGTCAGATCAGTGCCTACAAATGCCTACAATTCATAAGTGTATTTGTGGTGTAATGTGATATTGTTTACTTTCATATGAATTTTATGGTTATATAACTGAAATTGTAGGACCCATCTGGTACGCTGCAGAGAATGTTGTTGGAAAACAAAAACACATTTGTGAGTCTAACCGCATCAGAGAAGTCAAAAAAGTCTACATACAAATGCAGGAATGTTCACAAAAAGAGAGTGGTTTGTAAATGCAGCTTAAATATAAATAGTAAATATTTCTGTGTAAAATAGAAAATATGTTTGTGGAGAGTCATTTTTATGTGAATCACAAAATAGATTTGTAAATCACTTTTTAAAGTACCTAATTACATTACAAAATTAATCAGTTACATTACTGCGTTACTTTCTGATAAAAGTAAACAGTTAGAGTACTTTTCCAATGCAGAAAATGAAAACTCCCTTGTGCTTCCTCATGCATGTTTTTTTTTAGTCAAGCCCTTTATAATTATTCTACCATCATCACTCAGCGAAGCGGCTGTGATTAGGTTTCCATCTTTCTGTCCGTCGGTCCTCGCATAGTCAAACCGCATAGGTGAGATAGGGGTATAACAGCAGGAATAACAGAGGGGGGCGGGTTATCGGGGGCGGGGCTTGTAAGATGACTTTCTCTCACACACACACTAATGGATTGGGAATGACTGCTGTCTGGCTCACGGATTATGTAAATTGATTGTAAAATAACGGATTACATTTTTGAAAAAATAACTAAGTAACTGAGTACTTGAATGGCGGACCTAACGTGTTAGATTACTCGTTACATTAAAAAAGTTCATTGTTCATGTGCTTGGATACCATCAAGGTAGAAAGTTTTCTCAGTACGCCGGAGACAAGATCAGACGTCTGAAACACTGGCCAGGAATTTCATTAATGGTCCTAACATTTGTAAATGGGTTGGAGAGAGGTCAGGACTGTATGAGGAATGTGGCGATAACTCCCAGGTAAGTTCCTGTAATGCACAAGTGGTAAATGATTGTGTGTGCAGTTCCCACAGACAGCTGCATCTCTTTGGCAAGTTGGTGACAAGCTACTGTATCTGTCGGTTTTCAAGGATCAGGCGCTGAATGTTCACAGGAAAGTCTGCAGTGGGCTTGTTCTGCTTGTTCGGCTTTGTTCTGCTTACTTACTTTTGGCTTTTTTGACCATTAATCCTATTTTAGAAGTAAAAACACATATGACAGATGACAACATTTAAAGAAAAGAGGAAGTTGTTGGGGTTAACTGAAACTAAGAAGCCTTATCTTGGCAGATAATCTGCAAGAGAATAAAGTAAAAAAAAAAATCATCATCATCATTATAAAAATCATTGCATTGCAATGTTGGACATAGACATTACAATAGTCTTAAGATGGTACCATGAGGTACTTAGGTAGTAAAATGTCTGTTTGACTTATTAATCTAGTTTTAAGTTAATGGAACTTGGTTTAGCTCACCATAATGTGTAGAAGCCTTAAAATGGGCTGAGCAATTAATTTGGTATTAACACCCTTGACTAACAGACCAGTTCACGCCCATCTCTATGAGCAAGTCAACAGCACAACACTGAAGCCACTTGTCATCTTTTCAGAGTTGGACTGTGCTTGTGAATGATCTTTTTAACATTGCTGCTTTGTGGTAGATCTGGTTTGAGCGATTGTCATAGCGTTAGAGTGTCACTTTGTTTGTTTAGTTAGTGACATCCTCTTTTTGGTGTTACTGTATCAGGGGATTATAAACAGTTGCAGTAGGCAGATTTTAAAGAGTACAGATGATCTGCAAGTGCGAGTATTAGGATGAGCAAGAGGGTTTGTGATTGAGAATAGTTTCCCTGTACAGAGTATCTACAGTATCCAGGTAAGATTATTAACTGGTGATTTACTGTATCTTCACACCCTACACTACGTTTAATTACACAATTATATGAATAGAAAGAGAATTTTTGCAGTACCTTAAAACATTAAACTCAACCGCTTGCTTCCTTAAAAAAAAAAAAAGTCTTTAAGGCACTTTCAGTTATTTTGCTTTGAATAAAAGCCAGTGGGACCCTTTTAGCATGTCTGATGCATCATTTTATTTCTTGTTGTCTCCAGGCAGCGCTCCAGTAATGGATACATTTAGGACTCCCAAGCTCTTCATTACAGGTAAAGTAACTGCATTAATATGTGTACTGTATATTAAAAGTTATAAAGTTGAAACCGCAGTGACTAATCTGCAATGATGGACATGTTTTATCTCTGTTTTAAATGAGAGGACTAAGTGCATTTTACAGACAAAAGAAAATAAATATATTTTGTTTTTGGGATGCCATTACTTTATTTGCAGTTAGCAAACAATATAATTATTTTCTAATAAAATATGTTTTATAGTCATGTTACAAATAATAGGAAAGAAAGGAAACATAAGTTCAGTGTGAGTTTTTGTGGTTTGTTTGTTTTCTGGTTTGAATAAAAGAGTGATAGGTTTTCACTTTATGCATCACTGACTCTGTGTTTTTTTTAAATAAAATGTAGTCATTCATTAATGTACAGAGTGTTTAATATGTAACTAAAGTAATGTATTAAGCAACCCATTCCATGTTTAAAAGCCAAAGATGATGTAATGGAAATCATTAAGACTATAAAGACTAATAACTCATAAACGTCTGCAGAAAAAAAAAAAAAAAACAGTATCATAGAGTAAAAAGTTTCAACATGTAAAATGGTGATTTCTTTCTCTCAAAGTTGCACCATCGGTAAAATCACCATTTTACATGTCTGACGTCGGAACGTGGAAGAGTATAAATAGGTGTCAGACAAGCCTTCTACAGCTTCTGAAGCTCACAAGTGTCCAGGCGCATGTAAGTATGGCAACGTTCAGGGAACTGGGTTTACAAACGTAACCCTAGAGACGTTCCCTTTCAGGGGAACTTCGAGCTGCGTCACGAAGTGACAGCTTTGGGGACGAGATGCCCACTCCACCATGCTTATAAGTGCCTGGTCTGAGCTGAGAGCACCTGAGTAGTCAGGTCGAGGTCGATGGCGTAAAATTTAAAAAATGTGCGCGTGGTGGACCACCCAGCAGCGTCACAGACCTCTTGAGGTGTCGCCCCTGCAGCCAGAGCCTTGGAGGCCGCCATCCCCCTGGTGGAGTGCGCCCGAACTGAGAGCAGGGAAACTTCACCAACTGCCCCGTAAGCCGTGGAGATGACCTAAACAATCCATCTACTGAGCATGTGCTTGATCGCAGGCAAGCCCCTCTTTGGAGGACCAAAGCACACGAATAGTTGGCCAGACCGTCTCCACACCGCGGAGGCGTGGACATAGTGTCGGAGAGCTCTGACCGGGCAGATCAGGTTCAGCCTCTCCTGTTCCGGCGCCGGGAAAGGTGGAGGATAAAAGGCCTTGAGCACCACTGGCCTGGCCATTCTAGTAGGGACCTTCGGAATATATCCAGGTCTGGGATGTAGAAATGCCTTGACTAGCCCAGGGGCGAAGTCAAGGCAGGAAAGCGCTACTGAGATCCAGATCACCCTCCCTCCAGAGAGACGAGATGGCCAGGAAGAGGACGGTCTTAAGTGTCACGTACTTCTCGTTACTGTCCGTGAACGGTTCAAACAGCGCCCGAGACAGACCCTCCAACACGATGGTGAGGTCCCATGAGGGCACTTTGAAGTTAACTGAAGGCTTTAACCTCCATGCGCCATGGAGAAAACGGTACACTAGTGGGTCACAGCCCAGAAATCTCCCATTCGCAGTAGCGCGGAATTCGGAAATGGTGGCCATATACACCTTTAAAGTGGAAGGGGCTGACCCAGAAGAGAACTGCTCTCCAGGCCTTTAAATGCTATAATTTGTTTGAGTTTGGCAATATGTCGGAGCTGGTAAAAAATACTCTTTACAATAGAGAACCAAATCTAAGTGTTGGATAGTTAGAAAACCTTAATTACACAATCAAAAAGGTGATATAGGGGGTTGATACTGCATAACTGATTAACAATCATCTGCATACCATTGATATGACACTCCATGGTTTTGAAAGATTTTACTTAGTGGGAGCAAATATAAAGGAAACAAAACTAGTCCCACAATAGAGTTTTGTGGTTTTCCATAGGCTGCAGGAGCTAAAGAAGATGTTTATACATTTGTACAGGAACTGTACAATCTGATAGGTAGGCAAAAACCAGTCTAAAGCCTTAACACATTTCTCATTACTTTTAAATGTAACTGCTCCCAGATCATGGGAATGATGCTGCAAAAATGTTGAACTCACCAAATAGGCATAATATGTTTTGTTCATAAAAACATCCAAAAACAACCATGTAAACAGATGATCCTTTGCATCTGTGCTATTTTTTGCATGTATGACCCATTTAGTTATTGCTCAGATATGTTTCTATAGTTGGTTAACATGAATTAAAATACAATTCATCATATTGCCTAAGTTGTGCTGAAAAGAAAATAGCTCACTCTACATGGAACAATCTTGAGCCCTATATTTATTAAGGATAATAATGTAAAAAAATAATTACAGAAAAGATAATATATCATTCTTAATTGTTTTTACTTCATCTTACTCTTTACATATGGGTAGATGGAGGGGAGAGTTTCTAGGCTGGATCTCTCGAATGTGAAAATACTCAAAATATAAAATGAATCAAAACATTGTATTGTCCTTATTCTTCTGGAAATAAATGAGAGACCACTGCAGTTCATTTTAGAAAACTTCCGAAATGTCATCAAGAGGAAGATGGATGGTCACAAACCATCAAGCAAAGCTGAGTTGTTTGTTTTTTTGTAAAAAGAGTGGTATAAAGTTACCCAACTGCAATGTAAAAAACCGGTGGAGAGCATGTCAAAACGCATGAAAGCTATAATTGCAAATTGAGGTTATTCCCCCAAATACTGATTTCTTAATGTTATTGAGCCAAAGCATTAACACAATTTGTTTGCAAATTATTTGTATTTTGTTTTATTTGAGTTATTAAAGCTCTGCAAATACTGCATGATCTTGGGTTATTTTGATGTGTAAAGGTTGTTGTCATTTCCTCTATATACACTCCTAAATAACAATAGTCATATTTTAAATTTAGGATAAATATTGTTGGTCTAGAGAGAGCTGATTGGCCGAGCTCTCTCAGAGGGGAGGGATGAGAGGTACTTAGTGCTCCTACATTAATCACGCTCTACAGCCAGTCAGGGGCGTCTGTGAGATCGCGCAACGGAGAGAGCGGATAGCGCTGTCCTCTGAGTGTGTTACACCGCCCCCAACGGTGCGCGAGCGAGCAGTTCGAAAAGATGCGGTCGGCTGGCATCACGTGGTTCGGAGGAAACACGTGATAGTCTTCGGCCCTCCCGGCTGAGTGGTAGTAGTAGCCTTAATGTGGGAGCCCCCTAGTGACGGGGAGGAATTGGACACGACTAAATTAGGGAGAAAATCGGGGAAAAATCCAAAAAAAAAAAAAAAAAAACAGTTCACAAACAAATTAAACAAAAATGTTCATCTCACCAATTCATGCACCTGTAAGCAAAAGAAAAAAAAAAGAAACTAGAGCTATTGTAAGGTATTATAATATTCTAAGACGTTAATCTAATAATCTAATAATAAGATTCCTGTGCCCTGAGAACAGCCCCCTCACTGTGCTTCTTTATGCCTTAAGTGGTAACACCTTCTAAATGCTGTATCTAGACTAATATACATCCAAATGGCTCTTATCTGCTAGAACCCTTTTGTTTAATCAGGAGAATGCAAATGTAATTCCTCTCTCCTGTCTGTCTCCGGGTTTCTCTGGCTGACATGTTAATGACTGGTTCTTTTGATGTTCGGGAAACAGCACCACTTTAAATGTACAGTGGAACCTCGGATTGCGAGTAACCGGTTTGTGAGCGTTTCGAAGACGAACAAAATCTTTTAACAAATTTTGACATGAAAAACGAGTAAGTCTTGGTTTACGTGTATGTATCACGCATGTATCATGCATGCGCTTCTTGCTTTGACGCCGAGCATCACGTTATCACATCTGAGACAATGGTTTTTCTCTCTCTTGCGCTGCGGAATTGTGGGTAATGTGCTCGGGTTTAGCGCTCGTCTGTCACTGGTATGATCAACATCTGTGCAAGCGTGTATTGTTTACTTTAACACTGTAACCCTGTGTATGCGTGTAAAACATCTTTTATTTTATGTTTGAAATTGTGTGTGTACGGTCGTGTACTGTTTATTATAACGCACGTGTGTATGCGTGTGTATAGCAAAAGCAAGCCTCATTAGAGAGGATAAAGATCCATTGTGTGTGTATAAGTGTGTGTGTTTGTGTACACACCATTAGCCACTGTGCCCCTCCCCTACTACTCTCGCCTTCACACACACACACACACACACACACACACACACACACACACACACACACACACACACACACACACACACACACAGGTTCAAAAGTGCAGGTTCATTTGTTTTGTTTATGTATTTTGTATTAATTATTTTTATGTATGAATTTTTTGGGTTGTGGAATGAATAATCTGAGTTTCTTATGGGGAAATTTGCTTTGATTAAATTTGTGTTTTGATATACGAGCATGCTTGAGGAACGAATTATGCTCGCAATCCAAGGTTTCACTGTACACTCTTTGCTGAGAATAAACAGAGATCTTCAGCCTTCATGTGTGTTTGTCTCTCCCGGTTGATCGGGCCCTGGCTCAGACAAGCAATAACTCTTCTTCTCTTAGCTTAAAACTTATCTCGGACACACTTCTTCTTTTAAACCTAACAGCTATATATTATAGCATAGTAATGCAAATAGTTTAAAGGTTAAGATGATGTGAAAGAATATTGTGGTTGATTATATGAAAGTCAGTGGTAGCATAATTAAAATGGCCCAACAGACAGAGCCAAATATATTCAATGTGAAAATAAGATGCTCAAAGTTTAATGCCAATGGAAACATTTGTTTAAAATTTTAAACCAAAAGTTATTGGATTTCAAAGATAAAAAATAGATATTAATGAATGACACTGCAAACATGCATGTAACTTTCAATTTAGTTAATAAATAATAATAATAAAAAAGATAGAATGTGGTTTAGTTTTATTTATAGAACAAATTCTAAGAAGGGAAACTTGCGTTTGTACAAATGCTGAATTTTTCCTAGTATACCTTATATAAATGACAGCACCCCAGGGATCCGTTCTTGGCCCACTATTATTCACAATTTACATAATCCCACTTGGTCTGATCCTTCTACATCATGGTCTTAACTATCACTTTTATGCCGACGACATTCAGCTTTATTCTGTACACCTACCCCATCTGCCCAAATTGACAAAATTTCTGCCTGCGTGAAGGACATTAGAGATTGGCTTAACTTAAATTTTCTAAAACTTAATATGGATAAAACTGAGATGATTTTCATTGGAACCCCATCACTCACCAGCAATATTTCCACCAATTTCACTTGTGAGATTGCTGGTTCCCACATCAAAACATCCTCTTCTGTCAAAAATTTAGGAGTTATCTTCGACTCAACACTCTCCTTTCAGTCTCACATTAAATCTGTCACTAAATCTGCATTCTATCACTTGCGTCGTGTTGCCCAACTGCGTCCCTTCATCAGTACCAAAGATGCCGAAACTATCATCCATGCATTCGTCTCATCACGCATTGATTTCTGTAATGCCCTCTACATTGGTCTACCTGCCAGCTCCATCTCCAGATTGCAATATATTCAAAAACGCTCTGCTCATATAACCCCAATCTTGAATAATCTCCATTGGTTCCCAGTAGCCTACCGTATTAAATTCAAAATTATTCTCTTTGTTTTTAAATCCTTAAATGGCTTGGCTCCCTCTTATCTTTTCAAACTGCTTGTTCCCTACATCCCGACTCTCTCACTTTGTTGTTCTGATTATGGCCTTCTTGCTGTCCCTCGGTACCGCCTCTCTTCAATGGGGGTAGATCATTTAGTGTTACTGCACTAAAACTTTGGAATTTGCTACCACATTCTCTCCGTTCTGTTAACAGTCTATCCGTATTCAAATCTCTACTCAAAACTCACTTGTTTTACGAATGTTATGTCTGACTCGTTGGTATGAACTCCTTGGTTCAATCATCTACATGTCTGTCTTTTATGTCTTGTTTTGTATTTCTGCCCCCCCCCCCTCCTCATCTGTACCTTAATGTATGTTTTGTTTACATTAGTAAAATTGTAAAGTGTCCTTGAGCTCTGGAAAGGCTCTATATAAATAATAATAATAATAATAATAATAATAATAATAATAATAATTATTATTATTATTATTATTATTATTATTATTATTATACCACATGTTTTTCTTTATGTTTGTATCTGACTATAACTTTTTCTCTCATTATTTGCAATTTATAACTATAGCTTATTTAAATCTAATTATGTTTTTTTTTAATGATTATTTATTTATTTTATTGGCCCATTATTACTTGTTTGTGCAGCCATTTACAAAAATGCACTTAATGGCTCTTTATAATATGCACCACTGATTGAGATAAAACATTTTTGCTATGTAACCTTCTTGATATGGTAGTAATTTCATGTAAATGATTTCTAAATCAATTACTACATTAGAAAGTTTTAAATAGTTTATTTTTCTATTGAGAGAAAATTAAGCTGCTATCAGTGCACAATGTGAAACATTAGGGTTACATTTGAAAATCTGATTTTTGTGCTTTGAAGTGGGTGTTTTATTTTAAATGATCTGTTCATGATTAATAATGATTTTTAAATGCTTTGATATATCACAGCTTTGATATATTGTAATAGCTTCCACACTTCTAGAAAATATGAATACTCTTAAAAATACCCAGATTATGCTTTCATTTTGTAATTAGCACAATGCAAGCTATTTTTTTTTTACAGTGTAAACCCAGGAAAGCCATGGATAGTGTTTTCTGTTTTGATTAACAATTTGATTAACAATTTGACAAAATGATTAACAAAAACAACAAAAAAATTATTTTATCTTCTCAGTCTCACTGCTGGTTGGTGTGTGTCACTGCTTGTGGGTGTCTGTGGATCAATCAGTCAAAGCCATCAAGGGGAGCTGCGTGTTGGTGCCGTGCCGCACTGTGGCTTTCAGTAAAGTCGCCTGGTACAAGTATGCGAGATGGGGATACCCAACTGTGTATTCTAATGACCGCAGTGAGATATTAAGTGAGTTTAGTGGAAGGACATCAGTCCCAGGATCTGGTTATAGTGGAGACTGCAGTTTAAGGATTGACAACGTCCAGGACAGTGACAGTGAGGTGGACCTGTACGTATGGGTCTGGGATAGAGATGGGAACAACCAAGGATTTTATGACGATCATCAAATCATCAAAATAAATGTCTGTAAGTATACACATATTATACAGTATATCTTAGGGATATAAACAAAAGGGATAGGAATCACCAGTTACCAACAGACACAATATTATTAGAATATCTAGGTGCTGATTCAATTTGCACTGCGTTTCTGTAAATTTTGCATTTTTATAAATGTCCTGATTCTCACTATATACTTTTTCAGATTCTGTTACAGTTCTAAACAAACTTTGCTGTACTGCATATCAATGTGTGAATAGTTTAGAGTACACATTATGTAGAATGTTAGAGGAATAGTGATGTTTTACCATCTCAGTGCAAACATATCGACATTATATATTATAGATATTATGGTTTACATTTAGTTTCCGAGTTAGGTGGTAAAGACTCAATGGCTGGCTTCACATGTGCCCTTCTTAGCAGTTGTATGATAGAATAGACATGGTTGGTGGGTGAGAATTGCTATCATTGTATTATGCTGTTAAGTATTTAAAAAATACTTTAAAAAGTATTAGAAATCATCATATTAGAAATCTTACAAACACATTTTTTTCTCACAGTGAATCCTACACAGCCTCAAATATCTGTTGGAAGCTACGACCAAGTAGAGGGCAAACCTTTCACTGCAACATGTAAATTCCGCCATTCCTGCCGCTCGTCTTCACCACAGATTTACTGGAACGGTGCGAGTCCCATTTCTAATACACGGACTAACCCAAAGGAATATGCGGGATTATGGGAAACTGAGGCCACTGCTACGTTTAAAGTAACTCAGAACACACGTCTCAGTTGCAGCAGCTCTCTCCGTGGAACATCTTACTCGAGTAATTCAGTTCCGATCAATGTCTTGTGTAAGTAAAGTTTATAAAAAATATTTCAAATCAGATATAAAGTTAAAGCTGAGATCAGAAAATCTTCAGCATTTGCATTTAAACAGTTGTAAAAAAAAAAAAAAAAAAAAAACTTACTTAACATCTAATTATTTCAGGTGATTTTGTCATTTCAATATATTGTCTCATTATATCACATTAATATTTAACACCACATGATCCATCAATCCGACTAATTTAGTGCATATTAGCTTCTCGTTCCATATGCTGATTTCCAGATAGTAAGAAAGCTAGACAATGCTTTAATCTTCTTATCATTACTACATTTATGCTGTAGCAAATGTACTGTATCTAGTATCAGAGCTGGTATTCAACAAAATAGTCAAAGATGTTTGTTTAATATGTCAAATTTGATAGAATAAGGTTAAATAATGAGCTTTCATCTAAAAACATTTTATAAATGTTAAATGGAACTATTTAATTTTCTCTCTTTTTTAAACTTATTTTAATATTAAATCAATTTATGATGCAAACCTATGTTAAGTCTATAAAAATCTATGTTTATATTTAATTATTAATGCACAGTTTAAAAAATATATATAAGATTGTCAATGCTTGGGGTCGTTTGCCCAAAACAATGCCTGTTTTATAGAATGTCTAAATTAAGCTGTACTAATAACCATATTTAATATTTAACACATTTCATCAGATGCCCCAACGGATGTGAAAGTAGATTACACAGGAAGCAGCTCCGTGGTCGAGGGTGGCCAGATCTCACTTACATGCAACAGCAAGAGCAGGCCTGCACCCACGCAATACAAGTGGCTTGTTTCCCCAAACAGTGTCACCTTCAGTCCCAGTGGCAGTACTGTTGTCCTTCAGCATGTGACAAGAGACACATCTGTTTCATGCATTGCCACTAACTCTGTTGGACAGGGCAAATCAAAGCAGCTATCGCTCAATATCCTTTGTGAGTAGTCTTGATGTGGCTTGCTGTTAAGTTTCTTCTGGAAAATTGTAGTGATCTGTGTTAAAGTGGGAATCTAAAATAGATTAAACACCTAAATTATAAATCTGAGCAAGTGAGGGTTGAGGGTCTTGCTCAAGGGTCCTACAATGTCAGCTTGTTAGGACTTGGATTTGAACATGTGATCTTCTGATCAGTAGCCAAACCTCTCACCCTAACTACACTTTACAACTGCAATGAGCAGAAAAACATCTCAGAGAGCACAGCATGTTCAATGTTGAAGTTAATAAGGGTACAACAGGTTCCTGTCCTTGCCTGCCATAAAATACCAATGTTAAATGGAACTACAGTATTTTTGATGTCAATGTATGATGCAAACCTATGTTAAGTCTATGAAAATACATGTTTATGACTTTAAGATCTTTGGTTTAATTGTATTAAGAAAGGAAGAAAGCGTTTTGTTGAATATAAAAATAATGCTGCTGTCATGATCTGGGTGTTACTACAAGCTAGATCTGGCGGATGTTGTTGCCGTGGGCAAATAGGCCAGGCATGAATGAAGAGAGGTTCTTGAAACAAATAGTCCTTTATTTACAAACTCAAACAGACACAAACAAACAAAGAAACTAAAACAACAAACTCAAACTATTAGCTAGGGCTCAGGGCTACACAAAGGCTCTTATTAGCAGACTCAGGCTCTTATTAGCTGACACAGGAGCTAAGAGCTGACACAGGGAGACATGGAGCTGGAACTAACTAGAGACGGACACTAGAGACAAGACAGGACCAGGGACACAGAGGCCAGAGACAGGGCCAGAGACTGCACGGGTTAGTGGTTAATTGGATTAGTAGCTACACTGAATATTGATATACTGGGTGCTGACCTAACCGGGTTAGTATCTAATGGAGTTAGTGGCTAACTGGGTTAGTACTGACCTACTAGGGGAACCGGAACACAAGAGGCAAGGCACACATGAGGCAAATCCAAACTAGCAGCTAAACCTACTAGCGACCAGAACCACTAACAGTCAATCCCACTAGAGGTTAGCCTACTGGAGGCTAACCCTACTAGGTGCTAACCATACTATCAGCTAAGGCCTACTAGCAGCTAAGGCCTACTAGCTGCTAAGCACTCATGTGGCTACACACATCTAAACAGAATCTAAACAAATAAGGGACACTACATACAAGGAAGTAAACAAGAGGAAGACCGACACTGGGGACACACAGAACAGGGGTCCGTTCTTCGTACGTCGCTTGAAACATCCGAGATGAATTGACAGATCTAAGATGAGATCATCGTGCTAATTATGTGGCTAATTCAGTTCTTCGAGCACACCTGTTGTTGAAGATTAGTATAGCTGGATTGAGTTGTCTAGGATTATTGCGCGTTCGTGCGTTTGTTTAAAAGGCGATATGCATCGACAGTAGAAACACTGATCACAACCCCTGCGATTGGTTGACGAAATGGCAAAAGAGCAGCTCTTTTTTTTCTCAAGCGGAGCAAGAGCTTTTATTAGAGGGTTATGGAGAATTCCAAACTTTAATAAAGATAATTTAAAATAAAGTTATTAAATACGTAAGTGCTGCCCGTGATACATGTTATATGTGTGTGTGTGTGTGTGTGTGTGTGTATATATATATATATATATATACTCTCAAATCCTTTTTGTATTAATTTAAAGTTAGCTGAACAAATTTGATAATTTAAGTAATCATAAGTGTCACCTCAAAGTTCCAGCAATTTAAATCTAAAGACCTCTGGTGGCTCAGTGGTAGGTGCTGCGCCTGCCACACAAAAGACCTGGGTTCGATTCCCGCACTGGATTGAATTTACTTTATTTGCAACAAATTCAAATATTGAATATACTTAAAATTACTTTAAAATTATGTAACTGATTACCTCAAATATTTTGAGTTTTGCCAACTTAATCGGGTTTACAGTGTAAAAGTGAAGTAGAAGAACAAGTATAGTAAGAAGTATATTGTCATGCTGTGCTAAAGGATCCTGTCTATCACACAATACACGAGGAAATTGAAAAACTCTGCGTATAATCCTGACACCTTCAGTAACTGGTTGCTCTCTCATAAACAGACAAGACATGACTGCGACAGATTTGAGAAAATTACCTCCACTTATATAGACGCAATCGGGGGATATTACATTCGGGGGATTGTTACATATGATTAGACACACACGGAGATTAACACACGAATGATGACCACAGACACACACATGTATACATACACTGTATTTATGTTTAAATACATCCATCCATATATTCATGCAAGATACTTTTCTTTTCCCCGCGGAGTCAGTCCGCGTCAGTCATGCTCTTTAACCAATCAGATGTGATCTCGCCATTTCAGCCACTCATAACCCGCCAGGAGCGCAGCCTAAATCCTGTTTACATGAAATAAACCTGCTCCCGAGCAGGTTTAAGCTTACGGACATGTTGCAAGTGCGAGATTCGCTTCGAAGAACGAAACAATCCAAGATCAGGACAAATCCACAACAATCAAATCCAGCTAACTGAATTAGCGACGTACGAAGAACGGACCCCAGTACTTACACAGGAGGAGACACAGCTTAACTAAACAACACAGCTCCATGAATCCATCAACACAAGGAACATAAAGAAAACCAATAATAGAGCCCTCTTGAAAACAAAGGTTAAACAATATAACTAAAATATAAAACTCAAAGAACTTTAACAAAACCAAAAAGGAATGCCCACTTGATAGTGATATAAATATATACAAACAAACAATGCTCAACCCAGTTTCCCAGGACAAACTGCTATTTGGATCTTTAATGAGCTACCTTGGTTCAGGTGAGCACTCTCATCACCTGACCGAGGTGCGTTCTGGGAAATTGAGTCGACCAACAAAAACTACAAAACATACAAACAGTGCCCTCTAGTGGTGGTCCTTTACAGCTGCATTCATAATCACACTTGATGTTTGACATGTTTCAGATGCACCCAGGAATGTAAGAATAGAATACACAAGAAGCAGCCCTGTATCCGAGGGTAACAAGATCTCACTTCGATGTACCTGCAACAGCAACCCTGCCGTCACAGCCTACGAATGGGTCGTCACCCAAAACACCACCACCACCAGGTACAAAGAAAATCCTCTTGTCCTTCAAAATGTCCGGAGAGACACGTCTGTTTCCTGCAGCGTCACTAACTCTGTTGGAACAGGCCGATCACAGCAGCTGTCTCTCAGTGTCAACTGTAAGTAGCATCTATCCATCAATGTCTTTCTTGGTGTGATTAGATTTTGTTTAGACTTTAGGTTATAGAAAGTATGAAAAAGGTAATGCAATGGAAAAAGGTATTGTTTGATTTGTTAATTGTCAGGTTATGTAGTATGTTATACTTATAGTGCCTATATTCAGTCACTTCATCATCCAGCAGGCATTAAACATTGAATAAAAAAAGATGCCACCCCCCCTTAAAGTTAGTCAGAGAAGAATGCTACTTTAACATGTAATTATTTAACATAATTATACATTTTTATAATGAAATAAAGTCATTTAGTCACAATATTCCGCTGTATTTTTTAATATAATTTATTTGCAATAAAAAATAAATCTAAACTGTATTACGTTCATTTGTGTTCGTGTACGCGGGGCTTTGTTTAGATTGTCTCCACCTCTTTGTATCCTTCCCCCTTGTAAAGTATAAACTCTCCAGAGCTGAGTTTTAGGAAGACTTGGATGACTACAGTGACGCACAGCTCTCAATAAAGAGTAACTTCTGCTTAAAAGATATCCCAACTTCTCCTGGGCCCGTATTCACAAAGCTTCTTAAGCCTAAACGTTGCTCCTAGCGACAAAATTTTAAGAAAAATCCTAGAATTATGGCATTTTCTTAGAATTTCTCCTTAAATTTAGGATTAAATCTTAGTAAATATAAAAATGATTCACAAAACATCTTAGCCCTAAAAACAGCTCCTAAGGTAAAATTTGTTAAGAGTAGAGAGGAGGACTTTTAAGAGGCTTAAGAGTTTCTCTAGCAGAGGACAAAATGGCGGAAGGAAGAAATATTCTCCAAACACTGAACGTAAAGCTAAAAGTAAACACTGCTGTTCTGTCCAATTTGGTTTTCTTGTTGTTTTACTTCCTTCCATCTCTCTTGGATTGTTGGCTACATACCATCCAAAAGTGCAAATTAAACAGACTGTCCCACAATCATGTAAATTGTAAAAGCTGAGACATTTTGCTCCCAACAATCTAAAATGGATTACAAGTAATAAAATCAGTAGGGTAAATAAATGTGAGAACTTAAATATAGTAACTATTGTGTGGAAACTGGTTGCTTCAAAAGCATTTTCAACATTTAGCTGTTTAATTATCTTTAAGACATTTAGCCTAGAAACTTTGCATAAAGTAGCCTGTAGTCATGATTATACAATTTCTTCATATACAAAAATTATGATTCACTGTTGGTTCTATTATCATGTATTCTGTTTTCACAAAAAGCACATTTCAAAACCTTTGCAGAGGTCAGAGGTTATTTTTTATTAACCAATCACAGTCCTTGAATTGCTGCATCATCCCTATCAACGGGGTCGACCACACCTCCTCACTAAGATAAAGGTTTTTCTACTTTCCTTACTCAGAGTTGCTCTAAAAGGTTTCCTAAATCACTTTTAGTCTAGGACTCACTTCTGCAATTGTTAAATAGGCATGTTTACATTTTTCTCTTTTCTTTTTCTTTGTTTTTAACATCACCACATTCTTGTCAAATCTTATATCTTACCTTTTCTTACCAGTTTTTATAATGCAGTTTGTGTTTAGTTAAAAAAAAAACTCCTTTATTGTAAGGTCAGAGTAAGCTCAATGTATTGAGTTCATAACAGCAGGAGAAAGATAGACAGAGTTCTTGCCAGTTTGATTTGACAGTCAGACAGACATGTTTGCCAAATACTGGATGTCACGTTTACTCAAGATGTACATAAGCTGGAAAGATGTGCACTCTTTCAAACACACGTCCCAAAGTTTTTGTAAGGTTTTTATCAATTGAAGTAAGCCCATGCATCCCATTAGGGTGGTACAGGTGCATACAGTGTGGTTCTGATATGTACATATGTATGATAAAATGTTACAGTTGTCTTAAATGATAGATTAGGATGTCAAAATTAGGTTGTATGTATAAACATATTTTATATTTAACACATTATATCAGATGCCCCAACGGATGTGACCGTAGATTACGCAGGAAGCAGCTCTGTGGTCGAGGGGGGCCAGATCTCACTTACATGTAACAGCGCAAGCAGTCCTGCACCCACGCACTACAAGTGGCTCGTTTCCCCAAACAGCGTCACCTTCACCCCCAGTGGACGTACTGTTGTCCTTCAACATGTGACAAGAGAGACAGCTGTTTCCTGCATCGCCACTAACTCTATTGGACAGGGCGAATCAAAGCAGCTATCGCTCAATGTCCTTTGTGAGTAGTCTTGATGTGATTTGCTGTTCATTTATTTTTTAATCCTTGAGCAGTGTATTGTAATCTGTCTTAAAATCTTAACATTAGTGTTCACATTAGTGTTTCATTTGTAAAAGTCCCTTATATTTTCCAACATGGGAAAATCTAAATTATGAAGACATTTACTTTATTATTCCAGAAAATTTAAAGAATTAGTCTGGTGAAGGAACAACCACTTAGAGCAGCTAGAATTTAAGCGAGAAACAGAGCAAACTGGTATTGCCAATAATGTAAAACATTAAATTTACTGTAACTATATACAGAGGAGCCCAAACATTTTATATACACAAAATATATGCCTCTCTGCTGATGGTCACATGATAGCATCAATGATGGTGCGACTACTGACATATTTAAAGGAAACCTAGTACTGCACATTGCTGCCATAATTAAATTAGAGTTTTTGGATACATTTTGGGCTACTACACACGTGGACAAAATTGTTGGTAGCCTTCGGTCAATGAAAGAAAAACTCACAATGGTCACAGAAATAACTTTAATCTGACAAAAGTAATAATAAATAAGAATTCTATTAATGTTAACCAATGAAAGTCAGACATTGCTTTTCAACCATGCTTCAACTGAATTATTTAAAAAAATGAACTCATGGAACAGGCCTGGACAAAAATGATGGTACCCCTAACCTAATAGTTTGTTGCACAACCTTTTGAGGCAATCACTGCAATCAAACGATTCCTGTAACTGTCAATGAGACTTCTGCACCTCTCTGCAGGTATTTTGGCCCACTCCTCATGAGCAAGCTGCTCCAGTTGTTTCCGGTTTGAAGGGTGCCTTTTCCAGACAGCATGTTTCAGCTCCTTCCAAAGATGCTCAATAGGATTGAGGTCAGGGCTCATAGAAGGCCACTTTAGAATAGTCCAATGTTTTCCTCTTAGCCATTCTTGGGTGTTTTTAGCTGTGTGTTTTGGGTCATTGTTCCTGTTGCAAGACCCATGACCTGTGACTGAGACCCAGCTTTCTGACACTGGCCAGCACATTTCTCTCTAGAATCCCTTGATAGTCTTGAGATTTCATTGTACCCTGCACAGATTCAAGACACCCTGTGCCAGATGCAGCAAAGCAGCCCCAGAACATAACAGAGCCTCCTCCATGTCTCACAGTAGGGACAGTTTTCTTTTCTTGATATGCTAAATTTTTCCGTCTGTGAACATAGAGCTGATGTGCCTTGGCAAAAAGTTCCATTTTTGTCTCATCTGTCCATAGGACATTCTCCCAGAAGCTTTGTGGCTTGTCAACATGTAGTTTGGCATATTCCAGTCTGGCTTTTTTATGATTTGTTTTCAACAATGGTGTCCTCCTTGGTCGTCTCCCATGTAGTCCACTTTGGCTCAAACAATGACGGATGGTGCGATCTGACACTGATGTTCCTTGAGCATGAAGTTCATCTTGGATCTCTTTAGAAGTCTTTCTGGGCTCTTTTGTTACCATTCAGATTATCCGTCTCTTTGATTTGTCATCAATTTTCCTCCTGCAGCCACGTCCAGGGAGGTTGGCTACAGTCCCATGGATCTTAAATTTTTGAATAATATGTGCAACTGTAGTCACAGGAACATCTAGCTGCTTGGAAATGGTCTTATAGCCTTTACCTTTAACATGCTTGTCTATAATTTTCTTTCGAATCTCCTGAGACAACTCTTTCCTTCGCTTCCTCTGGTCCATGTTGAGTGTGGTACATACCATGTCACCAAACAACACAGTGACTACCTGGAGCTCTATATATAGGTCCACTGACTGATTACAAGATTGTAGACACCTGTGATGCTAATTAGTGGACACACCTTGTCCCTTTGGTCACATTATTTTCAGTATTTTCTAGGGGTACCATCATTTTTGTCCAGGCCTGTTGGCGTGTTGGCCTGTTGAGTTTATTTTTTTAAAATAATTCTGTTGAAGCATGGTTGAAAAGCAATGTCTGATTTCATTGGTTAACATTCATAGAATTTTTTTAAATGATTACTTTTGTCAGATTAAAGTTATTTATGTGACCATTGTGAGTTTTTCTTTCATTGACCGAAGGGTACCAACACTTTTGTCCACGTGTGTATATGTGTATTTTATGACCGAAAACCAAAGGAAGTCTCATTGACAGTTACAGGAATCGTTTGATTGCAGTGATTGCCTCAAAAGGTTGTGCAACAAACTATTAAGTTAGGGGTACCATCATTTTTGTCCAGGCCTGTTCCATGAGTTCATTTTTTAAAATAATTCAGTTGAAGCATGGTTGAAAAGCAATGTCTGACTTTCATTGGTTAACATTCATAGAATTCTTATTTATTATTACTTTTGTCACATTAAAGTTATTTCTGAGTTTTTCTTTCATTGACCGAAGGGTACCAACAATTTTGTCCACGTGTGTATTATGTTAATAGTTTGTACATGTGATAAAATGTTTCTGTTCTAAATTAGAAATGCAGAATTAAAAAAATATATGTAAGACATCAAGGTTTAGGATCATTTGCCTAAAGCAATTTGAATGTTTTATAGGATATCAAAATTAAGCTCAACTTATAACCATATTTTGTATATGGTCACATTTCATCAGATGCCCCAATGGATGTGACAGTTGATTACACAAGCAGCAGCTCTGTGGTTGAGGGTGGCCAGATCTTACTTAACTGTACCAGCGCAAGCAGGCCTGCACCCACACACTACAAGTGGCTCATTTTCCCAAACAGCACCACCTTCAGTCCCAGTGGAAGTACTGTTGTCCTTCTAGATGTGAGAAGAAACACGTCTGTTTCCTGCATCGCCACTAACTCTATGGGGCAAGGGTGAATCAAAGCAGCTGTTGCTCAATGTTCACTGTGAGTAGTCTTAATGCATTTTGCTGTTAAGGAGCCAACGAGCAGGGTACGGTAGTGATCTGTGTTGAAGTGGCAATGCAGATTAACATTAGTGTTCAATTTGATATTGCTTCTCTAAACTGTATTGTGCATGTATTATGTCATTATGATGTGTAATCACTGATATGATGAAGTTTTCTGTGAAAAGACGTTCATTTATCCCCAGCGTCAGTGCTTTGTAACAGTCCTTTATGTTTTCCAAAATGGGGAAATCTATAGCAAGGGGGGATTTTTAGTTTTTTTTTTTTTCTAACACGATAAACTATTTTATTTTCTTTTGTTATAAAAAAATTATTAAAATATTAAAAAGTAAAATTTTCCTAAGTGTTTTTCTTTTTTTTTTTTTCGTGTGGTAAAACTATACATTTTTTAGTTATACATTTAAATTCTTGACAGGTTTTCGCTCAACTCTGTAATACAATATGCTTAATTCATTTAACAACTTAATTGCTTTATTTAATTAAGTAACTTAATTTCCAACAAACTGGCTACACGTTAGCCAGAGAATTCATGCATTCATGAATCACTTAAACCATACATTATGAACCATGTTGAACTCATCTTGAACAGCCTGTTTATGATTTGCTTTGGCTCACATTTGAACCAACTCTTGATATGATAATTTACTTAAGGACCATTTAAAAGCCAATCCTTTTTCAGAGTTTATGTCCAGTCAATTCACCTGTTGACAATGACCCTTTTCTGATCAAGTCTAATGAACCTTCTTTGTTATTAACATTCAAATTCAGACGGTGCAAAATGTCATCTTTCTTAGTGGAAAATAATTACTGTCTCAAGTCATTATCAAATCACTTCATCCTCCCTCTATATATTTTAGTGGTAATAAAGCCTTTCACCACCCTATGATAGTTCAAAATGCAGCCACCCATACTAGTTTGCAAGCCCTGCGTAAGTTTTGCTCCATCCTTGACTGGTGGTGGTCTTTTATAGTGAGGGTACATTTGATGTTTTGTAACAGAACCATGGCAGTGTTTGTTCGGAAATGGTTGTATTTAAATAGTAGGAAACCGTAGGAATTTTAGCATATTAACTTAAAAGTGGATAATCCGTTAGTATTTTATGTATTATTAAATAGTATTGAATATAAATTTGAAGCAATTATTTTTGCTTACTTTTGTTTCTGCTTTATTGTGTTATTACACATATTGAAAAGTGAGCCTTAATCTATTTTTAGGTCTTTATTTCTTCTGGTAGATAGTTATTTGTGCAATAGTAAATCAGGGCAGTTGTTTGTTTCTTAGGAATTAATTTTTTTCCCTTAACACAAAGCCCTGTTCATGAGAGAGGTCAGAGAAAAATGGTTTGAGCTGAAAAAAAAAAGGTTGATACTTCAAATAACCACTTTTACAACCATGATAAACAGGCAAATATCTCACAGTCCATCATGAAAAGGGTAAGGGGTGCAACAGATTAATGTTTTTTACTGCCAGTAGTAGCATCCATTGTTGTTGTTGTTGTTGTTGTTGTGGTTTCCTGCTATGATTCGACATGTTGTGTGTTCTGCGATGCTTTACTTGTTGTTCCTGCTTAACCTGGTGCTGAAACAACTCACAGAAAAGCATAAACAGAAACGTTTGGATATCTACAAACAAAATTATGCCTGATAATCTAAGGCAGGTGTTCTTAAATTTTTTTTTTACTTATTACTGGTGATGGATTCATCACTACAATCCTGAAAGTAAACAGCAGAGTATGGAACAGAAACATTCTCAATTGCCGATCGAAAAAAAGTTGAAATGTCAACCATCAGCTGTAAAATTGATGATTACAGTTTTCTGGCATTATCAAGGGCCAGTATTTGAACAATATCAGGAAAAAGGTTCAACAATCAACAGTTCTCGTTACCGGTGCTTATTGAAGATCTGAAACCTAAACTTTGGATTGAACACAGAGGACTGCTATTCAAGTGCATTGTGATCCTGCATGACGATGCATGCCCGCACACATCTGCCCACACTGTCGATACACCGCAGAAAAAAACTTTGTTTAAATGTATCAAAGTATCCTGTCTAGAGTCCTGATCTTGCTCCATCTGACTTTCACCTGTTTGGTCCACTATAAGCTGCTGTATGAGGATGAAGAATCAGGTCACAACAAGTGAAGACATAGGTGTATTCATGGCTCGCATCGTGAAAGATCTTTACTACCTACATTTAAACAGTTTGTGAACTGCAATACAAGAGAAAATAAAACCATGGACATACAGCATACAGCTCCCTAGCCCTCCCCTCGCTGGGTAAATCAGAACACAATCTGGTTTACCTTAAACCTACCTACATTCCTGCAATCTGGTTTACCTTAAACCTACCTGCATTCCTGCAGTTGTGCGGCAACCAGTGACCACAAGAGCAGTACGTAGGTTCTCAAAGGAAGCTATAGAGACTCTACAGGACCGTTTTGGTGACAGACTGGGATGTTCTCTGTATTTCGCATCTGGAGGATTTTAGTGGACTTACTACCTGCATCACAGACTATGTTAATTTCTGCACGGACAGTGTAATCCCCACTGAGACAGTGAAGTGTTTCCCAAACTACAAACCTTGGGTGATCAAAGACATCAAAGCCTCACTCAACAGAAAAAAGGCTGCTTTCAGGAACGGCGACAGGGAGGAGATGAAAAGAGCAGGAGGTGAAGGAAAAAATCAAGGATGGAAAGGAATGTTACAGAAGGAAACTGGAAAGCAGACTGGCTCAGAACAACATGAGAGAGGAGTGGAGTGGAATGAGAACGATAACTGGGAGTGGAAGAAGAGCTGACCAGGTGATGGAGGGTGACTACTGTAGGGCCAATGATCTAAATCTGTTTTTAACAGATTTGGTCAGACATCTACCCCACCTCACCTAAGTATCATAAATACCATCAGTGACTTACCCAACTCTCAGGACCTCAACCCCCCACCTCCCTGCAATGCCCCATCGGCCCCCCCATCAATCACTACCATACATGTCCACAACCAGCCCTGCCCCCTCGACACTGCTGAACCCTTTACCCTCAGAGCCCTCCCCTACATTGTCTCCAATACACTTCACCGCAGAGGATGTGAGGGGAGAATTCAAGCGACTACGACCAGACAAGGCCGCTGGTCCAGATGGACTCAGTCCTAGGGTTCTCAGAGGTTGTGCTACTCAAATTCAAATTCAAATTTTATTTGTCACATACACAATCATACACAGTACGATATGCAGTGAAATGCTTAGGCAACTGCCCTGACCTTAGAACAAGAAAGAAACAAAAAAACAAAAAAAGTTACTTATCTAAGAAGGAATAAGAAAGAATATCTATATTGGAAATAAATATTAGAACAAAAGTAAATTTGAGAAAAATCAAATTTACTCAGTTGTGTGGAGTGTTTAATCAAATCTTCAATCTAAGTCTGAGCATAATGACTGTACCAGACCTGTGCAAGACAACATGACTTGTTCCTGTGCCTAAGAACAAACACCCAAAGACGAACAGTGACTACAGGACTGTTGCTCTGACCTCATGAAGTCACTGGAAAGACTGGTCCTTAGGCACATCCAGACAATCGTTGAACCATACCAGGACCCCCCGCAGTTTTCCTATCAGCCCATCATCTATTTGCTAAACAGAGCATATACATTTCTTGAGGAGCCAGGTAACACTGTGACATGTTTTTTTATTTCTCCAGTGCGTTCAACACAATCAGGCCTGAGCTACTCAGTAATAAACTACTGGACATGCGGGTGGATGTCTCCCTTGTGACCTGGATTACAAACTATTTAACAGGTCGTCCACAATACGTGAGTCTGCAGAACATCACTTCAGACACTATTGTGAGCAGGACAGGGGCCCCTCCAGGGACAGTCCTATCTCCCTTTCTGTTCACACTCTACACCTCAGACTTCAGACACCGCTCACAGTTTTGCCATCTGCACAAGTTCTCAGATGATTCTGCTGTTATGGGCTGTATCACGAGAGGCCAAGAGACTGAGTACAGGAGTGTGGTAGACAGTTTTGTGGAGTGGTGTGGACTAAATCACCTGCAGCTCAATGTTTCAAAAACTAAAGAGCTTGTGGTAAATTTTAGGAAGCAGAGGACTATCCCGAACCCAATAAACATCATGGGCAGTGAGGTGGACGTTGTGGACAGCTACAGATACCTGGGAGTTCACACTGACAATAAACTGGACTGATCAAAGAACACTGATGCTGTGTACAAAAAAGTTCATAGTCG
The DNA here is from genome assembly GCA_030347435.1 of Clarias fuscus. Classification (NCBI taxonomy): domain Eukaryota; kingdom Metazoa; phylum Chordata; class Actinopteri; order Siluriformes; family Clariidae; genus Clarias; species Clarias fuscus. Next base: position 21,065,216 of record CM059226.1, on the reverse strand, counting down.
CCTGTACATTCTCAGGAGACTCAAGTCCTTTAATGTATGCAGAACCATGCTCCAGATGTCCAGCATTATCTTCCCTGCTGTAGCCTGCTGGGGTAGCAGATTAAAATCAGCTGATACCAACAGACTTAACAAGCTCATCAGAAAAGCAGGCTCTGTCATTGGAGTGGAGCTGGAGTCTCTAGTCGAGGTATCTGAGAGGAGGATGTTGAAGAAACTTCTCAGTATCATGGACAATACATCACATCCCCTACACGAGTCACTGATGTCATACAGGAGCACGTTCAGCCACAGATTGAGTCTAAAACTGAATGCCACAGGACGTCATTTATACCAGTGGCAATCAAACTCTATAACTCTTCCCCCTTCATTCGGGAGCTGTCATGACAGCATAATCAATAGAACTTTATCATGCCCTGATTCATTGTGCAATATTATCACGATAACAAGATCACATGCAAAACCACTAATTATGCAATATTATGTAAATCATGTGCAATATGTACATATTTATCTGTCGTGCAATATCATTACTACTCTATGTGCAATATCAAATATTATTTGCAATATATATCCTGTGTGCAATAACATACATGTAAAGTACAAAAGGAGACAATTCTGCACCTTTCTGTACAGTCAATGTTTATATATATATTCTATTTATATCTCTTTTTGGAAATTATAGTACATTGCATTTTATTTTTATTCTATTTTCTAATATCTTATTGCATTGGTATCGTTTGAATATGCAGCCACTGGAGAAATAATTTCCTTCGGAATTAGTAAAGACTTCTCTTCTCTTCTCTTCTCTTAAACATTTGTGCACCCAATTTATGACTCACCCTCGTACTTTAAAACTTACTTCCATTTTACTTCTCAGTATTCAGACTCTGAAATATTTAGCTATGTATATACCTTTTTTTACTTCAGCACATTCTTGTCCAACTATGTCTCCTACCTTTTCAGATTCTCCATCCATCTTGTCGGGCTCAGTTTGCTCCACTAAGAACGGAAGATTAACATGTGAATGCCAAGCTGGGGCCAATCCGAAGCCTACCATCTCTTGGACCGTAGATGGCAGCAGTGCACTTTCTCTAACATTTAACACCACAACCCGGGACAATGGAAACTTGACAGTGTCAGAGTTGACTGGACCTCAGGGCCACAATGTCACCTGCACAGCAACAAACAGTGTGGGCAAAAAAATTTCTCAGATACTTGTCCAGGTTGAAGGTACTGTTCAGACTGATGTAGTTTGACAGCATACATAATAAATGATATCTTTTTGGATAGATGATTTTTGTTCCTGTGCTTTAAGGGAATGCTTCTACACTGGCAGTTGGAGCAACCGCGGTGTGTTTCACATTAATAGTTGTTATCACAGTAATCGTGATCTGGAAAAAGAGGTAAAGTTATGTTTTTTTGTAGTGAAGGAAGAATTTAAATTAAGTGGAATTCATTTGATTATGCAGTATGCATATATATATATATATATATATATATATATATATATATTACACATTACACATGGAGCTAATATTCTGAAATTGTTTTATGGAAATATGCTACAAGTAAAATATAGTTTTGGATCTAAAATATTTATTTTGAATCTTATACTGCTATTATGACAAATAAAATCTTTTTTTAAATGTCACGGTACGCCAGATCACGGCTTTGATCTACCGCTTCCGTTTCACGACCACGACTCTTTCTAGCCATTTATTGCAACAACGGGCCACAGGTGCACGATTTAGGAACTGAAGCTTTTATCGTCAGTGCTTCTGCCTGCAACTGCTTTCACACTGCGCAACCTTGGATTGCGAGCATAACTTGTTCTGGAACCATGATCGTAAATCAAAGCATAAGAAGTATCTCCCCCAGTGAAAACTCAGATTATTCGTTCCACAACCCAAAAAAAAAAAAAAACATAAAAAGCTTAAGTAAGAGGTGAGGAGAAAAGATCCCCATCCCCTCTCCCTCCCCTTGTCTTACACAATAACCCTTCCTCTTTTATTTCAGAGGGGAGGACTACTGTGTGGGACGGCTTTCACACACACACACACACACACACACACACACACACACACACACACACACACACACACACACACACTCTAACAGAAAAAACACAGTTTTATCTGGAAAATAAATGAGAAATCTCTCTAATGACACTTGAGTGCGCGCACACTAATGGAATCACTGCTGTAAAGTAAAAATAAAACAAATTAACCTGCACTTTACCTATGCAAAAATTCGCGACAGAGCAGTGTTTCCATTAGAGTGTGCGTGAAGACGAGAGGAGGTTGGGAGGGGTACAGTGTCTAATGACCCGCGTGCACACATAACTGAATCAGTGCAGATTAAAATAAAGAGAGAGAAAATGGATCTTTAACCTCTCCAATGAGTCTTGCTTTTGCTTTACATGCGTGCACACTAAACAATAACAGTACACACGTGCATTAAAGGACAACTTTTACATACACACACACATACAAACACAAAATAAAAGATATTTTATGCATACACACGTGGCCAAAGTGTTACAATAAACAGTACACGCATAGACGGATGTTGATTATACCAGTGAGAGACGCATACTAAGACCAAGCAGGGGAGACGATTACCCACAATTTTGCAACATGAAAGACAGAAAAACCATTGGCTCAGATGTGATCACGTTACGCTCACCGACAAAACAAGAAACGCATGCATGCCACGTATTTGTAAACCAAGACCTGCTCATTTTTCAAGTAAAAATTTATAAAACATTTTTACTCGCTTTGCGGAACATTCGCAAACCGCGTTACTCGCAGTACAAGGTTCCACTGTACATAGCATCTTTGATTACGATTACATCAATTTCACAAATATGCCATCTCACAAAGCCGACAAAAACTAATTTTCTGATAAATATGTCCATTTATGTCTCTTTTTTTTTGTTCCTTCTGTGATGTTGAGCACATCATGTTTCTGTAACAATGGTGGATTTTGTTAGCCTGACACCAAAGTTTCATCCTTTCTCTTCTGTGCTTTGGGACTGGCAATCAAGGAGGGTTTTATTTACTTATTTATTTATTTATTTTATGAGTATATGACTTGGGGGGCGGCACGGTGGTCGAGTGGTTAGCACTGTCGCCTTGCACCTCTAGGGTCTGGGTTTGATTCCCGTCTCTGTGTGCATTGAGTTTGCATGTTCTCCCCGTGCAGTATAGGCGATGAGTGAGTGAGTGAGGGCTGGGTGTTTTGAGCCCCACCAACACCAGAGACTCTGTTGGGACCTTGGGCAAGTCCCTTAACCCAATACCCTTACAAAATCAAGCTGCTGTTGCCAGCCCCAAAGCCGAGATATTAAAAGAAGCGAATGTACGTAAAAAAAAAAAAGAATATCAGAATCATCTAGCAAAGATTAGCTGCATTATTTATCACATTTTTTATCATATTATTGTATTTAATTCACAAAAAGTGTCTCGCAGGTAATCTTGAATTCACAAGTCAAATTGGATCAAAATCTATATATGTCAATGCCTTCTCAAATATCCTATTTGTACCAATAGCTTATACTAATGTGCTTATGTATCTTAACAACAGAGGTCATGGTTTCTTCAAGAAAGATCACAGTTTTTCGAGCAAACACCTGACTTATTAAATGTTTGAGAATTTGCATTTGGTCTTTTATGAAATGAACATATGAATTATTAAAGAATTCATACACATTATGTCTTTATGTATGACTTTGTGTATTTAGACGTCATGCAGAGCCAAGTGGAGACCCCACCATTGCCCCGCCTACAAAGCATGAGAAAAGGTGCCATGACGACCATATAGATTCAGATGAAAACCTGTATGCAAACACACAGCAGATTCAACGTGATAATAAAAACCAGGTAAACAATGTTAATGTTAATACACATGCTTAAAAAAATTATTTTGTATCTACTCTAACACATTACATTCATCCTCTCAGCTGGTTGTTACATAACTTGAGTATGTAACATAAGTTTATGTAACTGAATACAAACAGTTTTAATACAGTCAATTCAGGAAGATAACAATGAATCTAGAAAACATAAAACCCAGCAACAACTAAGGTTATGTTTGCATTACAAGATACATTCTTCAATTTTCTTTTTTGGTCGGAGCAGATTTGCATGTCATGGCAGTTCACATTCATAAAATTACTTTTCTCTGACTCTAATGTAGACATTTCTGTCCTCTGATACGGCACATTTGCACGCATCAATACGTCATTTCTCAGTGAAATTTTCTCAAATGCGGCTGTATTTTGTAGCTTCCCTCTCACTTTGCCTGGACAAAGTCACTGCCCCAAATATCTACAAAACCAATGATTTAACTTTCCTTATATTGATAACATTTTCCTATGTGTGTCATAGTTGCCAGTGCTGTCTAATGACATCAGCGAACTACATATGCGCAGAGGAATTTAAGTGTCAATTCCATTCTGCACATTCTCATTCAGGTCACATTACAATATATACTGTATCCGGTCAAGGGCCACATACAAAAGTGACTCAGATCCGATCTGACCGACAGCCCTAAAAAATCCGTCACATTATGGGAAAAAAAACGGATACGAGTCTGATTTAAGTGAACTTAGCCTCTGGAATGAAACACGGCAGGGCATGGTGTTACAGAAAATTTACGGCTACAAACTGACATACCACAGAATATAATGTAACTAACTTAGTTCGTCTAGTCATTTGATTTATAGCAGCTATAAACAGATAATCCCTCACAAGTCTTTCATTTTAAGAAAGGAACTCTGACTATTAAAAAGTGCAGAGGATGAGTTCCATTCGATCACAGTATAGGATCAGCTGAGATATCCACATCTGAATCTCTAAATCTAAATCCAATTTATATACAACACTTTTGTATCACTTTATTTATTTATTTATTTATATTGAAGTCATGTATAATTTCAGAGGCAAGACATGAATGTCCAGAAAATGGTAAGTAGTTCCCGGGGCTTTGTACAGTCGTGGCCAAAAGTTTTGAGAATGACACAAATATTAGTTTGCTGCTAAACTGATTTTAGATCTTTATTTCAGTTGTTTCTGTGATGTACTGAAATATAATTACAAGCACTTCATACGTTTCAAAGGCTTTTATCGACAATTACATGACATTTATGCAAAGAGTCAGTATTTGCAGTGTTGGCCCTCCTTTTTTAGGACCTCTGCAATTCGACTGGGCTGCTCTCAATCAACTTCTGGGCCAAATCCTGACTGATAGCAACCCATTCTTTCATAATCACGTCTTGGAGTTTGTCAGAATTAGTGGGTTTTTGTTTGTCCACCCGCCTCTTGAGGATTGACCACAAGTTCTCAATGGGATTAAGATCTGGGGAGTTTCCAGGCCATGGACCTAGCCACTTAGTTATCACTTTTGCCTTATGGCACGGTGCTCCATCGTGCTGGAAAATGCATTGTTCTTCACCAAACTGTTGTTGGATTGTTGGAAGAAGTTGCTGTTGGAGGGTGTTTTGGTACCATTCTTTATTCATGGCTGTGTTTTGGGCAAAATTGTGAGTGAGCCCCCTCCCTTGGATGAGAAGCAACCCCACACATGAATGGTCTCAGGATGCTTTACTGTTGACATGACACAGGACTGATGGTAGCGCTCACCTTTTCTTCTCCGGACAAGACTTTTTCCAGATGCCCCAAACAATTGGAAAGAGGCTTCATCCGAGAATATGACTTTGCCCCAGTCCTCAGCAGTCCATTCGCCATACTTTTTGCAGAAGATCAATCTGTCCCTGATGTTTTTTTTGGAGAGAAGTGGCTTCTTTGCTGCCCTTCTTGACACCAGGCAATCTTCCAAAAGTCTTGGCCTCACTGTGTGTGCAGATGCGCTCACACCTGCCTGCTGCCATTCCTGAGCAAGCTCTGCACTGGTGGCACTCCGATCCCGCAGCTGAATCCTCTTTAGGAGACGATCCTGGCGCTTGCTGGACTTTCTTGGACGCCCTGAAGCCTTCTTAACCAGAATTGAACCTCCTTCCTTGAAGTTCTTGATGATCCTATAAATTGTTGATTTAGGTGCAATCTTAGTAGCCACAATATCCTTGCCTGTGAAGCCATTTTTATGCAACGCAATGATGGCTGCACGCGTTTCTTTGCAGGTCACCATGGTTAACTTCTCAAAATGAAAAGAAAATTTATGGAAGTGTGTATGAATGAGAACAAATGTGTTTAGATAATAATGAGATTGTGAGATTGTCCCTGATGAGCAAGCCAAGGATGTTGGAGACGGTGACAAGGAAAAACTCCCTGAGATAGCAATAGGAAGAAACCTTGAGAGGAACCAGACTCAACAGGGAACCCATCCTCATTTCGGTGATAACGGAACACAGGAATTATATAACAACGTCATGTGTGTTTGGCTGCAGAAAGTTCAGTATAACATAAGTAATCATGGAGTCAAGTTCAGCACAGTGATGAGTCAGCAGGTGCAGAAGGCTGAGGGGTGTCTGGATCCCTGGGAGCTCAGGAGCAGCATGTGTAGATCCAAACCAGCATGAAGCAGAATCCAGCTGGAGGTGGTCCTTCTCTGGATGCCTCAAGATCCTCGCAGGGTTGGCCTCTGCCTTATGGAGCTGGCACAATCTCCATATGGCTTGGGATGGGTAGAGAAAAAAAGAACAGGTGGCAATTAATTAGCGTAGTTGCCGTTCAGAATATTAGAAGCACTAGATAGGAGTGTGCATTTAAATGTATTGGATGGAATTGGATGGTATTTAAATGTACAAGGTTATGGAATTAAAAATGTCTATCTATCTATCTATCTATCTACACTCTAAAAAATGCTGGGTTGTTTCTGTAAACACATTGTTGGGTTGTTCATGCTGGGTAAAAATTCTGGGTTATTTCGGGGACTTTAAACAAATTGTTGGGTTGGGTAATGCTGGGTCAAATTTACAAATGAACACCTGGTTGAGTTATTTTGACCCAACAACTGGTTTATTTTTTATTTCTCCAAACGGCAGCCTGCAAAATGTTTGAAATATTGCTGTTATTGTGTCACAAAGTGTAGTTTTAAGAGTAGTTTAAGCGAGAATGTATGTGTGTACAGCTCAAAACATCAATCGGTTATTAAAGATAGCGTCTATTTAAAAATGTGCCCCAACGATTTCGGAGATTTGAGCTCCACACAATCCCACGGTGCTTCGCGCTCATGTAGCCGCAAAACATAGCCTCATCTTGGCAGAAACTTCTGAAAACGACCGCTGGCTGTGGTGTCTCTAAAGTGGTTAAAACAGGGGATTTTTTTTTTTTTTTTTTTCATTTTGTGTGTTCCTAACAGGTATTATTTGGTATAATACGGTTATGGTATAATATATCGCGGCTGTGAGATGCATCCTGTACGCTGCGTTCTATTTGCACTATACCCGGTGTCCTCAAACCCTCGAGTGTGCACTTCCAAGTCAAGTCCGCTCTTTGCGTTTTTGGAATTGAGACACAGCATGAGGAACTTTCTGGATTCTTCACTTCTGAAGCGGGGGAGGGGCACGCTACTTAATGCTGGCAGGATTTTATGGTAAGTTTATATAAGTTTTTGCCTAAATTTTAAATGTTGTAGTTGTGGTAGGAGCAAGCTCATTTTCATGTTTATTCGCTTTTCCGCCTTTTTAGTCGCACTTTGATATGGGGTTGAGAGGAGGTCATGTTTTAATATTCTGTGCAGTCGTCTATAGTATATTTTATGATAAAAGTGCATTTGTAGCAAACACACACACACACACACAAAAATTACTAAATGTAATCTTCAGTGTAATTTTAGGTAAATTACTAGTAATCTTCACTAAATATGTGTGTGTATTTATAATATTTAATATGTGTCAGAAGAAGCTATTGGGATATGTTTAATGACAGTCTTAATATGTCTTCTGTTTCTGTCTGTTAAAAAAAAAAAAAACTGGTTGTGTTATTTTGACCCAGCAGTTGGTTTGTTCTTTGGAGAAATTTCTGGATTCTTCACTTCTGACTGGATCATGCTCAGAGCACTCAGTATTTTATGTTAATGTAAATTCTTACTTTTTTCTTTAGTAACTTGTGGTAGGAGAAAGCATATTTTATTGTTTAAAATATTTTTTTGTATATTAATATTGTGTGGGATTAATTTTGTTTTATTATTTAAAAAATGAGAAAGCGTCATAAAACAAACTTTTTCTTTATCATTATAAAATATTTATTATAAGTTGTAAATTCACCATTAAATATCATATTCATCTAGTGTTTGTTGAGAATTTGAAAAGGGGTGAATATTTTGTATTAAATCCGGATGGAGTGCCGTATCCTGTTATCCCTCACATGTTAAATAGTTAGGGAATTATTAGGAAATTATTTTAAAATGTACACTAAATTCATGTTCACGTTATGTATTTTTGTGTATTGACAAGAGAAAAGATGTTTTGCATTAAATGCATATGTAGCTGTATGTCCTTAACAAAAATGCTCAACGTAAATGTTAGTTATATTGCAACACTAAGTGATGCTGTATAATCCATAGGTGGACCAACATGATGAGGATGATATCTGCAAAATATGGAGATGACTGGAGCATTGTTCCATGTTTTGTTCCTTGGGGATGAGACAAGAGGGACCTGACAGACCTTTTCTATCGTTGGAGGCAATGCTATTGATACACACTCTTTGGTGAAGGCTGTTTTTTTTTGTCATTGATGTTAAGAAGTGTCTTCTCACCTGGGAGTTTCTCCAGCATGCTGTATTGATGTATTGCTGTATTGATCAGATTGATGGACACGAGTACTCATCTCGTGTCATTACATTTTTGAGGACAAGAGTTTTTTCAGCCAACATTTAATTAATAATATTTAAAAAAGTTTTTAATGCCATTTTTGAAGGAAATTAAATCGTAATAGTTAAATAACGGACAGTTAAAATATTAAGCTGGGAAATATTTGTGTCATGTGGGCATTATAAGATTTGTATTGAAAACTTCTATATAAAAAGTTTTTAAACATTGTATTAAATGTAAAAAAAAATGCAATTCAAATCAGTCTTACAGGGGTCTCTTGTTTTTGTTTTACAGAGTGTTTATGTTACAGTACATTTTAACAAATGGTCAGCTTAAGATTATGTGGTTTTGTCTGACATTTTGGTAAAAATTAAGTTATTCACATTTTCTCATTCTGTGACTATCTATTTACATTATGTGAAGTTGTGTACATTTGGTGTCTTTTTTGAAAATAAAAAAAAATCAAATGGAATGTGTCAACCCAGCAAGAGTGTTAATTTTACCCACTCGTTGCGTCAAATAAAATAACCCAGCACTTTACCAATTTAACCCACTGGTTGGGTAAAATAAAATAACCCAACACTTTAACATTTAACCCAGCAAGAGTGTCAATTTAACTCACTGTTTGGGTTCAGATGAACAACCCAGATATCTGGGTTAAATGGTACAACCCAGCACTTGGGTCAAAACAACCCAGCACGCGTTCTGTCCAATAGTGACCCAGCAGCTGGGTTATGGTTGGGTTGTTTTTTAACCCAGCAGTTTTTAGAGTCTATCTATCTATCAGTGTAATTCTGTATGTAGTGTTGTTTTTCGCTGGACAAATTTACATTCATATGCATTCAGTTTCCATATGCACTCAGGGTACATGATATCAGATGACGCGCTTCATAATTAATGTAACATTTTTTAGGATTTAGAATCAAATTTTACAGGCGCCCATTACTTTCTTTCCAAATGTTGAAAACACTAAAATTCTGTTTTTTGTGAGGGCCACTTCACTTAAAGCTGCATGAATTTAAACTGTGCTCAACTATTTAGCTGCCTCCATTCACTCCTTTCACTGTAAACCATTAATTGACTAGCAATCCCTTAATGATACCAAAGAAATCTCAGTTGCAATGCTTAGTTTTCTAAATGTACATAACAATACATGGTTATCTAACATTACTTTTTAAAACTAAAACTGTAACGATTTTAGGGGGAGGGCCGCGCTTAAACTGTTCAGAACGGGCAGATCTGCACGCGGAATTCTGAACAGGCAAAGGCACGGCCATTTATACACGCGGTTGCCAGGCAACGCTGCCGTCAGGCAATCAGCCAACGAGCCGCACCTCCCGGCGTGTTTATTTAAGGGTCCTGATACCGGTGCACTTTGTGCGATCATTTAGGTAGCACCGGTAAGGTATCAGGGCCGAAGACAGAAAGGGCAAAGGCCTAACCTCTGCCTCCCTAAGACGCCGGCGAAAGCGAGAGATAGAGAGAGCGGCACGCAGTAGTTTAGCATGTGCTCTCAGATTAAAGTGCACAAAGCACAAACTCTCTTTTCTTCTCTAATAAATCCTCGGTAAGAGCAAATGCACCGAGAGGATCTTTAGTTTTGTTTTGTTTTCCAGAGCCCCGTCCGTTCTCGCGTAGACGGCAGAGCTCTGTTTACTTTGTGTTGACAGTTTTCATTTGTTTAAGTTTCTTAATTAATTATCCCGCGCCATCTCCAAACGGGAAGGTCTTCCCGTGCATATCACAAGCACTCTCACATACTCACATACAGTACTTTCATAGAGCATATATTGGGGATGAGTCATGAATAATTTATAATCATTGTTCAGTGAAGAATATTCCGAGCCTCATGTCATATAAATATGAAAACAACTCCATGTTTGTTTAACTTCAGTATAAAAGTGCTGAAAGTTACTTTAACATTAGATTAAGTATATTAACCCTTAATCAGGTGAAGAACCACTGGGTCAGTGGCTTTCTGTGTCAGTGCCAGTGCAGCATCTAAAAAAAAAAAACAATCTACTGTATTAATTAAAATATGTTAACAATTTTTGGAGAAATCCTTACTCTAGCACTTTATAGGTTTTCAGTTGTTTAGTTTTGTGTTTTTTTTTATCATTATTGTGGTCATTTTTATGTTACAAATCAAGGTCACATTACTATACACATACTTCCTCATCTGTCTAAGGTAATACTTTTTTCAAAAAAGTCTAAAAAAAAAAAAACACGTAAAGTTAAAGGCACATTCATTTAAACCTACAAATATGTTTTTTTTTTTCTTGAAGTACTGGTAGTATTACTTGTAAAATGCAGTTCTTTCCTCATTTAAGATTACCATTCATGGTAACTTTACAGACTTCAATTTGGAACATAAAAAAATAACAAAAATGAAAATGTTTGAACAAAAATCACAACATTAAAAAAAAGTCTCGAAAAGAAGGCTTAAAATTTTGAAATATTTCACTGAGTGCCTGTAACAGATTTAATATACTATATATAGTATATGTTAAGGATTACAGTAAATTGTAAATTGTTAAAATTGTAATTAATTTAATAATAAATTTATATTGTTATTGGATAATTTAATTGTTTATCTTAATTACTTTGATCTATCATTAATTTTATTAAATTTTTTATGCATTATACAGGTGTTTGGGTCAGGAAAACAAAACATTTAAATAAATTAAAAAAAATTTTTATAAAAAAAATTAGAAAGACTTTAACATTATTTAATTAAATTTTTTTCTCTTTTTTATGTTTTTTTTTTTAGATCGGAGATTCCTGTATCTATGCAAATTATGACCCACCATTCTAATTCAAGAGGAATCTACATGACAAGATGTTTAACTGAGAATGTTTTCTTTCCTGCTGCAGTACAGAACAGAGAATTAATTGTGTTTACCTTTACATTGCCCAAACTTCAAATATAAAGAACTGTGGTACCTTGTCATATGAATGCTCTGCCTTGCAAATTTGAACCGTAATAACTAAAATTTTGCATGATTTTTTTAAAATACAAACGACAGAGACAGTAAAGTTTTTAATGTAGCCAGTGCCATAAATAAAAAGGTTAAGTGAGGTTAAATGCCTATTTAGTTAATATTTTACTTTATGTACATGTCTTTTCTAAATGTTTTGATTATTTTTATCTGGAAAAATATAATTATTGTGTTGTAAATTGGTAATATTGGTAATATGTTTTGGGTGCCTAGAACAAATTTCATGCATTTAAATGATTTCCTATGGGAAAATGTATATGCAATGCGAGAACTTAAAATCGTGCATCCGGAACAGATTAAATTCATATTCCAATGTACCACGTTATTATAAGCAAGCACAGGCTTTATATTGATATATAATAAAATGCAGCCTTTTTAATAGATTTGTATCTTTATTAATTCCATTTTGAGCATCTATTTTTGTACAATATCTAATATAAAAACTAAAATAAAGTTTTGCTTAAATAAAGAATGGCTTTTCCTAGGGTGTTATTCAATACAATTCAGTCAGTTACAAATCTATTGTGCAATGTTCCAAAACATGTATCAAGGTCATTTCGTGATGAATTTCTTAATCATTTTGTTGATAAGATAGCCTCTGTTAGGAAGAATATTAACACTACTTCTAATTGTCTTGATGTATATTCTTCTTATTCTACGCCCTCATCTGTGTTTAACATGTTTGAGCCAGTATCCCTATATTTTCTATCTAAAGTGGTCCAGCGGTTATCCCCAACTAACCGTCCTCTGGACATTATTCCATCTAGGGTATTGAAGCAGGTTTTTAACACAGTGGGTCCATGTCTCCCCTCTTTTATTAACAGTTGCCTTAGTTCAGGGTTTGTCCCAGATGTCTTCAAGCATGCCGTGGTCAGGCCCCTTCTCAAGAAATGCAATCTTGATACTGCAGTATTGTCTCATTTTAGACCAGTATCTCATCTATCCTTTTTATCTAAGGTTTTATTTTTAATGTTCTAGAGAAATTTCAGTCTGGCTGTAGAACATGCCACAGCACTGAATCTGCTCGCTTGAAGGTACAGAATGATATCCTCCTATCCCTTGACAGCAACAAACCTGTGCTGCTCATGACGTTGGACCTCACAGCTTTTGATACTGTTGACCACTCGATTCTCCTGACATGTCTGGCAAAAGAAGTTGGCCTTCAAGGTCCTGTACTACAATGGTTTAGGTCATATTTAACAAATAGAACTTTCTCTGTCATGATTGGTGATCTCTCTTCCTCCTCGGCCTCTTTGACCTCTGGTGTTCCACAGGGTTCCATTTTGGGCCCTGTTTAATTTTCCTTGTACTGTACATGCTGCCATTAGGGTCATTTATTTCAAAGCACAATGTTTCTTTTCATCTGTATGCAGATGATTTACAAATCTATCTGCCAGTTGTGCCAAATTCATCTGATGCGCTTCAATCGATCCACAGTTGTCTGCATGACATCAAACTTTGGCTGTCACAAAACTGTCTCTGTGTGAAAGAGTAAAACAGAATCTACTTTTATTATGTTTGTCACCTCCAATCCTTCTAGTTTTATCACTGCTGGTGATATTCAAGATATAAAAGATTGGATGACCGATAATTTTCTTTTACTAAATTCAGATAAGACAGAGGTATTCCTTATTGGCCCAAAAACCAGTTCACACCAGCTCTCACAATTCAGCCTGCGTGTAGAAGGATGTACTGTTACCACCAGCTCGACAGTGAAAGACCTGGGTGTAATATTAGACAGTAACTTATCCTTTGAAAATCATATCTCCAACATCACAAAAACATCCTTTTTCCACCTTAGAAATATTGCCAAGCTTAGGAACATTTTATCTGTATCTGATGCAGAAAAGCTGGTTCATGCATTCATGACTTCCAGACTGGACTACTGTAATGCATTACTGGGTGGCTGTCTTGCATCCTCAATTAACAAGCTACAGTTAGTCCAAAATGCAGCCGCCAGGGTTCTCACTAGATCCAGAAAATATGATCATATAACCCCAATATTATCATCCCTGCACTGGCTACCTGTTCAGTTTAGAATTAATTACAAAATAGCATTACTTACTTACAAGGCTCTAAACGGTCTAGCTCCCACATACCTAACCAGTCTTCTGATACGTTACAATCCACCACGCTCCTTAAGATCAGAAAACTCCGGACTACTGGTAGTTCCCAGAATATCAAAATCTACAAAAGGAGGTAGGGCATTTTCATATTTAGCTCCAAAGCTTTGGAATAGCCTTCCTGACAGTGTTCGGGACTCAGACACAGTTTCCCAATTTAAAAGTAGACTCAAGACGCATCTCTTTAATCTGGCATACACATAATTAATTTCTTTACCTCATACTCCAGTACATCTATCCTGAATGGCAACCACACTAATTCTTTTCACCTGCTCTTTATTTTTCCACCCATCCCGAGGCATCTGGAGATTGTGCCAGCTTCAGTAGACAGAGGCCAACCCTGCGAGGTTCCTGAGGCATCCAGAGAAGGACCTGCTCCAGCTGAATTCTTCTTCATGTTGGTTTGGATCTACACATGCTGCTCCTGAGCTCCCAGTGATCCAGACCCCCATCTGCCCTCTGCACCTGCTGACTCATCCCTGAGCTGAACTGGACTTTGTGTTAATTTAAATAACTTCTGTTATATCGACCTTTCATCTGCATAACACACATGATGTTCTACAATTTCTGTTATATGTCATCACCCAGATGAGGATGGGTTCCCTGTTGAGTCTGGTTCCTCTCAAGGTTTCTTCCTATTGCCATCTCAGGGAGTTTTTCCTTGCCACTGTCGCCGTCACCCTTGGCTTGCTCATCAAGGACAATCTCATTATCTAGACACATTTTTCTTACACATATATACATTTCCATAAGTCTTCTTTTCATTTTCTTTTCATTTCTGTGAAGCTGCTTTGAGACAATGACCATTGTTAAAAGCGCTATAGAAATAAAATTGAATTGAATTGAATTGAACTGGTCTTGATTCTCCGGTTCCTCATTTTAGCCAAGCAGTCAAAATTTTGGGGTGACTTTAGACAGCTGTTTAAACTTTCAGACACACATTGACTCTGTTGTCAGGGCAGGCTTTTTTCATCTGCGCCTCCTCGCCAAGGTCAAACCCTTTTTAAATCGGAGCAACCTGGAGAAAGCCATTCACGCTTTTATTACTTCGCGGCTAGACTACTGCAATGCACTTTATGTTGGAATCACTCAAGCTCATTTACATCATCTACAACTTGTGCAGAATGCTGCGGCTCGTATGCTGACCAGTAATCGTAAATATGGTCATATCACACCAATCCTGTATTCTCTCCACTGGCTTCCGGTACAGTTCCGGATTCAGTTTAAACTTTTGGTGTTTGTTTTTAATGCGATTAATGGTCTGGCACCTTCCTACCTATATGAGACAGTAAGTTTTTATCAACAAAGTAGAGCCTTACGTTCTGCTAACCAAAACCTGTTAGTGGTCCCTCGGTCAAGATGCAAACAATGGGGTGATTGCTCCTTTGCAGTGGCTGGTCCTAAATTCTGGAACGCCATTCCACCTGAGTTACGCTGCAAAACTGAAGACTCACTTATTTAGAATAGCCTTTAATATATTATAGTTTTATGTAATCTTTTTATATTTTATCTTTTTGTTTTATTTATTATTATCATTTTTATGACTATTCTTTAATTTTTCATTTATTTATTTATAATTATGTTTAATTCTGTTTTTGTATTTTTATTTCTATTTTTAATGCAACTTTTTTGTCATTTTTAGAAATGTGAAGCACTTCGGTACAACTTAGGTTGCTATAAAGTGCTATAGAAATAAATGTTGATTGATTGATTGAATGTTTGTAAATCATGGATTACCTGTATTTCAATTCTATATGGGTTGAGATGCATTTATTTGTGAAATTTGGAGGGATTTATGAGCAACCATGGGGACAGGAAAGAAAAAGATATTCCTGGCTTTAAAGTAAGTATAACTTTTTTCATTTAATATTTAAGGCTTGATTAATGAAGTGTTGAAATTAAGTAAAATGTAATAATATCAAATACATTAAATCCTGTTCATTAGTGTCCCACATGCAAACATACAGGAATTAAACATTGTTTTAATAATGACTAAATATCATGTTAAACATTCTACAAAGCACTTGTATAGATTTAATTTTATCCTAGAAAAATGTCTTTGGCACATCAAAACATGCATGTTTTCTTTAGTTCAGCTTCTCTGTCTCTTATCTATAAACATGATTGGAATAAACTTTTAGCTTGTTTCCCTAGTTATTAAGCAAGTATCTTATTTTAAGTAGATTATTCAATCCACCACTTACTTTAATTTAATTAAATTTTATTTGTATAGCACGTGACATTCTCGCCAAAGGTGGAAAGTAACGAATTACATTTACTCACATTACTGTAATTGAGTAGTTTTTTTTGTGTGTACTTCTCTTTTTTTTAGAGTAGTTTTTAAAATGTTATTTTACTTTTACTTAAGCATGTTTTGCTTGAAGTATTGTACTTCGCTACATTTTAAATCACATTTGCTACAAAAAAAAGAAAGAAAAATTATTTAAAAAAAAATAATGCAACAGGGAAGGAAAAAAATTGCAACCCGGAAACCACTGCACTGATTGACTGATGGACAGGGAGAACAAATGGGCTAAATTCACAAGAACGAAATGCCATCAAATTGCTACAACCCGCAAGACGTTGGTTGCTGTGTTTAATGTGTTTGTCTGTGTTGATGTGCTTTGTTGCGCTCATGTGTGTGTATTGTGTCCAGGTCGTTCGCCAGACTCCACTCCACGTTTTCTGAGTGTCCCTACATCAGCATCTATCTGACCTTCCACGTGGTCGCTTCGCTTCTGCCCTGAGAGTGACGTCATCAATCTGCGCGACCATATATAAACCGAAGAGAGACGCAGGAAACAGGAGGCGTGTAGGCGAGGTGTTGGTTGTGTTGGAGAGAGATTATTTTTGGATTGTGATTTGGGGGTTTTGATATTTTATTGTGGATTCTGGTTTTGACTTTTTGCCTCACATTGACTTTGATTATTGCTTTGTCCCTTTGGTTTGGTTGCTTGCCTCTTTGTATATATTTGTAGATATTTTCACTGTATGTTTGTGCACTCACCAGTAGTAGGGGCGTGGCTGCCATTTATTTAGGGAAGAGGGAATTTATTCACTGTTTTTGGTTTAGGAAGACAGGGAAAGTATGTGTCTTTTTTTGTTGTTGTTGTTATTCTTGCAGGTAATCTAACTACTAAAATACCCTTGTGTTTATTATTTTGGCCTAGGTCCAACCTGAAGCTGATCCTGGGGTTGTGTGTGTATGTGTATTTTTGCAAAGCAATACAAACCTCACTATTTCATCAGCTAACCATTCCCCAAACCATTCCTTTGCTGTAGCTTTATTATGTTAAGGTGTTCCTTCAATTATAAACCACTAGTTTGAGACTTATATCTGCTTGTCTTTTTTGAATTACACTAGAATGCCTCCTTTCCTGCCCACTGTAAAAAAAAAAATTTAAAAAAAGTAACTTTTACTTGTACTTCAGTAAAATTTCACTGAAGTAACAGTTCTTTTACTTGAGTACAAAAGTTTATTCGTTTTTTTCACCTGATTGTTGCAAAGCAGCTTTACAAAATCAACATCTTAACATTTTGGCCAGCTAATTTTGCATTAACTTAACAAATAACTTAACTTCTGGCAAATACTTAAGGACTACCAAAGTTTTAATACATTCTGACCAGCTAATTTTGCATGATTTTGTGACAAAATCTGGCTAGATAGACATACTGACAGAAAATTTTCGGAGACTGGTTTCAAGTCCTCCATTGTATGAAATTTATATAAAAAAATATGTTTATTGAATGTCAAATTTGATTAAATTAGGTGAAAATAATGAGTTATTAAGTAAAAAAATAAAATAATGGTATTTTTTGGATAACTTGCAGTAAAGTGGCCTATAATTTTCCAGGGTTAAATGTAACTATTTAATTTTGACGTATTATAATAGGAATTAAAAGAAGGATGCAAACCTAAGTTCTACAGAAAAAGTAAAAATGTTAAAAATCTTGGACCACTGGGCAAAATGTGCTAATGATGCATAATTAATTATTCTTTAGAAATCTAAAAATGTTCAATTTATATTAAAGTTTGTCAAATACCCAATTACAGTATATTAAAATGTTTCGACAAATCTTCTAACTAGTATAGAATAAAACTAAAAACAAAAACTAGTTTTTGTTTTGTTTTGTTTTTTCTTGAACAATACTGCCGATTTCAAAACTGTGAAATAACTCATAGAGCATTAGGTAATTAACTAACAACAATAACAATAGTCACTTTTCATTTTAATACTCTTCTGGAACAGTTCATGGAAAAACAGTATTGTCAAGTGTATTTGCAAAACCCATCAAGCACCATGATGGCAGGCTCTCATGAAGGCCATACTAGGAAGCAAAACTTCTCTGCTGCAGAGGATACAGAAGGTTCATTTACCACCCCAGAAATTACCAATTAACAAACAACACATCAGATTAACGACATTATGAAGACTTTACAGAGCATAAAGCAGACACATCTCAATAACAACTGTTCAAAGAAGATTATTGTGTATTTTGGATGCCTTCAGCATTGTTTTACAATGAAGAAATAAAAATCAAGAAAGAACATTAAACTAGAAGATATGTCCAAACCTTTGACTGGTTCTGTATATACCAGTCCCCTGGTGACACAATCACAGGTACCCTAGAGGTTTATTATGACTGTGGGTACCAAAGGCCAGCCCATCTAGTCTGATCCCACAGAAAAGCCAATGTAGCAAAAATTGATGAAAACAAATAGTTATGCTGGTTATGACAAAAATGTAGTTGAAATAAATTTACAAAACAAATAATTAATTGGGCAGAGGTAACTCAGTGATTAAGATGCTGGAGGTGTTGAACAAGCCATGTTTAAAATAGGACCAACAATGCAATTTCAGTCTTTTTTTTATTTTTATAGTTTCATTCAACAAGAAAAACTAGTAAACCCTTATGTCTGTCTAGCCTTTTTTCAAAATCAACTAGTGATTTATCCCAAAATCATATACAGTAGGTAGACAACGAGATGCTTATTAACACTGGGGCAAAACGACAGCGTCCAAAATAAATCAGTCGCATTTTGTGTCATTTGTAAAATGACCGCCAGGTGGCGCAAAGTGACATTTTCATTCTCCGCAATTTTTAAATAGAATTAGGGCTTCAAAAAGTCATAACAATATGTTGCATCGAGTAAATACTACAATGATGGTAATTTCCACATCTGAGTACTTTACACAACAAACATGAAAAATCAGAACGAGAGCTATTGATATTTACTGTACAATAATGAGTTGTATGAACATGTAGAACATAAGAATAACCCAAACGCTGGGTTGCCTCTGTTGGGTAATATTTCTGGGTTATTTACAGTGAGTTGGGTACTTTTTGTTTAACCCAGCTTGCTGGGTTGGAGTTGGGTTAGCTAGCGACAGCTAACATCACAGATCAGACCGGCCCTCCCCCGAAGTTCACCGGTGTATTCAGTGGCTGTGTTAGCTTCGTGTCTTTTTTTCTTTCTCCTCACGCATTAAAGAGGAAATGTAAACGTTCAATATAAGGTCTGTATACACACTTTCACTCACCTATGACTGAATTTGTTCACCGTGTTACACTCAAACTTTCAGCCTGTGCTATAGCATGCTAGTTTATCGGACAATGGCTGTTAGCTAGCCAAACCAAAGAACCCCACCTGTGTATGAAAGAAACTGCAAAAATGTCTGAGCTTTTTAGCTTTATTTGTAGAATGCTTGCAGGGTGTATGAAGGTGGTGAAGTGATGAATGAAAGCTAAACTGTTAACTGTAGTGCCAGCATGACGCTAGCATTTAGCTAGGTTGCTAGCGTTAGCAAACACATATAAAATAGCTGAGGTGTTACAAAACACTAATAATCTTACAAATATGCATACTAGTCAACCCTCTCGAATTTTTCCATAAACTTTTACTTTCTTTCTTTCTAAGGTAGGAAACCAACACCGTGGAATATCTGTCAGTCGAGGCCGTACACCTACATCCTGATGTAGGGAGATAATGACCAGCACTGCTCTCAGGTATTAGTGCTTCTCAGTAATAGTATCGTAATGATGTCGCTGTTGAACTTGTTTTGTATTATCTGATCTTGTGCTTTTGAAAAATAAATATTTTTCTATGTTTTGTACAATTAATTGAGTGTTGTTTATTGCATATATGTATGGTGTTTTTTTTGTAATAGACCAGTATATCAAAGTAATTAAACTGTTTAAACTGTTTTACCCATAGACATGTAAAACATAAAAATAATAATAACCTATTTGTGAGGTAGAATTAACTCAGCATTATAGTTAAATATGACCTAGAATTTGGATTGAATATTTTACCCATCTTGCTGGGTTAAATAAGTAACATATAATTGTAGACATTTGGGTGCTAAAGTAGCCAGAAAATTGAGCGAATTAGGGACGTGACCTAAACATAGTGGAGTATTTATAATGTTTAGTGTCAGGGATAACCCTTAGAGGGCGCCAAAGCGCCCTGAGACTTTTGTTGTAGTTCGTTTTGGATTAACTTCAGTTCCCATGTTGCAACTCGGTCAGGTGACATGGGCGCTCACCTGAACCGAGTTGGTCATTAGTTTTATTATAAATAATTTGATTTCGTTGAGTTATGCGTCTTGCATCTGTTGAGTTATACCTAGTAAATGTCAGTGAGTTTAAGTTCGTGCATTCCGTGTCTTTATTCGTGTTCTGGTTTGTTTTATTATAAAGTGTAGTTGTTTGTTTGATTTCCCTGGCTTTTTGTTAATAAAAACATCATTCTGGAAACCACCAAGACCTCTGCATTTATGCCCCGCACCTCACACCCTGACATTTAGAAGTGGCTCTACAGCTGTATGTATCACTTCTTTTAATAATCTAGTTGGAATTGGGTCTATATATAGTTCTGAGTGCAATTTTTAATTGTTCATTAATATATAATTACTGTCTTTCAAGAATGGTACCCAAAGTCCTGTCAGTTCCCAACTTTCTACATTTGATTTCCATAGTGAAGATGTTATTTGTCAGATTTGACACATCCTATATATATAATATACAGTCCAAAAACACTGAAAATGTATTAATTTAAATTTATCTTAATTTAAAGTTTCAAAGAAACAACAAATCTCAAATTCTAAGAGCTCTTTCACAATGTTTGGGTGTATCATCTAAAAAAACATGCAGTGCAATCATTAATATTAGCAGTTACTAAGCCTCTTCTTAAAAAACCTAACCTAGAAACCATAATAAAATAACCAATGACAGACCGATTTCAAACCTTCCATTTGTATCAAAAATATTAGAAAAGGTGATTTCAGGTCAAATATCATAGTACAGAAACTGCAGTTAAAATTGCAAATGACTTGTTTTTAGCTTCAGACCAAGGCTGCACCTCAATACTCGTCTTACTTGATTTTAATGCGGCATTCGACACTATAGGTCATGATATATTCTTATTCTTATCGCTTACATCACACAGGTATTCAGGGACAGGCATTGAAATGGTTTAGATCCTACCTGTCCAATTGATTGATACCATTTTGGAGATCTGAACGAAGGACTGCTTGGTAAAATGCCAGTAAAATATGGGGTCTCTCAAGGGTCAGTTTTAGCCTCCCTTCCCTTGGGAAACATCATTAGAAGACATAGGATTAGTGTCCACTGCTATGCTGATAATACCCAGTTATACATCTCCACAAAACCAGATGAAATATCCAAGTTGTCCAGATTAACTGATTAATTATAAAATATATAAATAGATATAAAGATATAAAAGCTTGGATGACCGATAATTTTCTCTTACTAAATTCAGACAAGACAGAAATATTACTTATTGGTCCAAAAACCAGTACACAAATGCTCTCATACTTCAGTTTGCACTTAGAAGGATGTTCTATTACTACCAGCTTGACAGTGAAAGACCTGGGCGTAATATTAGACAGCAATTTGTCCCTTGAAAATCATATTTCCAATATACAAAAACAGATAAAAACCTTTTTCCATCTTAGAAATATTGCCAAGGAGCAATTTATACACATCTGATGCAGAAAATCTAGTTCATGCATTCATGACCTCCAAAATGGACTCTTGTAATGTATTACTACCGTAGGTAGTTGTCCTGCATCCTCATTAAACAAGCTACCGTCCTAAATGCAGCTGCCAGTGTTCTTACCAGATCAAGAAAATTTCAAGAAAAATCATCCTTGCACTGGCTACCTGTTAAGTTTAGAATCGATTACAAACTAGCATTACTTACATGCAAGGCCCTAAATGCTTTGGCTCCTACGCATCCAGCCAGTCTTCTTACACATTAAAATCCGCAGCTCTCCTTAAAATCACAACACTCTGGATTTCTCATAGTTCCCACAATATCAAAGTCGACAAAAGGGAGCAGAGCTTTTTCATATTTAACTATTATAATCAATAATGTTCAGAGCTCAGACACCGTCTTCCAGCTTAAAAGCAGACTTAAGACACATCTCTTTAGTCTCTTTAGGATCCTGAGGCATTCAGAGGAGGACCACCTCCTGGATTCTGCTTCATGATGGTTTGGAGTTACACACACACTGCTCCTGAGCTCTCAGCAATCCCGATCTCCTCTGCCCTTTACACCACATCTTCTGTTATATTGAACTTCCAGCTGTCCAACACACAGTATGACTGCAGATCAATCCCTGCTATCTGTTATCACCTACAAAAGGATAAGGTCCCTGTTGAGTCTGGTTCCTTTCAAGGAACCATTTCTTCCTATTTCCATCCCAGAGAGTTTTTCCTTGCCACCGTTGTCGTCACCCTTGGCTTGCTCATCAGGGACAATCAGATCACTATGATCTATACACATTTGTACTTTCTCCTACACATTTCTATAATCGTCTTTTCATTTTGTCAAGCTGCTTTGAGACAATGACCATCAGATGTACAGATAGATAAGTGCAGTCATAGCTTCTGTAAACTACATTGCTTAATTATGTGTTAATTATTACACTAAAAAGCACCAAATAAAACAGTCAGGAAAGCTATGTGCAAAGAAAGAAAGAAAGAAAGAGGAAACTTAATCTCAGGTGTTACCAAATTTTTTTAAACATATTTTATAATCGATGACATCAACCCAGTATTTAAACACTGACAGTACATTCATTTTAAATTGTGCAGTGCAGTCATTCATGTTACATTTTTCATATTTTTGTAAATAATTTTATGGCTACTATATGACACAATTGTCTACAATTATATGTCCATCTATGCATCATGTCTATGTTAAGTAATGCTCCATGTCATTATGGCCACAAGGGGGAGAAAACATTATTACACTACAAGGATTACACACACAGCATTTCTTATCTGCTCCTTGATTCTCGTGGGCTCGAACACGCTTTTCTTAATGTTGCTGCCTCTGGATTTATTGTCATTGCTGATTGTGGAGTTTAACTTTCTTCAGTTCTGTGCTCCCTGTTTGCACACCTTTTGAGAAGAAGACAATCCAGCTGTGTGCACCTTGTACAGTTCTAAATATATAATATGTTCATGTACCTACTGTATATGGATCATATGTCAAAGCATCGTCGCTTGCAATTATAACCAATTTACACAGCACAGTGGAGTAAAAAGTAAGTGGTCTCTAACTGCAACACCAGTATGTATGCTGTATGTTTGGTCATGTACATATTAGAATTGTGTGTTATTTAGGGAAAACAAAGTTTAGTGCTGGAATATAACTCTAATAGTGCTCTAATATATAATATAC
This sequence comes from Clarias fuscus, assembly GCA_030347435.1. Lineage (NCBI taxonomy): Eukaryota > Metazoa > Chordata > Actinopteri > Siluriformes > Clariidae > Clarias > Clarias fuscus. Next base: position 21,041,604 of record CM059226.1, on the reverse strand, counting down.
AGTACCTTGTGTATTTAGTAATGATACTTATTTACTACAGATTTATTGGCATGTCATTGGAATTGCTATATGTTAAATAAATAATTTAAAATGGGATTAACCCTCATACAGTACATCACCTTCTTATACTGACAGGATCACTTTCTGATCACTTTAGCTTTTTCTTTTTATCATTTTTACTACAATGGAATGATAGATGCAAGCTGCCCAATTTAAAATAGTAATGCTTTGCATGAAAATAAAAGGTTGCTTCAACCTTCATGCTTCTGTCAACTTCAATCATGTGGTGCTAAAAGAGGAAATGCGCAAGCGAGGCATGTCAAAGTTTATGAAACATGCAAGCACGATCATGGGAAAAAAAAGTGTGAAGAGAAGTGTGAAAGCAAAATTAGCACAAAAGGCACAGCATAAAGCAGAGGACTGTTGTTAACAGGGTTAAAAAAACATACATAAAAACCCACTTTTCTAATTACTAATTTGTTGGTGCTGAAAGTTCTGAAATGTCTTTAAATTTGCTGAAATGTGAAATGTGAACAGTGAAATGAAACAACATTCTTTCAGGACCAAGGTGCTACATACAACATAGATTAACAAAAGCTACCTAGCTAACTAAGTGTTAGGAGCCTCCACCAGAGGTCACTGTCCCGATGTCTGTAGTTCTTGTTGGTTGACTCAGTTTCCCAGAAGGCACCTCAGTCAGGTGATGAGTGCTCACCTGGACTGAGGTGCCTCATTAAAGTCTCTATAAATAGCAGTTTGTTCTGGGAAACTGGGTCGAGCATTGTTTGTCAGTAGGTTTGTCTGTTTGTATTTGTAACTACCGTCATGTGGGCATTCCTTTTGTTTGGTTCTTGTTTCTTTAAGTTTATACTTTGGTTTGTTTTGTAGCCGTTGTTTGTCTAGGGCTCTACTGTTTGTTCTCCTTATGTTCCTTGTGTTGATGGATTCATGGAGCTGCCCTGTTTCATGTTTAGCTAGGCTGTCTCCTCCTGTGTCCTGTGTAAGTACTGTTCTGTCTTCTGGTCTAGTTCTTTGTCTGTTTAAGTTTTGTGTAGCCACATGAGGGTCTAGCCGCTAGCAGGGTTAGCCGCTACTAGGCCTTGATTGCTAGTAGGGTTAGCCCCTAGTTTGGAATAGCCTCATGTGTGCCTTTCCTTTTGTGTTCAGTTCCCCCTATTAGGTCAGTACTAACCCGGTTAGCCACTAACTCCATTAGATACTAACCTGGTTAGGTCAGCATCCAGTGTCCCCAGCATTCCATGTAGCTACTAACCCAACTAACCACTAACCCAGCCTGTTCCGTCTCTAGTCCCCCGTCTCTAGTCCCCCGTCTCTAGTCCCCTGTGCTCCCAGTCCTGTCTCTAGTCCCCTGTGCTCCCAGTCCTGTCTCTAGTCCCCTGTGCTCCCAGTCCTGTCTCTAGTCCCCTGTGCTCCCAGTCCTGTCTCTAGTCCCCTGTGCTCCCAGTCCTGTCTCTAGTCCCCTGTGCTCCCAGTCCTGTCTCTAGTCCCCTGTGCTCCCAGTCCTGTCTCTAGTCCCCTGTGCTCCCAGTCCTGTCTCTAGTCCCCTGTGCTCCCAGTCCTAGTCCCTGTGCTCCCAGTCTAGTCCCCTGTGCTCCCAGTCCTGTCTCTAGTCCCCTGTGCTCCCAGTCCTGTCTCTAGTCCCCTGTGCTCCCAGTCCTGTCTCTAGTCCCCTGTGCTCCCAGTCCTGTCTCTAGTCCCCTATGTGTCTTAGTTAGCTTCAGCTCCATGTTTCCTCATCCCCAGTTCTCTGTCGGTTCCCTGTGTCAGTTCCTGGTTCCCTGTGTCAGTTCCTGGTTCCCTGTGTTAGCACGCCGTTCCCTATGTTTTTCCTGAGCCCTAGTTTTAGTTTGTTTGTTGTTTTGGTTCCTCTGTTTGTTTGTGTCTGTTTTTGAGTTGTGCTTAAATAAAGACTATAAAGACTTATATAAAGACCATCAGCTGGGTCTAGCCAGCACCACCAGCTAGACCCATGACGCTAAGAAACCTAATTAGCTGACAAGCTGCGACAAGGCAGATTTTTTACATTTTTAAATTAACAGAAAACTAAAGTCCTATACAAAAGAGACAACATAAAGTGCATGTGTAAATGACACACATTTCAATACTTTGATGAGGTAATGAGTTGAGATAATTGTGGGAGAAACTGTAAGGAGTAAATATAAAAAATGTAGCAGCAAAGACAGAAACGAGTTTTGTTTAAATTGTGCTTTTAAAGGCTTTTACATCCTGAATAGTGATGCACAAATCAGTCATCTGGCATATATACAAATGCAGCGACTGGTGTATTGATTTTAAACATGGCCTAATGGATTTAATGGAATCTTAAATCGTCCTTTAAAAAGATTGCCAGAGACTAAGCTGTACGGCCATCTAGGGCAAGTTCATTTCACCACCTAGGTGCCAGAACAGAAAAGAGTGTAGATGCATGTCTTCCTCGATCTCTGAGAGATTATGGGACCAGCCGAGCAGTGCTGAAGGATCGGGGGGAATGTGATGCGGTGCCGGGTGTGATTAGACCTGAGAGGGTGCTGGGCAGTTTTTTAGCTTTGTAGGCAAGCATCAGGGTTGTGAATTTGATATGAGCAACTACAGGAAGCCAGTGCAGGAAACGGAGAAGTGCGGTCATGTGGGAGAGCTTAAGATGATTAAAGACAAGGGGTGGACAGAGGTAGGCCTACCAGGAGTAAGTTGCAGTAATTCAATCTTGAAATAACAAGGGAGAGAACAAATACAGTTGTTACTCAACCAGAATTGGACTTCTACTGTTGGGGCACCTGGTGGCGGCATTAGGGTTTTTATTTTTTTCTGTGTTGCTACAACATAATTTTGATAGCAACAAAATATATACTTATAGAATGTGAAATGTCTGCTTTTACATAAACAAATGGAAAACAAATAATGTAATGAAGTAATTAGTATGAAACGTGAATTTATCCTCTGTAGCTGAGATTTTTAGCTGTTTTGCTTTTTAGCTTTGCACTACCTGGAATTACTTTAAAAGGCAAAATATTTAAATCTGTTGCTGTCGTCCTGTCGCGGCGGTGAGTGTGACCGTAAAGCACATTCTGGTCTCTTACCTACAGTACTGTAGTCTGTGATGAAAGAAATGGGTGAATTCTTCGGATGCTGTAAAGAAGAAATCAACAAGAGCAAGTGAGATTAGCAATGTCTGGGGAACTTGACAGTTGATTGTCCAGAGTTATCCCAACAGCAGTTCGGTTTTACTACGACTGAGCTTCAGCTGATGAGCTGTCATCCAGGATGAGGTGTCTGCAAGACATGCTGAGATCTGGGTTGAAACCTGAATGTCTGAGGGTGGAAAGGAAAAAATTTATGTACATGAAAATCCTTGCAATGATCTGACCTTACCAAGAAACTGGGTATAGAGGGAGAACAGGAGAATACCAAGTACCGAGCCCTGTGGGATACCAGTAGAGACTATGCATGACGCAAATTATGTGGATCCCCTACATTGTCACTTCACCACAAGTGAGTGAGATACATATATTGTTTAATTTTGTAACATAAATTGTATTTCTAGACAATGACATTCATTTTTAATCCAAAGTACTAAAAGATAAAAGCATAAAAGCATACCTTCATACCTAAAAACTTGCTTAATTCCATATTTACATACACACATACAAACATACTTACATTATAGATTTAAAAACAAGCCTTTTTCCAGACAATACTCACAAACAAGCATCCCTCCAAATTCACAAATTGTCTTCCATACCCATTCCAGTTTTCATACAAGCATTCTCCAGAGACACAAACTAGCTCACAAATGAGCACAATGCATTAATGCTAAATAAGCACTTTCACTTCCCCTAGCTGAACTTTAATAATGTTCTATCCTGAAACTAATGAAAAACAAAGAGCAGGACAAATATTCATTAAGAGTTGCGTAGAAAACTTATTTAAATAAGTAAAATGGAATCATTATATACCGTCTTATGCAAAAGTCTAGGCAGCCCTTGATTAAGAGATTTTGGTAATTTTTTCAATTGAAAAGATGTTAACACAGTGTCTCTCATAGTTACTTTTGATGTCATGAATTGAACAAAGATAAAAAATTAAAACACTATTATGGCACTGTGCAAAAGTTTGGGCACACTACATAATCATACTTGGTAACACCTCCTCTGGCAGATATCACAGCTTGCAAACGCTTTTTATAGACAGCAAAAAGTCTTTAAATTCTTGTACTTGGGATTTTCTCCCGTTCTTCCTTGCAAAAGGTTTATAGTTCTGTAATATTCATTGGTCGTCTTGCATGCACAGCTCTTTTAAGATCTACCCACAAATTTTCAATGATGTTTAAATCAGGGGACTGTGATGGCCATTCCAAAACCTTCAGCTTGCGTCTCTTGAGGTTTTCCGTAGTGTATTTCGATGTATGTTTAGGATCATGGTCCTGTTGTAGAAGCCATCCTCTTTTCAGCTTTAGCTGTTTTACAGATTGTGTGATGTTTGCTTCCGGAATTTGCTGGCATTTAATGGAATCCATTTTTCCCTTCACCCGTGCAATGTTTCCTGTGCCACTAGCTGCAACACAACCCCAAAGCATGATAGATCCATCCCCATGTTTAATAGTTGGCAAGGTGTTCTTTTCATGAAATGCTGCACTTTTTTCCAAACATGCCTGGGTTTTAACTTCACTGTTCCCCTGAACTGCCATTTCTTAATTACATTTCTCACTGAGGAAACTGCAAGCTGACAATGCTTTGCTATCTTCTTGTAGCCTTCTCCTGCATTGTGGGCATCAAAAACTTTCACTTTCAGAGTCTTACACAGCTGCTTAGAGGAACTCATGGTTGTTGAGTGTCCACAAGTGGTTGCACAAGGTTTGAAGAGTCAAAGTATTTGTAAAGCTTTGAAATTGGCATTTACTAACGACAGCTGTTGTCATGCATTAGATCTAACGAGCTGATTAAGGTCTGAAATCTTGTGAAAAGGGTGCCCAATCTTTGGCACAGTGCCATAGTAATGTTTTTATTTTATTTTTTTTGTTCAATTCATGGCATAAGAAGTAACTATGCATTAATGTTTGATGTAAATATTGCATTTTTTTTTCATTTTCAAAAGAGACTGTGTTAACATATTAAAAAAAAAAATCTGTTATTTCTCAAGGGTGCCTATATACATTCTGCTGACCCTTTCATGAAGGTCTTTTGGAACGATGCACCACCATTCCTGAGTCTGCTAACTCATCCTGCAGGTTTTTTGCAGTCAAATGTGGGTTTTGGTTTGTCCCTTTTTGCCGCTTTTTTTCAGAGGCAGTGGCCTAGAAATTCTGGTAGGCATAGGCTCTGTTGGTATATTCCATTTTACTTATTCAAATTTGTTTTCTACGCAACTTTTAATGAATATTTGTCTTGCTCTTTGTTTACTTTATTTTCAGGATAGAACATAATTAAAATGCAGGAAATGAAAGTGCTTATTTGGCATTACTGCATTATGCTCATATATTAACCCTACATGTTTTACTGAGAAACGATCTGTTTTTGTCATTATATCATAAAATATTACTAAATAATGGCTTAAATTTTACATTTTTGATCAGAGGGCGTTGGATTTAACATTTATGATTTCTCAAGTTCCATTAAAAAAATTTTTTTTTTTACCTTTTTTTCCTGAGGCGGTGACCTGAAGCTTCTGGTAGATTATATGTGGAATGACCAAATATTAATAAAATATTAACTAAATTTCCTCATCTATCACAGCTGATGTTTGTTGTTCCTTAGTGTCATGTGTGGAGTTTCAGGCCTTGCAGATTCTATTAACAAAAGACAGTAAATAAAGCAACTATTTACTGTATCATTAAAAAAAAGGGTTTTGTTGCCCAAATGAGCACCAGTGGTTTCATAAACAGAAAGTGGACCTTTGGGAGACTGTGTGAGATTCTAGGTGTAAGACTGACTAAGCTGTTTGACTTAACCTGCATCCATCTGGTTTCCGTTGGCTTTTGCCTGAAAATAAGATGATACTGGCATTCTTTAATAAACCAAGGATTCAGAATCACAAACAACAACTAAGCCACTCATTGCATCCTTTTAATAAAATTTGACATTTAGTCAGCTCTTGAACCAAACAATAAACATGATACTTATTCACATGGAATAGTTAGATTGTGACGGACAGTAATTTGATGGTATCACACATGTTTACGCGCTATACAGTACCATACAATATACATTTCAAATCTCATGACTGAATGTTTCATCCCAGTAACTTGTACTTAATAATTATCATATTATGCATCCTTAGCATAGAATGTTTATGGTATTTGTCAGGAGCAAACAATAATAATAGTCCATAGTCCATGCCATACTGTATATCAATACCATACATTATTATTACAATAACTTCAGAAAATAAACATGTACCAAAAAACTGTAAATAAGAACTGCTAATAAGAACTGCTAATAATAATAATAATAATAATAATAGAATAACATAGGTAGTATAGGACTGCAGGACTTCAATTCAATTTTATTTGTATAGCAGGCTTAATAATTGTCATTGTCGCAAAGCAGCTTTACACAATCAAAATAATTATTTAAGTTTGTATGGAATGTGTATGAAGCAAAATGGTCTTTTTGCTTCATACACATTCAGTCCCTGATGAGCAAGCCGAGGGCGACTGTGGCACGGAAAAACTCCCTGAGATTTCAACTCTGGCTCAACAGGGAACACATCCTCACCCATTTTCACCATTTGGGTGAAACAGAAATCAGGAATTTCAGTTCTGGATAACGTCATTTACTGCAGTTAATTACCTTGATATATTACCATTTTAGCAATGAACTACAAAGTTACAGAATCACATTTTAATACAACTGCATTCAAACTGCATTGTACTTCATTGTTCTTCACCAAAGTATAATTATTCTTCTGTTTAATTTTACCTTAAGCATTAGTTTCCTGCATTAGACCTGAAATAGCAGGTCTACATTAATAATCTCTACCATGTAAAACAGTCATAGCAATTCATTTAGGCCTGAGAATCTAATGGCTAAATGTTAATATATACATAATTAATCAATGACAGCCTTAATATGCCACAAAATGTTCTACCACAAGCTGTGATGCTCCTCTTATCTGTGTTTTTATTGTTATTATTTAAATCAAACACCAGTGGCCATTAGAAGTTTTAATTTCAAGGTCACAACGTATTTGTCAAAATGCATTCAGAATCAGATGCCACAGCGTTCCGAGGTTGGTGCATATTGCGTTACTACAGTACATTATGTTGACATATGTACAAATGGCAGTTCTCTTGTTTTCTAGCAGATTGGGAATGCAAAATTTCCGATTAGCTAATCCTGTTTCTCAAACTAGCAACTGGTTACCAGAAAAATATGAAGAACAAAAACGATTACCATGGAAGATACTGAATATAGAATCCGATGAAACAGTATCAGTATAAGTCATGACCTTATCAAAGTGTACCAAGTGGCAGTGTATTAAGTGACAAAGGCAAAAAGAGAAGTAGCAAAGCTGCCAACTTATAGAATTACTCATCTTCACATGCTCTCACACCGCACTTCCAATTTCTCATGCTTTCATACTTTATTCAAAACAATTATCTGTGGAAGACGTAAAACAAAATCAATGAACTCCAGCCTGGCAAGTCAGCTACAAACGGCTTTTATTCTGAAGTCAAAGCACTTCAACAGCATGATGCTCTGCTCTATTAGATTGTCTCTCTGCAATCTAATAAAAAACAAAATCACTATTCAGTTGCATTTACAGACTGTTCCATCTGGAGCATTAAAACACAGTATTATTACCATCTTCTTGTTTTATTTCTTCAATAGTTTTTTCTAGTGTCACTTCATTTTTGACTTCACAGTTAAATGTGTTTTTTTTTTTTTTCAGCAGTGTTGGCAATAAAAATGTATGCAGGTAGAATTACGTAATTATCAGAAATAAGGAATGCAGGTATTACAGGAACTGAAAGGTAAGGTATCAGTGGTCAGATGATCAGCAATTAAACATGAGCAAGGCAGGGGAGATAATAAACCAATACAAATGATATTGCAGTACTACTATTAATAATAATAATAATAATAATAATACATAATAATTACATAAAATGAAAATTCTCCCCTCTTTAAGCTGTCTGATTATTTAGATGTGGCACACGTTTTACAGTAGATGCACTTACCAACACCACCCTCCCTACTTATTTTGATCTTGGTACTCTGGGTGCACCAGCTTGTGCAACGTCCCAGTGCCTGGGATTTTTAGCTGATTTTATGTATATATATATATATATATATATATATATATATATATATATATATATATATATATATATATATATATATATACACTTTTACTTAAAAAACCATTAAAACATTCTATAGTAAAAAAAGGCAAATATGGATAAACTTTAAGTCTGTTTTGTTTTCATTTTCAATATCAGTTACTATTAAGCACATGTTCTATCAGATTATAGTATGTTCAACACATTTATTTATATTAGTACCCTTTTTAGAAGTTATTCTTTACATATACTAAAAACTGAAATTCTACTTAATAAGGTACCCTGATGTCAAATCAAAATTATGAATAAAATCTTCATTAGAGTAAAACAAAAATCATAACAACAGGTTCATAAAAAATCTTATCACATGACAGATAGCACTTTCCTTTCTAATAGACCTGCATTAAAGAACTCTGCTTGCACATTTTCCTTGACACTAATTCCTTGGAACAGCTTCTTGATATTGTGCAACTGACAGGGGAGTTTCTGTTTCTCTCTGTAAGTTATAGACAGTGGGGAGAGAAAGTGGAGAAAAAGTAGTTCCTATACTAAACAACTAACAAAAATAAACTAATAAAATGAAGTTAATAATATTACTCTTTAAAAACAGTGTTTGTTACCCATTTTTTTTATATGAGGAGGATTGATTCTTAAAACCTTCGGGATTCAAAGTATTGTCAGATTTTTTGTATCAATCCTCTCATACTTGGCATAAATGACCATATGTCATCTCCTAATATTATACTGGACCTCTATGCAGGGAAGACAAGCAGGATGACGGGGAAAAGAAAACTTTTAATGATGTAAGGACTAAGAACTGCATAGCTGAGGTGGGTGCTCAATCTATTTCTGTGTCGAGGTTTTATGAGAAATCGCTCTGCCAGCACAGTTTTGCCTCCCGCAATTTCATATAACATCCACTGCAGACCAGATCTGAGCCTTCAGCTATTTGGATCTGTTTTTCACCAGGTATATAACATAGTAAAGCCATAACATTAAAACCACCTGGATGATATTGTGTAGGTTCTGTTTGAGTCACCAAAAACAGCTCTTAGATTTCAAGGTATTAACTCCACAAGACCTTTGAAAGTCGCCTCTGGAATCTGGGACCAAGATGTTAGCAGAAGATTCTGAAAATGCGGAAGATTCAGAAAGTCTTGTTTTTCCAACACATCCCACAGATGCTCGATCAGACTGAGGTCTGGGGAATTTGAAGGCCAAGACAATGCCTTAAACACTCTGTCATGTTTCTCAAACCATTACGAAACTGTTTTTGCAGTGAAGCAGGCCACATACTGTATGCTGAAAGAGGCCAGTGCTATAAGGGCCGTAACATTGTCCCGAATTCACTGTTTCTCCTTCTTTGAATGACTTTTGGTAGAAGTCAAATCAGTGGTGAATTTCACAAACAAATGCCTACAATTCAAGTGTATTTGTATTGTAATGTGATAGTGGTTACTTTCATATGAATTCTACAGTTATATAACTGGCTGAAATTGTAGGAGACATCTGGTACGCTGCAGAGAATGCTATTGGGGGAAAAAAACGCTTTTGTGAGTCTAACCGCATCAGAGAAGTCAAAAAAGTCTACATACAGTACAAGTGCAGGGCTGTTCACAAATAGAGAGTGGTTTGTAAATGCAGCTTCATCAGTCTGTAATTAAGTATTTCTGTATGAACTAGAAAATATGTTTGTGGAGAGTCATTTTTTATGTGAATCACAAAATACATTTGTAAATCATGTGACAATCATTTGTAAAATATGAAACTGAACTGATCCCATACTGTAAGTACTAACCATGGCAAAAACCATGTCATTTTAGAGATGTCAGTATCTTACAGTAGAAATGGTTATTTACATTATAGGTACGTTGTAATGAAGCAATAACAAGAAGTGCGTTCAGGTTAAACCAGGACTTTTTGAGTTCTCAGAGTACTGCTTTGATTCTTTATATAATCCTCTGCTACACTAATGCACTTATCCCAGCCTTTCATTGGTGCTTGGATACCAGCAAGGTAGAACGTTTGCTGGAGACATGATCATATCTGAAACACAGGCCTTCCAGGAACTCCATGAATGGTCCAAACATTTGTAAATGGGTTGGAGAGATGTCAGGACTGTACAGGGAATGTGGCGATAACACCCAGGTAAGTTCCTGTAATGCACAAGTGGTAAATGATTGTGTGTGCAGTTCCAACAGACAGCTTCATCTCTTTGGCAAGTTGGTGACAAGCTATCTGTCGGTTTTCAAGGATCAGGCGCTGAATGTTCACAGGAAAGACTGCAGTGGGCTTCAAGCCACCTTGTCTGCGATTGTCATTTACGGTCAGATGTTTAACTGCGGCTAAGAGTCTCATTGCTGTACTCTACTTCAAGTCTTTTGTAAATAGCAATCAGTTTTTTACACCTCCATTTATGAGAAATTTCATCACAAGTACTGGTTGGACTTGGACACCCTTCGTAAAATTAAAAATTCAGCATTTAAAATTAGACCATAATGTCATGTGTAACACAAGTAATTTTGCATCTGTAGACCAGAAACAGTAGCGTGTCCAAATAAAGAACTGCTGTTTTGCTCTGAGCATAAACGCTCTCATGACATATAGGCACTTATTCACCTAAACAACCACAAGACTCCAATAAATTTAGCGCATAAATGTTCTCTGAACTTCCTTTGAGTAAGCACAAACAGGTGATAAGCACGTACACCAAATAATTTGTTCTGCTTACTTACTTTAGGTGGAATTATTTATTTATTTATTTATTTTTACCATTAATCATATTTTAGAAGTAAAAACACATATGACCGATGACAACATTTAAAGAAAAGAGGAAATTGCTGGGGTTAACTGAAACCAAGAAGCCTTATCTTGGCAGATAATCATCATCATCATCATCATCATTATAAAAATCATTGCATTGCAGTGTTGGACATAGTCATTACAATAGTCTTAAAACGTCTAAGATGGTACCATGAGGTACTTAGTTAGTAAAATGTCTGCTTAGACTTATTCATCTAGTTTGAAGTTATTGTAACTTGGTTTAGATCACCATAATGTGGAGAAGCCTTAAAATGGGCTGAGCAATTAATTTAGTATTAACACCCTTGACTAATGAACTAGTTCACGCCCATCTCTATGAGCAAGTGAACAGAACAACACTGAATCCACTTGTCATCTTTTCAGAGTTGGACTGTGCTTGTGAATGATCTTTTTAACATTGCTGCTTTGTGGTAGATCTGGTTTGAGCGATTGTCATAGCGTTAGAGTGTCACTTTGTTTGTTTAGTTAACGACATCCTCTTTTTGGTGTTACTGTATCAGGGGATTATAAACAGTTGCAGTAGGCAGATTTAAAAGAGAACAGATGATCTGCAAATGCGAGTATTAGGATGAGCAAGAGGGTTTGTGATTGAGAATAGTTTCCCTGTACAGAGTATCTACAGTATCCAGGTAAGATTATTCATTGGTGACTTACTGTATCTTAACACCCTACACTACGTTTAATTACACAATTATATGAATAGAAAGAGAATTTTTGCAGTACCTTCAAACATTAAACTCAACCGCTTGCTTGCTTAAAATATATATATATATATATATATATATATATATATATTTTAAGGCACTTTCAGTTGTTTTGCTTTGAATAAAAGCCAATGGGACTCTTTTAGCAAGTGTAATGCATCCTTTTATTTCTTGTTGTCTCCAGGCAGCGCTCCAGTAATGGATAGATTCAGGACTCCCAAGCTCTTCATTACAGGTAAAGTAACTGCATTAATATGTGTTATATTAAAAGTTATAAAGTTGAACCCGCAGTGACTAATCTGCAATGATGGACATGTTTTATCTCTGTTTTAAATGAGAGGACTAAGTGTATTTTACAGACAAAAGAAAATAAATACGTTTCGTTTTGGGGATGCCATTACTTTATTACTTTATTTGCAGTACAAAATAATTATTTTCTAATAAAATATGTTGTATAGTCATGTTACAAATTATGTGAAAGAAAAGAAACATAAGTTCAATGTGAGTTTTTGTGGTTTGTTTGTTTTCTGGTTTGAATAAAAGAGTGATCGGTTTTCACTTTATGCATCACTGACTCTGTGTTCTTTTAATAAAATTTAGTCATCCATTAGTGTACAGTGTTTAATATGTAACTAAAGTAATGTATTAAGCAACCCATTCCATATTTAAAAGCCAAAGATGATGTGATGGAAATCCTTAAGACTATAAAGACTAATAACTCATGAACGTCTGCAGAAAAAAAAACATTATCATAGAGTAAACAGTTTCAACATGGAAAATGGTGATTTCTTTCTCTCACCCATTTAAATTTATACAGAAAACTTCCCTGCCAATATAATCTACACCCTGTACAGTTTGTTTTCACAATCTAGATTTTCCTCTGATCCCAAAGGATCATTTATTGGCTTCTACAATCAGTTTATTTCCATTGTGTCTTATAATAGAGTCTATAGTCTATAGTCTATATGGCATAAGTAATGGACAATTAAAATGTAATTTTTCTAGTACAGTGACAAAGTGTTGTACAGCTGAGAGGAATTTAAAAAAGAAAAATGTTTAAATGAACACAACATACAACATAGCATTAGACTCAAAACTACAATTCAAGACAGATTGAAATAAAGTAACAGCAAAATAAAAACAATGCAGAAACCACGCATAAGCCTCAGTAGCCCTTAAAACCCAAAGCATCTTTAGCATTACTATTGTTGTAATATACAGAAAAGTATTTACAGTGCTTTTCTTTTTCCACATTTTGCTCTATGTTACAGCCTTATTTAAAAAAAAATAGATTAAAATCATTATTTTTCTCAAAATCCTACAAACAATACCCCATAATGACAATATTGAAACATTTGTTTGAAATCTTTGCAAATGTATTATAAATAAATAAATAAATCACATGTACATAAGTATTCACAGCCTTTGACAGTGAAAATTGAGCTCATTCTCTTTCCACTGATCCACTTTTCCATCCTTGAGATGTTTCTACAACCTGAAATTATTTCAACACACCTGTCTATATAAGGTCCCACAGTTTACAGTGCATGTCACAGCACAAACCAAGCCATGGTGAAGGGTACAGAAAAAAAAACACCAGCATTAAAGGTCCAGATGAGCACACTGGCCTACATCTCTGATAAATGGAAGAAGTTAGGAACCACATGGACTCTTCCTAGAGCGGACCGCCTGGCCAAAGTGAGCGATCGGGGAGGAAGGGTCTTAGTCAGAGAGGTGGTGCTGAGGTTTTTTCTGTACCCTTTCACAGAGCTCTTTTTATGGCTGTTTTTGGTTGTTTCTATGAATAATAATAATAATAATAATAATAATAATAATAATAATAATAATAATATGGGCATTTGGTGAGTTCTACATTTTTTTGCTACATGATTCCCATATTCCTGTAAATGTAACCCATTTTAAAAGTAATGATAACTTCGGTTCTACCTAAATATGTATGAATTTTTTAAACAGTATGTGTATATGCAATAGTTTTGCATTATGTGTATTTCCAGTATGTACAGTATGTGTATGTTGTTGTTGTTTTTTTTGTTTTTTTTTACAATTTTATGTCTTGTTTTAGTGTTTTCGTAGTTCATGTATGACGATATGAAGATATTAAAATATTACAATATTTAAATATTAATTATTTTAAACAATTTGTATTACATCACAAACCCTTGCATAATAAATTTCATAATATTGAAATTGTTTCATTAATGTTATGATCATAATAAAAATATAAAATTGTATTGAAATATAATATTTGATAGTTATTATGTTGGGGAGAAATCAGTGGCAGTTGGCATTTTAGCACAAAATTCTGGCATGGATTTGTGCCAGTTGAGTTTTATGTACTCAATATATAACTGCGTTGAATAAGTGACAATACTAGAAAATTCTAAAATTTTGTTAAACCCATAAGCCAAAGAGAAGAGATGAGTCTTAAGGCAAGATTGTAATATATTAAAAGCTAAATTAAGAGGCAGCTTGTTCCACAGGATGCAGCCATTGAAAATGCGCAATGACATTTGTGATTTACTGTAGTTGTGACCGGTGATGCTTAGAAGTAATTTATGGGTAGACTACAATGTGTATAGGGAATGTACTGTGGAGACAAACCATGTAAAGACCACTTAAAAACAAATAGTGCAGTTTTAAAATAAATTTTGTACCTGACCAAAAGCCAATAAAGGGTTTGCCATGACTAGTGAAATATTCTGCTTTAAATTTGTGCGAGTAAGAGGGTCTAGCAGCAGAATTTTGGACAGTTGCAAATGGCAGAGTGAAGAGTGACAAACTCCCATATAAAGAGAATGGTAATAGGTCATGCAAGTTGTGATAAAAGCATATATATCTATCTCCAGGCCTTTAAATGCGAGAAGTTGTTTGAGTTTGGCAATGTGTTGGAGCTGGTAAAAACTCCTCTTAAAAACTGGTAAAAACTTTACTCTACAATAGAGAACCAAATCTAAGTGTTGGATAGTTAGAAAAGCTGTTTGCAAGCCAAGTCTTGACCTTAATTATGCAATCAAAAAGGTGATATAGAGGGTAGATACTGTATAGCTGATTAACAATCATCTGCATACCATTGATATGATAAGTGGGAGCAAATATAAAGGAAACAAAACTAGTCCCACAATAGAGTCTTGTGCTTTTTCATAGGCAACAGGAGCTAAAGAAGATGTTTACACATTGATACAGGAACTGTACAATCTGATAAGTAGGACGAAAACCAGTCTAAAGCCTTAACAAAGTTCTCATTAATTTTAAATTTAACTGCTCCCAGATCATGGGAATAACGCTGCAAAAATGTCGAACTCACCAAATAGGCATATTATGTTTTTTCTCATAAAAACATCCAAAAACAACCATGAAAACAGATGATCCTTTGTATCTGTGCTATTTTTTTGCGTGTATGACCCATTTATTTATTTATTTATTTATTTATTTATTTATTTATTTATAATATGGTTATAATACTCCTTATAATATGGTTACACCACTGATTGAGATAAAACATTTTTATTCTGTAACCTTCATAATATGGTAGTAATTTCACGAGACAGTAAATTATTTCTAAATCAATTAATACATTAGAAAGTCTAAAATAGTTTATTGTTCTATTGAGATCAAATTAAGCTGCTGTCAGTGCTTTTTAATTACATGTTCATGATTAATAATGATTTTTAAATGCTAGCACAGCTTTGATGTAAAAGCTTCCACACTTCTAAAAAATATGAATACTCATAAAAATATCCAGAGTGTGCTTTCATTTTGTGATTAGCACAATACAAGCTATATTTCCTACAATGTTCCCGAATTGTCTAAAATGTAAACCCAGGAAAGCCATTGATAGTGTTTTCTGCTCTATAAATGATTAACAAAAACAAACAAAAAATATTTTATCTTCTCAGTCTCACTGCTAGTTGGTGTGTGTCAGTGCTGGTCGGTGTCTGTGGATCGATCAGTCAATGCCATCAGGGGGAGCTGCGTGGTGGTGCCGTGTAGCACTGTGGCTTACAGTAAAGTCGCCTGGTACAAGTATGTGAGCAGAGGATACCCAACTGTGTACTCTAATGACCGCAGTGAGATATTAAGTGAGTTCAGTGGAAGGACATCAGTCCCAGGATCTGGTTATAGTGGAGACTGCAGTTTAAGGATTGACAACGTCCAGGACAGTGACAGTGAGGTGCGCCTGTACGTCTGGGTCTGGAATAAAGAGGGGTACAACCAAGGATTTTATGATGATCATCAAATCATCAAAATAAATGTCTGTGAGTATACACATATTATACTGTATATCTTAGTGATATAAACAAAAGGGATAGGAATCACCAGGTACCAACAGACACAATGTTATTATAATATCTAGGTGCTGAGTCAATTAGCACTGCGTGTCTGTAAATATTGCAATTTTATAAATATCCTCATTGTCTAAACAAATTTAGCGGTTCTGCATGCCAATGTGTGAATAGTTTAGAGTGCACGATATGCAAAATGTTAGAGGAACGGTGATGTTTTACCACCTCAAATGCAAACAGATTGCAAAGTGTATTATATTATATATTATAGATATTATGGTTAAATAAATGATTTTGGAGTTAGGTGGCAAGACGCAGTGGCTGGCTTTACATGTGCCTTTCATAGCAGTTGTACGGTAGAATAGTCATTGTGTTAGGTGTTAATTTGTCAGATGATAAATCTTATGAACACATTTTGTCTTCTCACAGTGAATCCTACATCGCCACAAATATCTGTTGGAACCTCCGATCAAGTAGAGGGCAAACCTTTCACTGCAACATGTAAATTCCTCCATTCCTGCCGCTCATCTTCACCACAGATTCACTGGCACGGTGCGAGTCCCATTTCTAATACACGGACTAACCCAAAGGAATCGGCAGGATTGTGGGAAACTGAGGAAACCGCCACGTTCAAATTAACTCAGAACACACGTCTCAGCTGCAGCAGCTCTCTCAGTGGAACACCTTTTTCGAGTACTTCAATTCCGATTAATGTCTTGTGTAAGTAAAGTTTATAAAAATGATTTCACATTAGATATCAAATTAAAAGCTGAGATCAAAAAAATGTCTAGCATTCGCATCCAAACGGTTGTAAAAAGGATAATTTGTCATTAGTTCAACTTAATATCTCAACATTTCATGCGATCCTGTCATTTCAATGTATTGTGTCGTTATATCAGACTGATATTTAACACCACGTGATAATATCAATCTGACTAGTAAATATATACTTTGGTGAATATTAGCTGCTCGTTCCATATGCTGTTTTCCAGAAACATAAGAAACATAATTACTACATGTATGCTGTACCGGATATACTGCATCTAGTATCAGAGCTAAAATCCTATGTTAAGTCTACAAAAATATATGTTATTGACATTATTATATATGACATTAAGATCTTTGATTGAATTGTATTAAGAAAGGAAGAAATTGTTTTGTTGAATATAAAAATGATGCTGCATTTATGAACACACTTGTTTAAACTGTATCATCAGATGCACCCAGGAATGTAAGAATAGACTACACAAGAAGCAGCACTGTAGCTGAGGGTAACACGATCTCACTTCAATGTACCAGCAACAGCAACCCTGCAGTCACAGCCTATGAGTGGGTCGTCACCCAAAACACCACCAGCACCCGCTACAGAGAAAATCCTCTTGTCCTTCAAAATGTCAGGAGAGACACGTCTGTTTCCTGCAGCGCCACTAACTCTGTTGGAACGGGCCGATCACAGCAGCTGTCTCTCAGTGTCAATTGTAAGTAGCAGCTATCGATCGATGTATTTCTTGATGTGATTAGATTTTGTTCAAAGTATTGATTTGCTAATAGTCAGGTTATGTAGTATGCTATAATTATAGTGCTTATATTCTGTCACTTCCAATAAACCATCCAGCGGGCATAAAAATAATCTTGTACCACCTTTATTATTCAATTCTGATTATTCTTCGAATATTATTAACTTCCTGTTTTAATTAGCATTTCTTAAGTATTAGTTAACTAACAAAGATTTGTATGTTCTGTGTAAAATGAGAGACACTTTTATGATTTAAGCTTCATAAAAAAGTCTGGAGTGTCAGACATCTTTTATCTTTGTCACCACATGGACGTCTTCACTTCATGTTTTCGGAGTAGTATGACAAGATGCAAACTTTTGTCGTGTTAAAAATTTACCAAATTGACCTTGGCCAGGGCGGCACGGTGGTGTAGTGGTTAGCACTGTCGCCTTGCACCACCAGGGTCCGGGTTCGATCCCCGGCCAGGCTCGATTCCCGTCTCTGTGTGCATGGAGTTTGCATGCTTGGTGGGTTTCCTCCGGGTACTCCGGTTTTCCTCCCACAGTCCAAAGATAGCCTAATGTAGGTTAGGCTAATTGGCGTTCCCAAATTGCCCGTAGTGTGTGAGTGAGTGTATGTGTGTGTGTGTGTCTGTGCCCTGGGATGGATTGGCACCCTGTCCAGGGTGTACCCTGCCATGTGCCCTAAGTCTCCTGGGATAGGCTACAGGCCCCCCGTGACCCTGAATACAGGATTAAGCGGTATAGATGATGAGTGAGTGAGTGACCTTGGCCACCCTGCCAGCTTCTGTCATAAAACATCTACCAATCAGGCAGAGTGAAGGTTATTATACTATACTATGCTGTACTCTCATACTATAGTGTAAGTTATTTGGGTCAGGTTATTTTGGGAATGAATGTAGTTACATTTGCCTCTGGTTGCTTTTCTTTTTCATTCTTCTTCTATGTCCTTTACAAAACAACATAGAGAAATAAACTTTAATACTTCAGGCAATTTTCATGTTATGATATATGGAACCATTTAGTTCTTATAAATACGGCAAGACACTATGCAAAATGTGATGACGTACACTCTATAATTTAACAAGTCAATTTAATATTAACATATACAGTACAATGCCATAAAAAAGCATTTGCCCCTTCCTGATTTCTTTGCATATTTGTCACTTAAGTTATTCAGATGATCAAAGAAATTTTAATATAACACAAAGGTAACCTGAATCAATACAAATGCAGTTTATAAATGATGATTTTAGGGAAAAAAGTTGATTTGAGGGAAAAAAACGTTGATTTGAGGCGCTATGCGATAAAATAATTGCGCCTAAATCTAATAACTGGTTGTGCCGCTCTTGGCAGCAACAGCTGCAATAAATAATTTACAATAACTGGCAACAAGTTTTTAAACAAACATCGCCCTTGAGGAATTTTGGCCCACTCATCTATGAAGAATTGTTTAAATTCAGCCACGTTGGAGGGTTTTTTAACATGGACAGCCTGTTTAAGGATCATGTATGGATTTAAATCCAGACTTTGATTAGGCCACTCCAGATCCGTAAATTTTTTGTATTTTTTTGAGCCATTCAGAAGAGGACTTGCTGGTGTGTTTTGGATTATTGTCCTGCTGCATAACCCAAGCGTGCTTGAGCTCGAGGTCACTGATGGCCAGACATTCTCCCAGACATACTGCTGATAGAGCGCAGAATTCTTGGTTCCATTAATTATGTCAAGCTGTCCAGGTCTTGAACCTGCAAAGCAGCCTCAGACCATCACGCTACCACCACTCTGTCAGACTGTTGGTCTGGTGTCTTTTTTTTTTTTTTTTTTTTTTTTTTACGAAATGCTTTTTTTTTAGTTTTACACCAGATGTAACAGGATGCACACCATCCAAAAAGTTTAACTTTTTTGTCTCATCAGTCCACAGAATATTTGCAGAATATATTGGGGAATATTAAAAAAAAAAAATTGTGGGGGGGGGGGGTATGGGTGTTAGATGAACCTGAAGCAAGCCTTAGAAATGGCTTGGTAACCTTTTCTGATACTTACGGACTGATACATGTCAATTACTTTGTTTCCTATCTGTTCTTGATTTTCTTTACATGTAGATTGCAGCATGATGTCAGATCTTTTAGCGTGTGTGGTATTCAACAGTAATCAGGCCTGGGTGTGTCAAGTAAAATTTAACTCTAAACAAAGAATGTGGTCACAGTTCATTTATGATGTATTGGGGAGTTGGGGAGGGGTGTTAGGTAGGTTTGGTTTGGTAGCTTTTTCCCCTTATAAAAGAAATCATCATTTAAAAATGGCATTTTGTATTTCCTTGTGTTATTTTTGCATTATATTCAAATTTGTTTGACGATCTGAATCATTTATTTGTGACAAAAAAAATAAAAAAATCAAGAAGAAGCAAAAGAGAAGTAAAGACTTTTTTCACATCACTGTACACCAAGCACACAAGAGAAACTCCAAAACTTAAAAATTCAATTTATAGTCCAAAGTAATCAAAAAAAAAATATTGCTCTGACTGTAAACACAAGACTAAAAAAACAACAACGATGCAATTTCAGTCTTTTTTGTACCAGTGTCATACAACAAGCAAAACTAACAAATCCTGTCCATCCAGCTTTGCTAAATCAACTAGTGCTTTACCTCAAAATCTCATGTGCACATCGTGGTCTAGACTGCTATTTAGCACTAATACTAGTTTTCCTAATGCATTTTTTTTGGAGGTCTCAATATAAGATGCAGATAATGACAACAAAATCAAAAAGAAAGTAAAATCCTTGAAATTACAAAAAAGACAGGGTTCACAAATATACTGGATGACACTTTTTATCCTTAAGATGTACATAAGATGGGAGAAGGAAAGTAAGTGCATGAACAATGCTGCGTGCATTGCTGTGAAAACAGATTCACTTTTTTTTTTTTTTTTCTTTTGTCGTTGGCAGAATTTTTTTTTTTTTTTTTTTTTTTAATATTATGTGGTCAACGCTTGCGGTTGATTGCCCAAAGCAATGCATCTGTTTTATGAAATGTCAAAATGAAGGTGAACTTAGGAACATATTATATATTTAACACATTATATCAGACACCCCCAATAGATGTGAAAGTAGATTAGACAGGAAGCAGCTCTGTGGTCGAGGGTGGCCAGATCTCACTTACATGTAACAGCAAGAGCAGGCCTGCACCCACGCACTACAAGTTGCATGTTTCCTTAAACACTGTCACCTACAGCACCAGTGGAAATACTGTTGTCCTTCAACATGTGACAAGAGACACGTCTGTTTCTTGCATCGTCACTAACTCTATCGGACAGGGCGAATCAAAGCAAATCAAATGTCTTTTGTGAATAGTCTTGATGTGTTTTTTGCTGTTAAGTTTTTTTTTTTTTTTTTTTGTGGAAGATTCTTGTGCATATTATTGTAGTGATCTGTGTTAAAGTGAAAATCTAAGATCGATTAAACACCTAGATTATACATTTCAGCAAGGAAGAGGGTCGAGGGTCTTGCTCATGTTCTCAACAAAGTCAGCTTGGTAGGGCAGGGATTTGAACCCGTGATCTTCTGATCTGTAGCCAAACAGTTTACCCTAATTACACTTTACAATCTTGACGAGGAGAAAAGCATTTCGGAGGGCACAACATGCTCAATGCTGAAGTTAATAAGAATACAATAGGTTCCTTTTCTTGCCTGCCAGGAGTAGAATCCACTGCGGCTATGTTGTTGCTGTTGTTGTTTTTCATCTGCCTCAGGTTTTTCATATGCGGCATGGTGTGTGGTTTGAGATGCTTTCCTGTTCAACACAGTTGTAAACTGTGGTCATATAAAGGCTTTTAGCTTTCTTTCTGCCTGCTGAACAACTGCTCAATGAATGTTTTTTGTCAACCTGCCCACACACACACAAACGCACCCACACACCCACACACACACACCACGCCACACTTTACATTTTCATTCTCCTACATGATTTTCTCGTAGAGCGCAGACCATAACACTACCACCACCAGCACCACCGTGTTTGATGTCTTTTTATAAAACTATAATGTACATTAGCTTCACACCAGATGAAACAGTACACACACCTTCCAAAAAGTTCAACTTTCATCCCTCTACCTATGGTTTGGAAAGAAAACAAAAAAAAGAGTAAAATCATTGAATTTTATTTTATTTTTAGCTTTGCGGTTGGTTTTTCTGATGTTTTCTTTTCTGTGGGAAACCTGGCTCTTTGAGTGTTTAAGGTTGCCGACCCCTGGTCTAGAGAATATTTGCCCATATCATAATCTTTTTTAGCAAATGCAAGATCTGTTCTTTTTGGTCTTTTTTTGGTCTTTGATGGATCCCATTTTGCCCTTTTCTTGTTGTTGAATCATGAACACTGACCTAAACTGAAGCAAGCCTTAGAAATGGCTTGGTAACCCTTTCCAGAATAATACTTGTAAATTACTTTGTTTCTTATCTGTTCTTGATTTTCTTTAGATTGTGACATGATGTGAGATCTTTTAGTCTGTGTGTGAGTTTGTGATTCGCCAGTAATGAGGGCTGGGTGTGGCAAGTGATATTTAACTCAGATTTCCAAAGAATGAGGTTAATCACAATTCATTCATGATTTATTAGGGGGCTGCGGGGGGCAATTAGTTTTTCACATAGGGCCAAGCAAGTTTGGAGAGCTTTTTTTTTTTTTTCATTATACTGTAAATAAATGGCACTTTGTATTTACTTGGGTTGTCTTTGTGTAATAATAAATTTAGTTTGATGATCAGTATGACAAATATGCAACAAAAAAAAAAAGAAAGAAGAAGAAGAAGAAGCAAAGAGTAGTGGTTAGCACTGTCTCCTTGCACCTCTAGGGTCCGGGTTCGATTCCCGGCCAGGTTTAAATCTTCGTCTTTGTGTGCATGGAGTTTGCATGTTCTCCCCATGCTTGGTGGGTTTCCTCCGGGTTCTCCCACAGTCCATAGACATGCAGAGTAGGCTAATTGGTGTTCCCAAATTGCCAGTGTGCAAGTGTGTGTCCTGCGATGGATTGGCACCCTGTCGTGGCTCGTTTCCCCAAACAGTGTCAACATCGGCCCGAGTGGAAGTACTGTTGTCCTTCAACATGTGACGAGACATTTCTGTTTCCTGCATCATGACTAAATCTATTGGGCGAATCAAAGCAGCTATCGCTCAATGTCCATTGTGAGTAGTCATGATGTGTTCTGTTGTGCATGATGTGCTAAGTTTATTTTTAGAAAATCCTTGAGCATATATTAAGGTTAGTGATCTGTGTTAAAGTGCCAATCCAGGAAAACATTAGTGTTTCATTTGTAACAGTACTTTATATTTTCCAACATGGCAAAATCTACAGCATGGAGACATTTATTTCATTATTCCAGAAAAGAAAACTGTCTATCCACTTGGAGCAGTTAGATTTTAAGTAGGAACCGGAGCAAACTGATATTGTCAATGTTGTAAAACATTAACTGTACTGTAACGATATACAGTACATATACAGTACTATATATATATATATATATATATATATATATATATATATATATATATATATATAGTCACTGTGGCTATGTATGTCTATATGTATGTATGTTCCTTATAGGCAGTTCCATTCTTTGAGGTATCTGGGCCAAATGTGGCACATATATTTGTCATTACACTGGTCAAAAAACTGCTATGGTTTCATCCCCTAATACTCACACATTTTCAAAAAAAACAAAAATTCATTTCATACTACACACTAATTTTCAAGATGGCAGACGGGACATATTTCACTGCATAATAGATTGCGTTTCCAAAGCCGACCACAAGACGGCAGACTTTACCACAACACAAAACATAATTTTATGTTGCTTGCTCAAGGGTGGGTTCCCCAAAGAATTAGTTTATTTTTGCAACAGTTGGCCAAATTAAGAATATAATATATCGTCAAGTACTTCAGTGGGAATTTTAACTGCAGCCCTTGAAGCCCTTTTCTAAAAGTAAAATGGTAAATTAGTATGAAAAATACAAGGAAATACTTAACCTTACCATAAAAAGGTTTCAACTGAAAATAATCAGCATGTTTGTGTCAACTCCAACCCCTTCATCACACCATCCCACCTTTGTTTATTTTCCCATAACAGCACTTCCCATGTGTTTATTTCATGTGTATTTGCATGCATATGTTTCAATTCTTCATGGTTTTTGTCTTTCAACTCTGTAACTCCATACTGCCTTAAGATGTACAAAAGATAGGCAGGTAAGTAAGTGCATGAACAGAGCCGTTTGCATGGAAAGAGATGCACAATGTTTTGTCAGTGCCAGGAATGTCTATTTTTCTTTTGAGTCTAAAAGACACATATACTGTATTATGTTAATGGTATGTACAGTACATGTGATAAAATGTTTCATTAGAAATGCAGAATAAAAAAAGAAAATCATCATCAAGTTTTGGGATCGTTTGCCTAAAACAATGTCCCTGTTTTTTAGGACGTCAAAATGAAGCTGAAATTATAACCATATTTTATATTTTGTAACACATTTCATCAGATGCCCCAACGGATATGAAAGTAGATTACACAGGAAGCAGCTCAGTGGTCGAGGGTGGCCAGATCTCACTTACATGTAACAGCATGAGCAGGCCTGCACCCACGCAATACAAGTGGTTCGTTTTCCCAAACAGCACCACCTTCAGTGCCAGTGGCAGTACTGTTGTGCTTCAAGATGTGAGAAGAAACACGTCTGTTTCCTGCATCGCCACTAACTCTATGGGACAGGGCGAATCAAAGCAGCTGTTGCTCAATGTCCACTGTGAGTAGTCTTAATGTGATTTGCTGTTAAGCAGCCCCTGAGCAGGGTATTGTAGTGATCTGAGTTAAAGTGGCAATGCAGATAAACATTAATGTTAATTTTGATATTCAAAACTGAATTCAAAACACATGGGTATGATGAAGTTGTCTGTGAGAAGGCGTTCATGTAGGGTCTCTATAGGGTCTCTGTTTTCCAAAATGGGGAAATCCACAGGATTGAGGGATTTTTAGTTTCCCTGAAAAGTTACATTTTTTTTCTTTATAAAACTATTTTAAAGTTTTTTTAGTGTGGTAAAACTGAACGTTTCTTGTTATCAATTTAAATTCTTGACGCGTTTTACTCGCTCAACTCTGTAACACCATATGCTTAATTAATTTAACAACTTAATTGCTAAATTAAATTTAGTGAATTAATTTCCTACAAACTGGCTACATGTTAGCTATAAAATTCATGTATTCATGAATCACTTACAGCTTACATTATGAACCATGTCGAACTCATCTTGAACTAGCACAATCCGTTTATGATTTGCATTGGCTCACATTTGAACCAATCCTTGATATAATATGATGTGATATGCTATGATGTGATGTGCTACAGTATGCTATGCTATGCTATGCTATGCTATGATATGATGTGATGTGATGTGCTACAGTATGCTATGCTATGCTATGATATGCTATGCTATGCTATGATATGATATGATATGATATGATATGATATGATATGATATGATATGATATGATAATTTACCTAAGGACCATTTAAAAGCCAATAATTTTGAACTTTGAATCAGAGTTTATGTCCTGCCAATTGGATCAATTGTAATGAACATTCTTTTTCTCTTCATGAAAATATTCAAATTCAGATGGTGCTACAAATTCATTCCTGGTTTGTGTGCTTTAACATATACAGCGGGTTATTTTTGTAAAATTAGTAAACCTGGGCAGTTGTTTGTTAGTGATTAAGGCCTAGTAATGAGTTTTGCCCTCAACATAAAGCCCGTGAACATGTTACTTCTGTTCATGTGTAGCTGCAATGCGAGCAAAAATGGATGCCCCACTTGTGATTTGCACGGAATAAAAGCATCATGGTTATTATTATTATTATGATGATGATGATTATTATTATTATTATTGTTGTTGTTATTATTATTATGATGATGATTATTATTAACAACAACAACAATAATAATAATAATAATCATCATCATAATAATAATATTATTATTATTATTATTATGTGTGTGTGATCTGAGGGTGCACCTCACAGGACAGCATAAACAGAAATGTTTGGATATCTGCAAAGAAAACAGAGGAAAAGTTCAAAAGTCAGCCATCACTTGTAAAATTGATGCTTAGAGTTTTCTGGAATTTTCAAGGGCCAGTATTGGAACACAATCAGGAAAAAGGTTCAACAATCAACAGTGCTCATTACAGTGAGATGCTTATTAAAGATCTGAAACCTAAACTTTTGATTAAATGCCGTGGTCTGCTATCCTCGGGCATTGTGATGTTGCATATCCTCATATCCTCCCTATTCTCTACCTATAGTCCTGATCTTGCTCCATCTGACTTTCACCTGTTCGGTCCCCTGTAAGCAGCTGTACATGGATAAAGACGTGAAGAAGTGAAAATAGCATTGCAGTAGTGGCTCGCCGCTCAGCCTGTACTTTAAAACATAGAAAGACTGTATAGTTTCTCAGAATGTTCTTCCACTTTACTTCAAGCTTAAAATATTCAGCATAAACAGAAATGTTTGGATATCTGTAAATGTGTTACTTCTGCAACAGCTGAGAAGGCATGTTTAACACATTCTTGTATATTTATGTACAGTATCTTACTTTTTTCAGATTCTCCAACGATCCTGCCAGGCTCATTTTGCTCCACTAAGAACGAAAGATTAACGTGTGAATGCCAAGCCGAGGCCAATCCAAAGGCGACCATCTCTTGGACTGTAGATGGCAGCAGTGCACTTTCTCCAACATTCAACACCACAACCCGGGACAATGGAAGCTTGACGTCGTCAGAGTTGACTGGACCTCAGGGCCATAATGTCACCTGCACAGCAACAAATAATGTGGGCAAAGAATTTACCCAGCTACTTGTCCAGTTTGAAGGTACTGTTCAGGTTGGAGAAGATTGACACTATACATTAATAAATGATGTCTTTGTAGATAGATGATTTTTTTTATTTTTATTCCTGTGTTTCAAGGGACTGCTTCTACTCTGGTGGTAGCTGGGGCAGCTGGGGCAGCCGGGGTGTGTTTCATCATAATACTTGCTGTGGCATTGATCATGCCTTGTAAGAAGAGGTAAAGTTGGGTTTTTTGTAGTGAAGAAAGAATTTTAATTAAGAAGAATTCATTCGAGTATGCATCAAAGAAAAATATTTTTAACGTGGAGCAAAAATTAGGAAGTTTTTTTTTACATTTTTTTTATGGCAATACACTACTGGTAAAAACTGTTTTGGATCTAAAATATTTCTTTATTTGAATATCCCCCATATCTCTTCAATCATTTAGTGTTATTGCACCCAAACTTTGAAATTTTCTACCACACTCTCTCCGTTCTGTTAATAACATCTTAGTATTTAAATCTTTACTCAAAACTCACTTGTTTTCTGAATGTTACACCTTCGATTCTTGAAACTGAACCCCTTTGGTTTAAACCACCTGTCCTCTGCATGTCTGTCTCTTAGGGGTTTTTTTTCTCTCTTTTTTTCTTCCTTAACTCAATGTTTGTTTGTATTATCTCTTTTTGTTAATAATAATAATAATAATAATAATAATAATAATAATAATAATAATAATATCTTACACTGCTATTATTACAAATCAAATAAAAAAATTTAATATAGAATATCATTTTAGTTCACTAATTGTATCCTCTCCAGATGAGAAAAGAAGCAAATGTATCTTTTAAAAAAATCACAAAGAGTCTTGCAGGTAATCTTAAATTCAAAAGTCAATCTAGATCAGAATTTAAATGTGTCAATGCCTTCTCTCTTTGCTATTTAAAAAAAATCCTATTTGTACTATGTGCTTATGTATCTAAACAACAAGGGTCATGGTTTCTTCAAGAATTATCACAGTTTTGTCGCCTGACAGAAATAATTAAATGTCTAAGAATTTTCATAAAAATTAAAATGATTAAAGAATATACTGTATACAGTATACCGTATGTCTTTATTATGTATGACATTGTGTATTTAGACGCCATGCAGAGCCAGGTGGAGACTTCACCATTGCCCAGCCTGCAAAGCGTGAGAGAAAGTGCCATGTCTACAGTGTAGATTCAGATGAAAACCTGTATGCAAACACAGAGCTGGAGCAATGTGCTTATAAAGAACAGGTAAAAATTTTTAAAAATCAACACAAACTCAACACACATTCCTAAAAATATTCTTCTAGATCACACTAAAATAATTATATATATATAGCATCTGTTTACCAAGATACACAGAAATTAAAAAACATTAAACCCAGCAACAACTAAGGCTATGTTCACAATAAAAGCCACATTGTTCAATTCCCATTTCTTGGTCAGATCAGATTTGCATGTCATAACAGTTCACATTCATAAAGTGACTCTTATCTGCCTCTGTGTAGACATGTCTGTCCTCTGAAACTGCACGTATACACACTTCGATATGTCATTGCTCGGTGAACTTCTCTCACACGCCGCTCTATCACTGTAGGTTCCCTCCAGTGTTGCTTGGACAGACTTACTGCCCCAAATATCCACAAAAAAAAAAAAAATATATATATATATATATATATATATATATATATATATATATATTTTTTTTTTTTTTTTCAATCTTTCTCCTCTGACCTTCACTGTTATAATTAAATCCCTGCATTGCCAGTGCTGATTGATGATGTCAGCGGCATGTGTTCTAGCCTGCACGTCCTCATTCAAGTGCCATGACGATATATATCTGTTCTAGGGCCATGTACGAAAGTGACTCAAATCTGATCTAAAAACATCAGAGCGGTGTGTTCAGACAAAATCACTATCACATTTGGATTTGGGTCAGTTTGTCTTGTAACGTGAACTTGGAATGAAACAACATCAAGAATCAAGAATTGCTGTAACAACTCCAAACTCAATTCCACTCCAGTATCAGCATCTTTTGTTTTCTTCCTCTTATATTAGAATATAAAATACAGGACTCTTATATAGTATACATTTTTATACAACATAAAAAGTTCCTGTAGTCATTTGGTTTATAGCAGCTATAAACAGATAAAAGGCACTGCCTTACCTCTTTGACTGTTACAAAGTGCTAACACACTTATAGCATGTCAAATATACTGTAGTTTAGATTCTGATGATGATTTCTATTCAACCATAGTACAGGAACAGCTGAGATACGCACATCTGAATCTTTAAATCAAATGGGTATATATAAAATTCTACAATACAGTATATTAGCTCATAGTCATTGCTAAGATAAATGTACTGTACAAAAGAAATGGCACATCTTAAAGCTAAACTCAGTAATAGGATGATGATGTGGTTTTAATTTTTGTTTGTCTATTTAAATTTGTTTTCCCCTATTGCATGCTGCTTCATCACTCTGTGGCCTTATATATATATATATATATATATATATATATATATATATATATATTTATTTTTTATTTTTTTGATTATAATTTCAGAATGATAATCCAGAAGGGGGTTTTATTGTTAAGATTTTTACATTGCAAATCAAGGTATTTTCTACAAATTTATAAAATGACGTTAATGCTGATGATAATTAGAAACTATTAAATGTAAAAGGATCAAAAGGATGATAATAACTCAGTGAACGACACTACATGACAATTGTTTTATGAGTTACTGCACATCAACTCAAGTAGGCTTTTATTGTTATTTCAACCATATACTGTTCAGCACACAATGAAACGAAACATTTCTCCTGGACCAAGGTGCTACAGTGCACACAACATAAATTAATAAAAGTTGCTAAGAACTAAATTTACAAACTTAATTCTTTTGATTGTGTAAAGCTGCTTTGCGACAATGTCAATTGTTAAACGCGTTATACAAA
The DNA here is from genome assembly GCA_030347435.1 of Clarias fuscus. NCBI lineage: Eukaryota > Metazoa > Chordata > Actinopteri > Siluriformes > Clariidae > Clarias > Clarias fuscus. The sequence continues at coordinate 21,012,115 of CM059226.1, read as the reverse complement.
TAAAATTGAATTGAATAAAAATTTAATTGAATTGAACTATACAAAAGACAAAAAAGTAACAAACACGACACAATGCAATACATGGTGATGTGCATACACATTGATGTAGGCTGGCTGTAGAATTACCTAAGAAAATACTATACATGTGAGTTTTTGTGAGTGCTTTGGCATCATAGCCATCCTCTTTTTCAAACATGAAATGATGGAAATGCTCGTTTTCCTGTCTCATTTTACGTTATCATTTTCGGCTGAACGATTAAATTGTTGATCTTTAAAATTGTCAAATACAAGTAAGGAAAAACTGAACAAGTCTACCTGTGACTATCATCAATTTAACTCCATTAGTTTACTCTTGCATAATATAGGTGTTTTGGTCAGGCAAAGAAGAAATTTAAGGATAAAATGTTATTACTTCTAGATAAATATTACAATTCTAGAACATTTTAATTGTTATTATTTGATTCAATTATTTTTTTCTTTTCTTAGGTCGTAGATTCCAGCATCTATGCCAATTATGATTCTCCATGCTAATTCAACAGGAATCAACAAGATGTTTGACTGGAAATAGTTTCTTCACTGCCGCAGTAAATGAGAATTAATTGTGTTTACTTTTACATTGCCTAAAAGATTCAAGATTCAAAGAACTTTATTAATCCCAGAGGGAAATTGCTTAACTATATAAACTGCAAATAAAAAGTGTTTTACAATGCTTTATACTAATATTTAATAAAAATGCAGCCTTTTATATATATATATATATATATATATATATATATATATATATATATATATATATATATATATATATATATATATATATGTATATATTTGTATTTTTATTAATCTCATTTTTGAGCATCTATTTTTGTACCATATGTAATATAAAAACTGGAATAAAGTATTGCTTAAATAAATAAAGGCTTTCTTGTCTTCAGATTAACATAAAACATCTTAGCAAGTGTATTGAACTGTCATATCTGAATTATTTGAATGAAATTCAAAACATGATTATAAGATCTTTGGATATCAGCTGACAAATCAGTCGTTTTTGTGCCTAAATGTGAGTAAAGAGCTTTCATGATGGTGTGAACTCGCCCAGGTGGAACGGTTTAGATGAACCCCTTTCCTTGTTTAATCTAATATGTAGCTCCTTATATAAACAGGCATCATTCGCTCAGAGAGGATTATAAATTGCTGCGTCTCTATGCATACTGGAATAAAAACAGATGGCCCTGCCTGGTCGTAAAAGTCACCCAAGGTTTACAAGCCTCATTTATTTGTGTTGATTACTTAGACAGAAGGAAATACTGCATCATATCCTTGGAGGAGTTACCAAGAAGCAGTTCAGTTCCAAGGAGCAAAGTTGCAAATCAGGATGTGAAAGAATGAAGCAGGAGAATTTGCTGTTGAAATATTTTAATTCTTTCTGGGTTACGATGCATTTATTTGAGGGATTTGGAGTGATTTATGAGCAAAGGTGGTGACAGAAAAGAAAAGACTCATTTCATATCCCTGGCTATAATGTAAGTATATATTTTTTTCATGTTTTTAAGTTTTAAGGCTTTATTGTTGCGATATTGAAGTCATATAACTAATGATATTAAATACATTTTGTTACTTAATCCTTTTCATCAGGGTTCCTGATTAAATGTTATTGGTTAAATGTATTAATGAACAATTAATTATTTCATTATTTTAATAATGACTTTTTTAATAATGGCTAAATATCATGCAAAACTTTCTACTAAGCTCTTGCATAGATTTAGTTTTGTCCTAGAAACAATATTTAGCACATTAAAAACTGTGCATATTTTTTTTTAGTTCAGCTTCTCTGCCTCTTGCCTTATCTACAAACAAGATTAGAATAAACCAACATGCAGATTAATATCATTTGGTTGATTAGTATTCTTCCGTCTCAGCTTATTTCCCTAGTTATAAATATCAGGCAATGTCAACACAAATGAATCAACTGATATCCTAACATGACAAGAAACCATTGAGCCAGTGTGCCAGTGAGAAGTTTCTCAACAAATACAAAACATCATTATTTTTTTGAAAAAAAAAAAAAAAACTATTAGAAATCTCTCTCTCTCTCTCTTTCTCTCAGTCCTGCTGGAATGCCCCGCTTACCTGTTCAGGGGTGCTTGGGTTTATTTTTCTGCTTGTGGGAGAAACTTGAATCAAATCAAACTGGGACATTATGCAAACTCAGCTGGGAGTTATAGGCATATCAGCCCTGATCTCATGACAAAGCCATAGCCACATATACATTAATACAATTCCTGGGAGGCCAGTGCTGAAGATGTGAAGCAGGCAGTCAATCATGGCTCAGGCATACTGAGAAAACCTTTTAACTTGATGATATCCAAGCACTAGTGAAACAATGGGATGAGTGTATTAGTGTAGCAGGGGATTATATGGGGAAATAAAAGCTTTCATAAGTCCCGGTTTGACTTGAACGCCCCTGATTTTTTGATTACTGAAATTTGGAAGACTGCTTGTAGTGATTTAGTTTCAAGAGTTCCAAATTTCATGTCTTGTGATTGCATAATTAATGACCCCAGTGCTGCGAAACCCAGCTTATACTAGTGCAATGGAGCTGACCTGAGTACAGCTCAAGTGGCAAATAATCACAATAAAAATATTCCTGTTCCAGGAAAGCACCAGAATTTGTTAGACAGACATATCTACTGTAACTAATGAGAGCTTAAAGATCAAACAGGTTTATAAAATAATCCTAGTCATAAATATGGAATGTATCAGTCATATATATATATATATATATATATATATATATTGTTTTGTTTTGTTTGTTTGTTTGTTTTAAACTTTGAACATCCCACAAAGCACTATTGATTCCTTTTTTATGACACAACCTACCAGATGTCAGTGAGCAGATAAGAAAGGAATGAGTCACAGAAGCCACCAAGAGGCCAAGGGTAAACATAGTGGCAACACAAACATGTTTCCTTATTATGTAACGAAGATGATGAGCAGCACTGTGGTTCAGTCAAACATAACACTTTGCCAAGCTAACATGAATCTCCAACATGTATTTCTGGTCAAATTCAAGAAGGAACTCATGAAGCTCACCATCGTTCCAAAAAGTCCGGCTTTGCAGAGTGTCCATGCTACAGTACATTGTCGAGTGAACAGCTTCTTCTGTCTGATTGCTTCTGCGCTTTTTATGTAGCCTGTTATTCTTGTAATTGCTTCTTTTACTGATATCCACTTTACCCAATTACTGACTTTTCACTTCCAAAGTCACTTTTGTGTCATATATAATACATACGTACATTATATATAACACCTCCGCCAGATAAATTGAATAACATTGATCATCAATTACACACGTGGACAAAATTGTTGCTACCCTTCAGTCAATGAAAGAAAAACTCACAATGGTCACATAAAAAACTTTAATCTGACAAAAGTAATAATTTAAACAAATTCTATGAATGTTAACCAATGAAAGTCAGACATTGCTTTTCAACCATGCTTCAACAAAATTATTTAAAAAAATAAACTCATGGAACAGGCCTGGACAAAAATGATGGTACCCCTAGAAAATACCGAAAATAATGTGACCAAAGGGACATGTTAATTCAAGGTGTGTCCACTAATTAGCATCACAGGTGTCTACAATCTTGTAATCAGTCAGTGGGCCTATATATAGGGCTCCAGGTAGTCACTGTGTTGTTTGGTGACATGGTATGTACCACACTCAACATGGACCCGAGGAAGCGAAGGAAAGAGTTGTCTCAGGAGATTTGAAAGAAAATTATAGACAAGCATGCTAAAGGTAAAAGCTATAAGACCATTTCCAAGCAGCTTGATGTTCCTGTGACTACAGTTGCACATATTATTCAGAAATTTAAGATCCATGGGACTGTAGCCAACCTCCCTGAACGTGGCCGCAGGAGAAAAATTGATGACAAATCAAAGAGACGGATAATCCGAATGGTAACAAAAGAGCCCAGAAAGACTTCTAAAGAGATCCAAGGTGAACTTCATGCTCAAGGAACATCAGTGTCAGATCGCACCATCTGTTGTTGTTTGAGCCAAATTGGACTACATGGGAGACGACCAAGGAGGACACCATTGTTGAAAACAAATCATAAAATACCCAGACTGGAATATGCCAAACTACATGTTGACAAGCCACAAAGCTGTCCTATGGACAGATGAGACAAAAATTTAACTTTTTGCCAAGGCACATCAGCTCTATGTTCACAGACGGAAAAATGAAGCATATCAAGAAAAGAACACTGTCGCTACTGTGAAACATGGAGGAGGCTTTGTTATGTTCTGGGGCTGCTTTGCTGCATCTGGCACAGGGTGTCTTGATTCTGTGCAGGGTACAATGAAATCTCAAGACTATCAAGGGATTCTAGAGAGAAATGTGCTGGCCAGTGTCAGAAAGCTGGGTCTCAGTCGCAGGTCATGGGTCTTGCAACAGGACAATGACCCAAAACACACAGCTAAAAGCACCCAAGAATGGCTAAGAGGAAAACATTGGACTATTCTAAAGTGGCCTTCTATGAGCCCTGACCTCAATCCTATTGAGCATCTTTGGAAGGAGCTGAAACATGCTGTCTGGAAAAGGCGCCCTTCAAACCGGAAACAACTGGAGCAGCTTGCTCATGAGGAGTGGGCCAAAATACCTGCAGAGAGGTGCAGAAGTCTCATTGACAGTTACAGGAATCGTTTGATTGCAGTGATTGCCTCAAAAGGTTGTGCAACAAACTATTAAGTTAGGGGTACCACCATTTTTGTCCAGGCCTGTTCCATGAGTTCATTTTTTAAAATAATTCTGTTGAAGCATGGTTGAAAAGCAATGTCTGACTTTCATTGGTTAACATTCATAGAATTTTTATTTATTATTACTTTTGTCAGATTAAAGTTATTTCTGTGACCATTATGAATTTTTCTTTCATTGACCGAAGGGTACCAACAATTTTGTCCACGTGTGTATATACCAGTAAACTGATGAAAGGATTATGGGTACCCATGTCTGATCCATGACCACAGTGACCAACGGCCAGCCTGTGTGGTCTGATCTCACAGAAACGCGCATGTAGCACAAATTACAGAAAAAGCTGGTGCTGGCCATGATAGAAACACCCACCAAAACACCCAGCTCAACCCCTGCTGCACATAGGGCCCACCAAGCAAAGAGCTCAAGGGATGTCAATCCAATTGGACTTCAATGGACAAACAAGTTAGATCCATAGAAAGGATCCACTGCTAATGTTCTGGTGCCACCACAGCACAATCCCGAAGCCATGCTTTACTAGAAAAGTTGCTACTATGATTTACTGGGAATCCAGAAGAACCACCCACAGTTCTTCTGAGGATTTTGACTGCTGCACCAGCTTCTTTTTTGCATGCAAGATCTATCAGCTTACTTTTTTTTTTTTTGTCTAAAAAGGTCTTCGCTTATAGAAGATAAGCTGCTTTTCTTTTTGGCATACAATTCGTTTTTTGCAACTTTTGATTTTGTGGCGCTTTTAATTTTCTGATGTTTTGCACTGACTCAAAATAAAGTTCATAAAAATAAAAATAAATCTATAACAAAATTTGAACTAAAACACAATCTGTACAGTACCTTAGAAGTTTGCACAGATTCCAGGCTTGACTAATTCATGGCTGGATACTCAATACCTGTTTATTGACAAAAACTATTCTCCTTTGTTCAGACTTTTGTCAGAGCTATGGTGTCAGCCGTGGTGATCCTGTCAGTCTACATCCTTACCTTCTTACTTGGCCTGCCGGCAAATGCACTCGCCTTGTACGCCTTCATCAAGAAGCTCCACGACAAACCCACACCTACTGACTTCCTCCTCCTCAATCTGACAATATCTGACCTTCTTTTCTTGCTCTTCTTGCCTTTTAAGATGTACGAGGCAGCATCTCATATGATTTGGCTCCTCCCTAGTTATCTGTGTCCCCTCACCACATTTATATTCTTCTCCACCATCTACACCAGCTCGCTACTTCTGATGGCTGTTAGTGTTGATCGTTACCTTTGTGTGGCATTCCCGGTCAAGTATAAAATCCACCAGAAGCCTATTTATGGAGTCATCTGCAGTGGTTTCATCTGGATCACAACATCAACTCATCTTTGCTTTGTATACATTGTGGATCACCTGACCTTGGGAGATCAGGTCCAAGACTGCTACAACAACTTTACGCAGATCCAGCTGGATGTAATTTTGCCCATGCGCCTGGAGCTAAGCCTCGTTCTTTACTTTCTACCGCTTTTTGTTTGCGCATTCTGCTACACAAGATTCATCTTCATTCTCAGGCGCACAGCCAGCCTCAACAACGGCAAGCGACGCAGGGCTGTTGGCATGGCAGTGGGCACACTGCTGGTCTTTGTGGTCTGCTTCCTGCCCTACAACATCACTCACATCCTGGGCTACATCAGCAAGCATAACGTGAACTGGAGATCTGATGCTTTGCTTCTCACCACCGTCAATACAGTATTCGACCCAATCACATTTTATTTCTCCTCAGCTGCCTTTCAGGGAACCCTGAAGGGTCTCCTGAGACCCAGGACTAATTCTCCTTACACTGGCAATGGAATAGAAAATGTCTACACTACACAGAATCGAGTCAGAGAAGACGACCAGACTAAAAATGCACAAGATAACAATGGTGGCGACGTGCAAAGTGGATAGAGAGTTTGATTTTCTGAAAACCTTTTTAATATCAAAATCAGGAGGTCTTGCAAGACCTTCACAGGTGGTGGACGGAATTGAAAAATCCATATGAATATGTATCTTTACTTTCTTTCCTAACACGTTCCTGTGAGACCAAATAGCGCCAAATTTGGTTATCTGTGACGTAAAGCTATAACCACGAGAATGGCCTCCACATCGTGGACAGAAGATGCATCAACCTCATGCACCTCATGGGCCTCTCGAATGTCACCCTGTTATTCAGACCTTATTCTCCGATTAATTTGTTCCATTTTACTGATCTATTTATGTTGCGAGGAAGCCAGAGCATTTCTTCAACCCACAATGTTTTTTTTTTTTTTTTTTACTGCATCAATCCTTTATTGGAGTCAATAAACTTAATGTTTGCTCTTTAAGGGTTATCCGGAGATCAAGTATAAAGTTATTTTGCAGTGCGAGTTGAACTCTGTGCTGCAAATACCACTCCCTTGACATATTTCCATGTTTTCTAACCATCAGCTTTTTATCGAAGAAGAAAAAGATGAAAACACATTTCATAGCCTCCACAATCAGATGACCTAAAGATTATACTCAGGGATGTCTCTGTACCTTGAGAGTCCTGAGAGAAAACCCTACTTGGGGCCAGTGTTCTGTGAACACTGATGAAGAGATAAAAAAAAATGCTTTTGTGAGGGAAAGCTTTTGACACAATAGGTGCAGCTGTCAGGATGTTTTCTATCTAAAATTTATATCTATATATATTCTCTCTCTCTCTCTCTCTCTCTCTCTCTCATTCAATGAAAATACATTACGAAAATAAGGGCTATACATTATACAAATAATCCCACCATCATTTCTCCCTGTAAACGTTCTTAACGACAGTATCTTAACTGATATCTTGGTTGTCTTTACACTACAGTCAAAAGCTGTATTATCAGCACTTCACATTAATGCAGCTCGCAGGAGAATAAATATTCTTTGGTATCTTATCAGTATGCTTTTTGCTCATATGCTGGATTTTTTTTTGTGTGTGTGTGCGTGCGCTCGCGCATGTGTGTGTGTGTGTGTGTGTTGTGTAACTATACTGTATACTTACATGAGGTTTCTGCAGATAAGGCAATGCTGACAAAAAAATTGTAATGAGTAAGCCACCAGTCTGAGCACTCAGCTACTGCTCGCAGCTACGCACAATTTATGTCCATTGACAGTCGGGGAAGTGTTTTGTTTCCGAAATGACATCAACATAATCAAATTTGCCCTGACTTCCTTTTGAAGTTTTATTCTTCGCAAGCCTGTAACCCAAGTGCAGTTGGTCCTGTATGCTGAAACTGAAAAAAGTTCACAACATATTGACGGCTTTTAATTTCAATAAGAAGGAAGAAGACTTCTTTGGTTGTCATAACACCGGAGCACATTGTTGTCAGTGGGTAAGTGACGATGCTTAGTCTATTTTGTCATACCACTGTATACGTTGGAGCAAGAGAAACTGCTCCGTGTTGACCTTTTTTTTAAAATTTATTTTATGTTTTATCTATAACTTCTTATTTCTTACTCTATTATGGTTGTCTTCCTCGCCTCTAATCTTACTTCTTCTAATATCTTTTTGCATATTTTAGATCTGTGGGTTTATGAACCACAAGGAGATATGAAACATAGGCAGTGTGCATAACATTTCTTAAATTTGGTCTTATAGGTGGAAATCACAACTAACCCATGTTTGACTGAATGTGTTTTTATTCCAAACTCAAAAACAAACCAGAATGTAAATCATATACAGTATAGATGGACGTAATGTGTTCCGATGTTGGAAACGTCTACTAACTAATCGTCTCCATGGGACCAAATATTTATATATTTTTACATGTGTATTTTTTTTTACATGCTTTTAATTTGTATTATATATGTATATATTTATATAATACATAGACCAAATATTTTACAATAACTGGTATGATAATTGAACACTTTTTAAGGATCACATTAATAGTCAGATTTCTATTATATTTGATTATGCAGAGAAAAGTCTAGATAAATCATTAATATTTATTGATCTATATTTCCAGATCTATATGGTGCACTTTTAATCCTTAAAGCCTCAGTAAGCAAAGCTGAGCTTATTTATGTAGTATTTTATTAAATCTATTTTAAAATGATGGTTATGACATGGTCATACAGAGAACTCGATATGAAATTATACACAATTATTAATGCAGGAAATGAATATAGTTATGGTAACCATTGTTTGTGTATCTTTGCCTGTCTGCAATATAGCACTATATTTGTATTGTGGTTATTCATATCAAACCAAATAGGCATCAAGGAAGTTAATGATATAATGTTTGAGCTGCTCATGTTGCAGTTAAAGGCAGCAGCGTCTGACACAGTTGACTGAGGGCAACTGATCCTTTTAAAAACAGTTTCTATTTTCCGAACCTAAAGTGGTGCATAACGCCTGTTTTACTACTATGTGGCTTAACTAAATGAGAAATACATTTACACAGTGCATTGTGTCTAAAGAGTCTAAAGAATGCAGAGTAAAGTAATCATTAATAGATAAATGTTATCATAAAGGGTCATTCTTTGACTGTAGCACTTTCCTTTATGGTTGCTGGAGAAACTCTGATTAACTGTAAATGTTAGTTATATACAGTATAGTATGTAAGTATTGATGGTTCTGTGAAAACCCCTATGAGGGAAAATCATCTAAATGCCTTTCACCTTTCCAGCAAAATCAGAACGCAGCATACGATGCAGTGTTTACAGTAAGTACGACTGACTTAAAGCCATGAAACCATCCTTCTCTAAATGACACGGTGGTTACCTTAAGGTTTGTAGCATTTATTTCCACTTCTCCTAACCGCCAGGAATGGGAAGTATCACTTGCATAACACATGGTAGTGGGGCATGAGAAACGTGGAAACTCAAAAGATCACAGCCAGATCCTTGAACTGGTGCATTATGATACACAGCTCTCAGTGCCGTAGGTTTCTTGGATCAGCATGCCTCTAAGTTAAGGGCTTTCATCTGTATAAACACAGAGCCTGTGTGGCGCATGAAGGTTTCTATTCCAGCCGAAAACGAGGGATTGTTTGTTGGAGTATAGAACTGATAAAACATGTGCAATCAAGTGTTTGGTTGGAATTAAAATCTTATCTATAGAGCTTGTGCAAGTGATGCAATTAGTGATGTTGCTTTGTCATTGCTGGATGAGCGCAAGTGAGAAACGGTTATCAGGGCTCAAAATTTACCAGAGATACCAGATCCTTGGCTGTGTGGTGAACTGCAGAATCCTATAGATAAAAAAAAAAAAAGTCATGCAATTTTGACCACCCTGGCACGAAAGGAAATACAAGATAAACAAGATAAATACCTTTCAATGGGACTAATGTAATCTGATTAATTGTTTTATAACAATTAAATAATTAAAAACAATTAATAGTAGATAAATAGTAGATACAGTATCAAAACCTTCAGGTAACCTAAAGGTTTTTCCTTAAGGTAAAAACCTTAAGGAAAAACAAATTCAGGTAACTTGAAGGTTTTTTTTTTTTCTTCCCTAAGGTAAAAACTTTTTTTTAAAAAATAAAAATAAAAAAAGATAACAGTCTCTTTAAAAATGTATCCCTGTGTCTGTTGTGAATGTATGAGCTTTTATCACCTTTTTTAAAGACTTAAATAAGCAGCAAGTACTCGACATTGTGCTCTCATGGATTTGTACCTGCTCTTTGGGTTGACCCTCTAAGGTAGGATGCTGTAACCATCTCTTAATCTTTAAAAGCAGGGAAACGTTAGAGGTGAATGACATATAGACACATTTTCTAAATCAAGATCCACAGTGTATCAGGCCAGCTGATGCATATAGAATAAGAGAGTGGCTGAGAGAAAGTCCAGCAGTGAGTGTTTATGCAGATGTGTGAGACACTATGGTATTGTCCGTCTGCTGGTTTATGAGCCAGATATAGATGTCAAAAAAAAAAAAAGAAGAAGAAGAAAACCAATAACAGTCAAAGATATAACAACAAACAGCAAGTCTGCTTTAAAACACAGTTAACGGAAAGAGAGCCCAAGGTATTTTCTCAGATAAGGTTAGCAGAGTAAATCATAACAGCAAATGTCTTGTAGTCAGATATATATTGTAGCCCTCCAATTAAACTGAGGGCTAACCGCCACTATCGATTCTCAGTAGTTCCTTAGGATGCGAATTAGGCACAGGAAGTGATGCTCTGCAGGCAGATTGACTAAATGACTGATTTACTGTACAAATCTGGGTGATCTTATCTTGGGCAGAAATTTTTCCACAAGGTCAACTGATGGTCATCTGACCAGCAACTCATCCAACTTTTTGCCTGACAAATAGTTTAGCAGCATACGTAACCTAATAAGGTGGTGCCTTAAGGAAGCCCAGCACTGATACTATGCCAGGCTTATTGGAATCATGGTGGACTGAAGTGCCAGGGTCTTCCAGAAATTATATGCAATATGTTCTACAGATAAATGCATACCTTTAAAAATAAAAATGAAAGTAATTTGTCCCAACACATTGGTTCCAGCTAATGAAGGACACATCATTTGTAGGACAGGATCTAACTAAAGCATTACAAGGCCTGTGGACTAAGGGCTTGTCTGTTGAATGTTTCCTGTGCTGTGTAATTACTTTAGTCCAAGTCACTTGGAATGGGCCTCACAATGTGGTGCTAACGATTGTCAGCAATTTCAAATATTCAGGGCCAGCTGTTTATCATTTTACCCCAATCACACTGATTTGGCAGAAAATATTTTCCCCCTCTTATGTTCTAACAAGTTTGGCCTGTGCTTCCTTATGCAAAATATGTTTTACTCATTTCAGTAATTAAATGTATTACATATAATGTATTTTCAGGTGAAACACTTGCGTCATAATGGCCACCAGTGACTTAATGCAGAAAAAAGCAATTAGTCAGTTACATGACTGATATACTGTATACAAGTGCATGTACCATATAAATGTACACGAAAACTGCAATCCATGTGCTGCATGATGTTTCTTATTTTTGTTCCACCAGTGTCCTGCAGTCACCAAAATGATAGACTCCCAGAAGATAGACCCCCGGGTGCTTCTCGCTGCCTACATTATAACCTTCTTAATCGGCCTACCAGCTAATATCCTGGCAATGTATGCTTTCATCATGAAGCTTATCAAAAAGCCCACACCCACAGACGTCCTCCTGCTGAACCTGACTCTCTCTGATCTTCTCTTCTTGTTTTTCCTACCACTGAAGATGTATGAGGCGGCATTGGGCATAAAGTGGTACCTTTCCCAGGACTTGTGTGCTATCATGTCATTTGTCTTTTTCAGCACCATCTACGTCAGCTCTCTGTTGCTGATGGCTATTAGCGTTGACCGCTACTTGGGAGTGGCTTTTCCAATAACCTACAGGAAATTTCACAAGATTCTTTATGCCATCATTGGCAGTATTTTCATCTGGCTGTTCAGTGGCGCACACTGCACAATTGTGTTTTTTGTCATCTATATGAGAAATGACAACAGCACTATAGTTCCCAACATTTGTTACGAGAACTTTAGCAAGAGCCAGTATGGTGTTTTACTTCCAGTGCGCCTGGAGATTTTTGTAGTTCTGTTTTTGGTACCTTCAGCTATATGCGTGTTCTGTTATCTTAACTGCATCTGGATCCTTTACCATAAGCCCCGCATTACAAAGGAGAAAAAGCAGAGGGCCATTGGAATGGCGCTGGGTACCTTGATCATCTACTTAATTTGTTTTTTGCCTTTCAACACCTCTCATCTGGTGGGCTTCATCACCAAAGAAAGCCCAGAGTGGAGGTACTACACGCTTCTCTTAAGCACCTTCAATGCCTGCCTTGACCCCATCATCTTCTACTTCACATCTAGCAAGTTTCGCAACACCGCCAAATTGTCTCTCTGGAAAGTTTTTTCAATTAAGCGCAAACTAGTCTTTCACATCCCTCACATCCCTCACACCCCACAAAATTTGAGCACTGAGCAAGATTTTGTCTTAGACAAGGAATCTGACCGTGACAATAGCAGCAACAGAAAATAAAGAGATATTACAAGATTGTACAATTATTTTCCTCCTTCAGTAAATTCATCAGCTGTAGCACAGCCTATCAATCAAAACTGTTTTGTTTTTCCTTTTAACATGATTTATATTATATATCTATACATATTCATGTATAATACAGACCTGTTTTATTCTTGTCCTAAAACATTTGTCTTTGATGTTTGCTTTCTGGCACTGGAAAGTTTTCAAAGAAAGGTCTTTACTTGAAGGTGTAAAATTGATGGGAATTTTTAGAATACTTCAAGCACAATATGATAATGAAACTGACAAATAGCTTGTTGAAGAGACATGTCTCTCTGTGGGAACTGTACAGACAACCATTTTCTGACCTTGCTCCAAGCCATGCCTTCATTCCAAGCCATTACAGGAGTACCTGGGAGGCCAGTGTTTCAGACATAAAGCAGTCATGGCTCTGGCATTCTGAGAAAACTTTCTACCTTGATGGAATTCAGGCACTACTGAACCACTGGGATAAGTGCGTTAGTGTAGAAGGGGATTATTTTTACAGTTAACTTGGACCAGGACTTTTTATATTAATATTTAGATAAATGTTTTGATATTTACATTTTTTTGTATAAAATATTTAAATATCGAATAATTTATTCTGCTTTAAATTTTTACTATGCGTCTTACTATATGTCTCATGATGTTGACATGACTGATGTTGTTCTTGCTGAAAGGAAATGCAGAACCGTTTGTCAGAGTGAAACAGGCACAGCCATTAATTTCTCATTTACTCTTGTGACTGATGGAAAATAATTAGATTTTCCTGGAACGAGGTTTCCTAATAGATTATTCTTGTCTTTTCTATACCACTAACATATTATACTTTAAGATGCGATAATATATTACATCAACATTTAGCAATGCACTAACATTTCACAATACCATTTACATTTACTGTAGCAATGTACTAAGACGTTTTACAATATATTCAATTTCAGCATGGATTTCTTTTTCTCCTCTTATCTTTTGATCCAGCAACTCGCTTGCACTCGTGCATCCTGTAAGCACACATGTAAAAGATACCGGCAATGCAAATAATAAAAAAACAAAAAAAACAATTGGTACATTGATGGTTCTCACAAAACATAGCCTGTGTTATTATTAGTATTTACGTATTTTTCCACCTGAAAAGGGGTCATTAGCATAGCAACCCAGTCAAGTATGTAGGACCAGGAAAAGCGCCAGTCACCAAAGTGCTTTCCCCAGAAGTTCAAAGTCACCATGTCGATCGCCATAGCCAAGAAAAACAAAGAGAGCTAAAGAAGATATTAGATTTTAGTGGCTGATGCTCATGACTAGCTTCCTGCATCACAATACTGTAAACCCAAATATAGTCTGAGGATAATTTGGCAGCACTTAGGTAGTTCATGTAAACAGGTATAGATCTGGGTTCCTCAAGGGTTTTCCAAGGGGTTTAAGGGAACGTTCCTTAAATCCATAAATCCATATAAAGTTGGAACCCCATCAACATGTTCAGCTTATACAAGCAAATTGATCCACACACAACATGGCACAAGTTTTATGGAAAATGCCCTTCCTGACAGAACCCTCCACTGTTATCCAGGCTTGGGACTGGCACAGCATCCCCATGTTGTTCTTTAAAAAGTGTTGCCACAAACATGGAAGCACACAATTGTATAGAATGTCCCTTCATTAGATTTAACCCTCCCAAACCTCTTCCATCATAGGAATGCCACCATGTACATGGTTGTACAAGGTCACAATGAAAAAAACCCACTTACCTGTAACATTTTTGTAATAAACTGAAACGCCAACTATGTCCCAATCTCAACCAATATCAGGTCCTGGCCTCACTAATGCTGTTGTGGCTGAATGAACACAAATTCCCAAAGCAAATTGTTCTGTAGAATTCTACAGGATGGAAAAATGATACAGTTTTGACCATCCTGGCATGAAAGGAAATACCGACCTGGCAACATAAATACTTCCTCATGTAACTAATGTAATCTGTTTAAAACTAGTTTTATACAAACAGTTCCATCCACAGGGAGATAGTTATTACCTGATGGGATAAATATCAAATGTCAAAACTTTACAAAAATATCTAGAAACGGTCTCTTTAGGAAACATGTTCCGTGTGTTTGTTGTGAATGTATGAGCTTTTACAACACTTTTGGTTGGTCCTCTAAGGTAGGGGCCTCTAATTGCATTTATCATTACCCTTTCGACTCCAACTTTCACACTCATCACTCTACCAGACACTCTCTTCACTTACATTACACTCTTGACATACTCTTCCGCTTGTATTAGACCTACAGTATCCCATTTCTCTTATTATCTACACCATAGTAAAGCAGTTTGGACCCACCTTCCAACATTCTAAGCTTTGCTTCCCTTCCAATTGGTCTCTTATACACACAGTACATCTACTTTTCTCTACTTCAACCTATCAGCTAGCTCCTCTCCAACACTCAAAGTTGATATTTTAAACTCTGTGCTTTTCCCCTTCCTTATTTCTTTCTCTCTCTGGACATGTCTGTCCATTCTCTTTCTCTTTGTTATTTGGTAAACAGTAGCCCAGTTTCCAAAGATATCTTGTTGATGAACAGTACCCACCTAAGCTGGTCATTTTTTACCCAAGCTCGAGATATAGATACATTTATAGTTCAGTGCTTTGTACACAATGGCTAAGGGAAAGTCCACCAAAGAGCTTTTATACAAATGTGTGAGATGACGGTCTGATGATAAATCTAATACATAGCAAGTCTGTTTTAAATGATCCTTTTTGGAACATATTAAACAGAAATAAAGTCCAATATGTTCATAACAGCATAAAAGCCAGAAAGTTATTCTCTGAAGTTATGATTAAATGTCTTAGAGTCAGATACTTAAACATGAATCTAAACATGCATTTAACATATGGCTGTCTGTTATAAGTCATAGTGAGCATGCAGACTAAAATTACATTCACTTCATATTATAGTCATACAGTTTGACAGAGGATGGGATAGTAACTCCCTTAATTAAAATATAGATTTTTTAAACAAAATGTTGTTCGAAAACAGCTGTCTAGACTGTAGAAAGAACTGATTCTACAGTTCTTAATGAGCTGAAATGCAGCGCAAAAATGTGGAAGGTTGTACAGGTGTGACGAATACCGGAAAGATCATGTAATGATGCAATGTGTCCGCTTAATCCGCATAAGCTTTATGGGACATTCTCAGTAGTACTGTACCATTGGGTGTGTATTAGGCACAGGAGTAAATGTTCTACAGGCTGCATTGAATACTCCATGGCCAATTGACTGGTTTAGACATTAGAATTATATTATCTTGGGCAAAACGCGTGAAATCCAAAGTTTGTCCACAAGGTGGTGATCGTCTGGCCACCATCTCATGCAAATTAAGACATTTTCCTGACAAATAGTTCTCCCATCTTTTTTTTTTCAAACTGTCATAACTACAGTAGCAAAAAGGCACTGGTGTCAGTTTAGCAGAATACTTAGCCTATTAAGGAGAGGTCTGTAGGAAGTTTGGCCTTGATATTATGCCAGGCATACCTGTATTGGTATCATGGTGGACTGAAATGCAACATTCTTCCAGAAATTATATGCAATATGTTTAAGATTCCATAGATAAATGGCATCAGTGATGCTGTAGTGAGCTCCAATGGCCAGTGCATATCCTTAAAAAAAAAAAAAAAAAAAAAGGGGGTAATTTAAAAAATAATTTGAGATCCCATCCCAATACATTGAATAGAACTAATGAAGGACACGAAGGACACATCATTTGTAGGACAACTCTAATCCTGGTCTAATTAAAGCATCGAAAGTCCTGTGGACGTAATTGTGTTGAGGAGTGTTCCCTGGATTGTGTAGTCAGTCCAAATAACTTGGAATAGGGCCAAAAGTTGGTGCTAACTATGTCACTCTGATCAGCACTCAGGGCCAACTGTGTATTATTCCACTCCAATCACTGATTTTGCAGCATGTTTTAACCAGTTTGACCTGTGCTTGCATCATGAATGCCACCAGTGACTTTATGCAGAAAAAAGCAATTAGTCAGTTACATGACTGATATACTGTATATGTGTGCATGTACCATATAATGTAAACAAAACCTACAATCCATGTGCTGCATGATGTTTCTTATTTTTGTTCCACCAGTGTCCTGCAGTCACCAAAATGATAGACTCCCAGAAGATAGACCCCCGGGTGCTTCTCGCTGCCTACATTATAACCTTCTTAATCGGCCTACCAGCTAATATCCTGGCAATGTATGCTTTCATCATGAAGCTTATCAAAAAGCCCACACCCACAGACGTCCTCCTGCTGAATCTGACTCTCTCTGATCTTCTCTTCTTGGTTTTCCTACCTCTGAAGATGTATGAGGCAGCATCGGACATGATGTGGCACCTTTCCCAGGATGTGTGTGCTATCATGTCATTTGTCTTTTTCAGCACCATCTACGTCAGCTCTTTGTTGCTGATGGCTATTAGCATTGACCGCTACTTGGCGGTGGCTTTCCCAGTGACCTACAGGAAATTTCGCAAGATTCTCTATGCCATCATTGGCAGTATTTTCATCTGGCTGTTTAGTGGCGCACACTGCACAATTGTGTTTTTTGTCATCTATATGAGAGATGACAACAGCATCACATGGAACAACACCTGCTACGAGAACTTTAGCACTAACCAGAAAAGCGTTGTACTTCCAGTGCGACTGGAGTTTTTTGTAGTTCTGTTTTTGGTACCTTTAGCTATATGCATGTTCTGTTATCTTAACTGCATCTGGATCCTTTACCATAAGCCCCGTATTACAAAGAAGAAGAGGCACAGGGCCATTGGAATGGCGCTGGGAACCTTGATCGTCTACTTGATTTGCTTTTTGCCTTACAACACCTCTCATCTGGTGGGCTTTGTCACTGAACAAAGCCCTTTGTGGAGGTACTACATGCTTCTCTTAAGCACCTTCAACGCCTGCCTTGACCCCATCATCTTCTACTTCTCATCTAGCGTGTTTCGCAACACCGCCAAAATGTCTCTCTGGAAAGTTTTCTCGATTAGGCGCCGACTACGCGGGAATACTCCTCACAACCCTCACAATATGAGCATTGAGCGAGATTCTGTCTCAGATAAGGAATTTGACCATGACAATAGTAGCAACAGAAAATAAAGATATATTATAAGATTGTACAATGATTGTACAATGAAGCCTTAAATTAAAGCCCAAAAGTGTTTTTTTTGCATGATTTCATATATATATATATATATATATATATATATATACAATATATAGCACTGTATTATTCTAGTATTAGTGAGCCAAACTTTTTATGAATTTTAACCAAGTTTCTTGAAAGAATGTTTCCTATTTGCCAATATACCACAAAATCTGATCAGACAGTGTTGGCAGCAGTACTGGCTGCAAGGTAAATCACAGGTTTACATTAATGTGCTAGTTCTTATTTTTAAGATGGAAAAATGATCAGATTATTGTAATTTTCAGATGTCAAGCCATGTAAGATTTTCCGAAGACCACAGAACAATTTCACTTTCCATTACGTTTCATTATACATACCAACATATAGCCAAATATAGTAACTAATATTTATGAGGGGTGTTCAAGTCAAACCAGGACTTGCGATGAATTTCTGTTGATTGAAAGCATAAATCTGATTGACAGACACCGAAGACTTCAATTACAGTAAAATGACAAGACTCAAAGATGCAGTCATACATTTAAATGGTGCAAACATTTCAGGTCTGTGAATGATGATCCCGGCTGAGGTAGGGCGGCCCGCACTGCAGTCGTTCCCATGAACATTCAGCAAATGGATTCGAAATCCATGGACAATTTGTCCCCAGTTCGAGAAAGAGATTCATCTGTCGGTGGGAACTATACAGATAATAATTCACCAACACCACTTTCGCATTACAGGAACTTATCTGATAGTTATTGCCACATCCCCCAGACACTCCTGACCTTGCTTCAAGCCATTTCAACTCATATGGGCCATTAAAAGCGTTCCTGGAAGACCAGCCTTTCAGAAATGAAGCATGCAATCCGGTCATGGCTCAAACATACTGAGAAAAAATTCTACCTTGATGGTATTCAAGCACTAGTAAAAGGCTGAAACTGAGACTTTTGATTGTACAAAATAATCCCCCCTTTAAGTGATTTCTTTTGTTGACGTTTGGAAAACTTCTTATATGATAAGAGTTCCAAATTTCATGTTTTGATATGTTGTTATAATTAATCGGTTGTTGCAAATTTTTCTAATAATTGGTGGGTTTCCCAAAGGAAGCTGGCAGTGTAGTTTTGGCAGTGATGTTTAAGCAAATATTAAAATTACTCTGCTCAAAATCTGCCCATTTCGAATGCAACATTACATTTTACCTCTAGATCTTTCACTTTGCTATTTAAATGTTTACTTTAACTTAATTTCTCATTTATATTTATGTTGTTGTCACAAAGCTCCGAATCATTTGTCAGACTGAAACAGGCACTGCCATTCATTTCAAGACATTTTAATGCTGTTCCACTATTTGGGATTATTTCCTCTTGTGACTGATGTTGGTAGATTTTTGTTCTTCCTATACCATTAATATATTGTACTATGAGATACTATAGCATTATCATCGACAATTAGCAATGTACTCGCATTTGGCAGTGTGCTAAAAAGATATTATAATATATTCCATTTCAGTAGGATTGCGTAGGAATCTCCATGTTTTTTTTATTCCTTTTTATGCTTCTATCATGATCCAGCTACTCACCTGCATTTGTGCATCCTGTAGGCTCACATGTAAAATGTACCTGCAATGCAAGACTTAAAAAATAAAACAATAGGTAGATTCTAACGAAACATGGCTTGTGTAATTAGTATTTATGTATTTTTCCACCTGCAAAGAAGGTCATTAGCATTGCAACCAGGAAAAAGCGCCAGTCACTAAAGTGCTTTCCCAGAAAGTTCACCATCACTCCGGTGTAGATCGCCATGGCCAAGAAAACAAAGAGGGCTAAAGAAGATATTAGAATTTAGCGTCCAGGATTTAGTGGCTGATGCTTACAGGTAGCTCCCTGTATAACCATAAACTAACATATCTGCAATCTGAGGTTAATTTAGCTGTTCTTGGGTAACAGAGTCTGACCATTTTTTGCTAACTAGGTCATCCATTATTCTTCTATCTATCATCTTAACTATTATCCGGGCTTGGGACTGGCACAGTGTCCTCATTTTGCAGTGACTGAACAAAAACACTTTAAGCATTTTAGATAAGTGATGATTTCTATTACTATATTGTCCAAGTTCAAAATCTCAAACATCCTTGTTTTCATCAAACTCTGCCTTGTCTGTGTAACTCACATTTAAGGACAGTGCATAATGTAGACTACCTTAAAAAGCCACCTGGGTATTACACCATTAATTGTGACTGAATGAACACAAATCCCCCAGCTAGTTCTTTACAAGGTAATAATTATTACCTAAAGAGAAATATCAAATGTCAAAACCTTGTCAAAATCAGCGTCTAAACTTCTCTCACTCAAGAAAGTGGGAAAAAGTTAAAAGTGCATAACATTTATAGATCAATATCCACAGTGAAGTAGGCATGCTGATGTGTTTAGTCTGAGAGAGAGAACATATTAAATAGAAAGAAATCTTTTGCGAGAAATTATGTGTAAATCAAAATGATCGACTTGTCCCTGATGAGCAAGTCAAGGGCAATGGTAGCTAGGAAAACCCCCTTGAGATGGCAATAGGAAGAAACCTTGAGAGGAACCAGACTCAACAGGGAACCTATCATCATTTGGTTGTTTAGGAACAGAAGGAATTGTTTTGCAGGCATACTGTTTGTTAGGCAGCTGGAGGTGCAATATATTAGGTTTTATATATAAAGTTAATATAGAGTCCAATTTTGTTATTGGAGGTTCAGGTACAAAAAAATGTATGAAATTCCATTCCTGAACTGTTGAGCGACTGCAAACACAAGTCCTCAGAGAGCAGTTGTCCGCATCAACCATCTTTATGGTAAAGTAAACCTGCCCACCAGTCACCACATGCATCCAAAGCAGACACACAGAGGTTCCATGCAACAAGACCTTCAACCAGAAAGCATCATCTGCAGTAAGCATCTGGATCACTGGCAGCTGCGGAGCACCATGTTTATCTCCTCACATTCACAAGCAACCAATCACTCCTCGGTCAACAAACCTGAATAATTAGTTAGAGTGGAGAAAAAAGCATCAAAACATACCAGTTCAACATAACACTTTACAGCCATGAGTCCTCATAAATAAAAAGGTTTTTAGAGTAAATACTGAGACTGAGCCCTGAATATAACTGGAAGGTTTTTCCATAACTTTGAGCCTTTGTGAGAAGCCCCCCCAGCAGTAGTTTTCAGAATACACTGTACTGACAAGCAACATGCATCATTTGATTGAAGTAGTCATGGTAAGACACTAGCAGTTCACTCAGGTACTGTGGTGTGAGAACATTTAGTGCATTATAGGTCAATAGTAGTATTTTACCAATGGTCAATGCAATATGAATAATATAGGGGTGATGTGCTCATATCTTCTGGTTCTAGTGAGGACTTAGCTACCAAACATCCAGACCGTAAGGCATTACAGTTATTCAACCTGGAGGTGAAAAAAAGCATGAACTCATTTTTATGCATCATGTTGTAACAATATATTTTTTATATTGGCAATATATATTGGAATTTGTCCTTCACACATTGCTCAACTTTAGTAAGCCATGTCTTATGTGTCACTATAAATGTGTGTCATCAGCATAACAGTGGAAGCTAATACTACATTTATGAATGATGTTGCTCAGAGGAAGCCTGTTAAGAGAAAATAGTTATGGGCCTAAAACTGAACCCTGTGCTACACCAAGCTTCACTTGAGAACATGCAGAATAGCAATGAAGTGGAAGTTCAAATTCAATATTTTATTCAGAATAGAATATAGATAACATATAAAATGTTGAACGTGAGACATTTTGAAATGTCGTGCCAAATATTGGCTCATTTTGGATTTCATGAGAGCTACACATTCCAAAACAGTTGGGACAGGTAGCAATGAGAGGCTGGAAAAGTTAAATATACATATACTATAAGAATCAACTGAAGGACCAATTTGCCACTTATGAGGTCAACTGGCAACATGATTGGGTATAAAAAGAGCCTCTCAGAGTGGCAGTGTCTCACAGAAGTCAAGATGGGCAGAGGATCACCAATTCCCCCAATGCTGCTATGAGATTTATTGGAGCAATATCAGAAAGGAGTTTCGCAAAGAAAAAATGCAAAGAGTTTGAAGTTATCATCATCTACAGAGCATAATATCATCCAAAGATTCAGAGAATCTGGAACAATCTCTGTGCGTAAGGGTCAAGGCCAGAAGACCATACTGGATGCCCGTGATCTTCGGGCCCTTAGACGGCACTGGATAGAGTAGGAATGCTACTCTAATGGAAATCACAGCATAGGCTCAGGAATACTTCCAGAAAATATTGTCGGTGAACACAATCCACCATGCAATTCGCTGTTGCTGGCTAAAACTCTATTGGTCAAAAAAGAAGCCATATCTAAACATGATAGAGAAGTGCAGGGCGTTTTCTCTGGGCCAAGGCTCATTTAAAATAGACTGTGGTAAAGTGGAAAACAGCATTTATGTCCATTCTGGACTCAGTAAGAATAACTCAGTGTGTAGCAGAACTTGTTGATAAAGCTGGTCACACATTAGATTTAATAATATCCCTCAAATTAAATATGGACAATATAGTGACATTTCCGCTGTTTGAAGTTATCTCAGATCACTATCTTGTCTTGTTTAGAGTTTGTTTTAGCAATAATCGATGTACAGTGCCACGCTACCGCATCAAACATATATTAATTCTCAGTAATCTCCCAGTAATCTCGACTATGATTGAATATTAAGATAATACCTAGCTCCCTGATCAAGAATCAATGTGTACACATACAGCTCAAATAGACAGCTCATACAGCTCAAATAGACAGTTCAAAAATGAAAACATAAATGGCATCAAACTATGTTAGGATTTTTAAATACAAACCCGATTCCAAAAAAGTTGGGACACTGTTACATATTGTGCATAAAAAGAGAATGCAATGATGTGGAAGTTTCAAATTTCAATATTTTATTCAAAATAAAACATAGATGACATATCAAATATTTAAACTGAAAAAATGAATCATTTTACGGGAAAAATAAGCTGATTTTAAATTTCATGGCATCAACACATCTCCAAAAAGTTGGGACAAGGCCATGTTTACCACTGTGTGGAATCCCCTCTTCTTTTTATAACAGTCTGCAAATGGCTGGGGACTGAAAAGACAAGTTGCTTAAGTTTAGGAATAGTAAAGTTGTCCCATTCTTCTCTAATACAGGCTTCTAGTTGTTCAACTTCTTAGATCTTCTTTGTTGCATCTTCCTCTTTATGATGCGCCAAATGTTTTCTATGGGTAAAAGATCTTGACTGGAGGCTGGCCATTTGAGTACCCGGATCCTTCTCCTTCGCTGCCATGATGTTGTAATTGATGCAGTATGTGGTCTGGTATTGTCATGTTGGAAAATGCAAGGTCTTCCCTGAAAGAGCCGACATCTGGATGGGAGAATATGTTGTTCTTGAACTTGGATATACCTTTCAGCATTGAGATGTGCAAGCTGCCCATGCCACATGTACCCATGCAACCCCATACCATCAGAGATGCAGGCTTCTGAACTGAGCTCTGGTAACAACTTGGGTTGTCCCTGTACTCTTTAGTCCAAATGATGTCCCAGTTTCCCAATAAAACCTTCAAATTTCGTTTGTCTGACCACAGAACAGTTCCCTTTCAAAAGCTACACTCGATGCTGCATGAAAACGCTATGGGAACATCTCTTTGTTCTCCGGTTGTGAAGCCTGTGCATGTCAAAACCGCCGAATACCTCGGCTTATAACCTCTGTCAGGCATGATGTCACCGAAAGAGGTGCATCTGCAGGTTATAAATAGGAGTGACCCGGAAACATCCTCAGACCTTTTTGTCTTCAGGACCGCTTTGTGTTTGCGTGTGCATGTGCAAGCCATAACGAAAGCAAAAGAAAAAATAACAGCATTAACTCACCGATATGGCGGAGTTGCTTAAGAGATGCGTGCCTCCGTGCGATAGATCTCTTTCGGAGGGCGATCTCCATGAATTTTGTCTCGAGTGCCTGGGGGAAGAACACGCTCGCCTCGGGCTTCCGGGAGACTGTGAGTACTGTGATCTTCTGCCTACTTAGGTGCTTCGCGCACCTTATGCGCGGCGCATTCCTGGGGCTCGCGTGCTGATCTGGCAGACGGGCATGAGACGGAATTTCCTCTTTCTCTCGCGCTCCGGCGCTTCTTGTGAAGGAGCGGAAGAATCCTCCTCTCTTGCTTCCATGGAAGTAGCCTCCTCACAACGCTCCTCCAGTGCTGACAGAGCTTATGAGGAATTATTAGAGGTTATAGCGCGTGCGGTCAAGCGATTGCATATCGACTGGCCGCAGAAGCGAGATTCCCCCAAGCGCTCGAGATTAGACGACAGGTTTCTGTCGGGTGGCCGGGGGGGGGGGGGGGGAGCATCAACGTCTCTCTCTCCCCTTCTTTGGTGACATCCATGATGAATTAACTCTTTCATGGAGCAAGCCGTATTCATCGTGTGTTTTTGTGCCATCGACTTCGACTTATTCGAATATCGTTGATGCAAAAGCACGCGGTTATATGATGATGCCCCAGATAGAAGAGACGCTTGCGGGCTATCTCTCTCCTGGGACATCATCTTCCCTGAAAAAGCCTACTCTCCCCTCCAAGCCGTGTAGATTGACATCTGCTTTGGTGGGGAAAGCTTTTCAGGCAGCAGGTCAGGCTGGCGCTTCACTGCACACCATGGCGGTTTTGCAGGCCTACCAGGCTGATCTGCTGAAGGACCTGAGCACCGGCGGGGTTATTGATGACAGGGCGTTTGCAGAGCTGCGCCGAGCCACAGACCTGTCTCTCTGTGCAACCAAGCAGACGGCCCGTGCTGTGGGCCGTTCTATGGCTGCCATGGTATCCACGGAGAGGCATCTGTGGCTGAACCTGACCGGCATCAAGGAAAAGGATCGTGCTGTCCTTCTTGATGCCCCCGTCTCGCCTTCTGGCCATGCTGTTAATTCCGTCGCCACTAGGTTTTGGGAGGCGAAGCTATATGAACAGGCTTTTGGGAGGTTCCATCCCTGCCGTGCTCAAGAACCGGGACCGTCGGCCACCCGGCCCCGGCCAGGTCTGGCCCCTATCAGGCGTGAGGTGCAGAAGGAGAGCGTGACCAGCCGCGCACCCCCTCGTAAAGACTGGGGTGGGGCTCGCCGCTCTTCTCAATCTGCCTCAAAAAGACCGGATCTGAGGAGCTTCCTCTTTGAAGTCCTCTTGCGCCTGGGGCCTCCCCCCAGGGAGGGGCGCCTGGATTTTCATCACAAAACAGGGCCTCCTCCCTGGCACTCCCACAAAAAGCCGGTCTCCAACAAAAAGTTGGGTGTTCGGGCATCTCCTGCCACACTTCAGGATACCCAACACCTAACACCCCCCCATCCAGCCGAAGTGTCAAAGCTCGTGCCCCTTTCGGAGAAGCTGGCAGCGTGGAAACTACTGCCAGGCGTATCTCCTTGGGTACAAAGGACTGTAGCCACAGGCTACAGGATTCAGTTTGCACATCGTCCTCCGCGTTTCAACGGCGTGGTCTCCACTTCCATGAAACTGGACCGAGCACATCTGCTGGCCCAGGAATTACAGACTCTGCTGAGCAAAGGGGCCATAGAACATGTTCCCCTCCCAGACAGAGAGTCGGGCTACTACAGTCGGTACTTTTTGGTGCCCAAGAGACATGGGGGGTCGCGTCCGATCTTGGATCTTCACGGCTTGAACCGCTATCCAGATTCAAAATGTTGACTGCCAAAATGATGTTTGTCAAATCCAGCCAGAGGATTGGTTTGTGACAATCGATCTCAAGGACGCATATTTCCATATAGAAATATTGCCACAGCACAGGAAGTTCCTGATGTTCGCTTTCGGGGGCGAAGCTTACCAGTATCGGGTCCTTCCATTTGGCCTAGCTCTGTCACCCCGCACATATACAAAATGCTTGGATGTGGCTCTGGCCGCATCCAAGACGACTGGCTGATTCTGGCCCAGTCTCAGAAGCTAGCGCTTCGACACCATCCTAGCCCATTTTCATTCTTTAGGATTGAGACTCAACGCCACAAAGAGCGTTCTCCTTCCTGTTCAGAGAACAACATATTTGGGTGTCACATGGGATTTGGTCACAATGCGGGCACAGCTGTCTCCTGCTCGTGTCGAATCCATTCTCAACACCCTGAAGGAAATCAAGCTAGGCCAGAAGGTCACTGTTCATCACTTTCAGAAATCTTTAGGCCTCATGGCAGCTGCGTCCACGGTGATACCTTTGGGCCTTCTGCACATGAGAGCGTTTCAGCTGTGGCTAAGAGCCAGGGGGTTTCATTCAAGGGCCAACCCCCAGAGGCTAATAAGGGTTACGCGCCGGGGGCTTCGTACCCTTTCTATGTGGTTCAGACCCCGGTTTCTGACTTTGGGTCCCACTTTAGGTCCGTCTTGTCGTCGCAAGATGCTAACGACAGACGCTTCCCTCACGGGCTGGGGTGCGGTCTTGGATGGCCGTCCAGCACAAGGGAGCTGGAGAGGTCATCTCGCGTGGCGCATCAATTGCCTCGAAATGATGGCTCTGTTTCTTGCCCTGAAACACTTCCTCCAGCAGTTGAGAGGCTACCATGTCCTAGTGCGGGTGGACAGCACTGCGATAGTCTCGTACATAAATCGCCAGGGTGGACTGCGCTCGCGCCACTTGAACAAGCTAGTGCACCAGGTTCTGCTTTGGGCACAGGACAAGTTCCTGTCCCTCAGGGCGATTTACATTCCAGGGCATATGAATCTAGGAGCAGGCTTGCTATCCAGACAAGCTGTAAAACATGGGGAATGGAAACTCCACCCCGAAATAGTCAGTCAAATCTGGGAAAGATTTTACGTAGCAGAGGTGGACCTCTTTGCCTTACAAGACACAGCACAATGCCCCCTTTACTACTCTCTGACTCCTCCAGCTTTCCTGGGTCTGGACGCAATGGCCCACACGTGGCCCAGATTACGCCTTTATGCATTTCCACCCATAGTTCTGCTCCCAGGAGTCCTGGCAAGGGTCCGTCAACAGGGTTTGAGCCTCTTATTGATAGCGCCCGACCAGAGTGTGGTTCTCGGATCTAATATCTCTCCTCGACGGCTCACCCTGGGTGATTCCAGTGAGGAGGGATCTTCTGTCTTAGATGCAGGGGACAATACTTCATCCCCGGCCCGAGCTCTGGAACCTTCACGTTTGGCCCCTGAGGGGGACCAACTAAGACATGCTGGTCTTTCAGCCACCGTAATTGAAACCATTTTAAGTGCCAGGGCTCCCTCCACTAGAAGAACTTATGCCCTCAAATGGAATGTATTTGTAAATTGGTGCATGGCAAGACATGTAGACCCAGTTCACTGCCAGATTGTTTCAGTGCTGGAGTTTCTGCAAGAAAAGTTGTCCTCGGGCTTATGCCCTAGTACCCTCAGAACATACGTAGCCACTATTTCGGCTTGTCACGCTCTGACCGATAGGGTTTCTGTGGGAAAGCACCATTTAGTTGCCCGTTTTATTCGTGGAGCTAAACGGTTGAAGCCGCCCATTAGAGCGACGGCCCCTTCATGGGACTTAGCTATCGCACTCGAAGGCCTGGCTGACACCCCCTTCGAACCACTAGAGTCAGCGCCTGTCAGGCTTCTGTCTCTTAAGATGGTTTTTCTTATGGCTATTACTTCTTTGAAGAGGATTGGGGATCTGCAGGCTCTGTCAGTCTCCCCATCCTGCCTAGACTTTGCCCCTGGGCTAGTCAAAGCTATTTTGCATCCTCACCCGAACTATCTTCCCAAGGTTTCATTCTCGACCATGCACCCAGTTGTTCTCGAAGCCTTCTGTCCGCCGCCTTTCACAGCTCCGCAGCAGGAAAGACTTCACTTTCTGTGTCCAGTACATGCTCTTCGGATTTACGTCCACCGCACTAGCCAGTGGCGTAGGTCAGAGCAGCTCTTTGTTTGCCATGGGGGTCGCAACCGGGGAGCGACTGCCTCTAGACAGACACTGTCACACTGGGTGAGAGATGCTATTGCCCTAGCCTATGAGGCGCGTGGTCACACTTCGCCTCTGGGAATCAGGGCTCATTCAACCAGGGGGATTGCCTCATCGACTGCCTTGGCAAGAGGCGTCCCCCTGCAGCAGGTGTGTGATGCGGCAGGCTGGTCCTTTCCACACATGTTTGTTAGATTTTATAGTCTGGATGTCAATGCTACTCCGGGTTCGCGGATCCTTGAGTCAGCATCCCAGAGCTAGGTCTGAGACCTCCTCGGCTTTGTGCGCACACGCTACACAACCTGGGGGTCCAGACACTTGCAGTGCGGCGGCGTTGGTATTCTCGTTCCCATAGCGTTTTCACACAGCATCGAGTGTAGCTTTTGAAAGGGAACGTCTCGGGTTACTTGGCTGTAACCCTGTTCCCTGATAAAGCGGGAACGAGATGCTGTGTTCCGATGCCGCACTGCTGGCGTGCCTGGACGTCCTTCAGACAAAATTGACCTGACTATGTTTCCGGTTCACTCTTATTTATAACCTGCAGGTGCACCTTATTCAGTGACGTCATGCCTAACAGAGGTTATAAGCCGAGGTATTCGGCGGTTTTGACATGCACAGGATTCACAACCGGAGAACAAAGAGATGTTCCCATATCGTTTTCACGCAGCATCTCGTTCCCGCTTTATCAGGGAACAGGATTACAGCCAAGTAACCCAAGAGGTTTTCAAAGGGTCTTCTGGATTCTCAAAATTCTCAAAATACTAAAGTCTCCAGAAATTAATGTTTTGTCTGCAGAAACTACGAGGTTTGAGAGGAAATCAACAATTTTGCAAAGAAATTCAGAGTACAGTTCAGGAGGTCTGTAAATAATAATTAGCGGAATCAACTTAGCAGACTTATTATTTGTGGCTATGTTTGTTATGTTCATATAGAGGACTTCAAATTTGTGTCCGATTATCATCATAAATAACGTCTCCTCCTCTAACAATTAGCTATGGCCGATGTACGTAAAGTAGCTGTATCCAGTAGCTTCATTTAATGCTACATACTCATTCTGTTTAATCCGAGTTTCTGTTAAACACAGTATATTAAAGTCCTGATCCGTGATAATTTAACAGTAAGTGCTTTAGATGTGAGAGGTGCTGGCTGTGCATTTGGTGTATTCTAATTCTATATTAACTAGATTTATAAAACAGACTCGGAGAACAGACATAATCTTAAAATGATGGAACCTGAGTGCCGACTCTGTGCAGCTAGCAGACCATTGTCTACACCTTGTCCTGGGCTCTGGGCAGTCACCAATTAACAAGGCCTGTTTGGAGACTTTGATATATACTACAAGAAATGAGAGCAGCATATTCCCATGTGGGATGGAAAGCCCTATATGTTTTCCCAAATAAAGTTAATCCTAGTAAATCAAAACAGGCTGAAAGCCAGGAGTTTATTCTATGGAGTTTGAATGAAATGTCTAGGAGTCAGATACTTACAATAAATATTAATCTAAACTAAATTATTAATCTAAATTGAACAACTTTAATTTTACTTAGTACACCTAAAGTATATGGCTTTGTGTGCACTAACGTACATACCTGACAGTAATTAATTAAATGAAAGTATATATTTAATTTATTATAAGTACATTACAGCAATTTTTACTGTGTTACAAATAAATGAGCAATATACTATGAATATATTCTTATTGCAGTTGTAGCATGCTAGTGTTGTGTCATGTGTTATACTTCTGGCCAATTCCAAATACTAAAAAAGTACATTAAAAAAGTAATTTGTGGGTAATATAAATATACTACATTATACAGTTATGGCCAAAATTTTTAGAATGACACAAATTAGTTTTGTGTTAGTTTGAAATTAGTTTTCACAAAGTTTGCTGCTAAACTGCTTTTAGATCTTTCTTTCAGTTGTGTCTGTTATGTACTGAAATATAATTACAAGCACTTCATATGTTTCAAAGGCTTTTATCGACAATTACATGACATTTATGCAAAGAGTCAGTATTTGCAGTGTTGGCGCTTCTTTTTCAGGACCTCTGCAATTCGACTGGGCTGCTCTCAATCAACTTCTGGGCCAAATCCTGACTGATAGCAACCCATTCTTTCATAATCACTTCTTGGAGTTTGTCAGAATTAGTGGGTTTTTGTTTCTTCACCCGCCTCTTGAGGATTGACCACAAGTTCTCAATGGGATTAAGATCTGGGGAGTTTCCAGGCCATGGACCCAAAATTTCAACGTTTTGGTCCCCGAGCCACTTAGTTATCACTTTTGCCTTATGGCACGGTGCTCCATCGTGCTGGAAAATGCATTGTTCTTCAACAAACTGTTGTTGGATTGTTGGAAGAAGTTGCTGTTGGAGGGTGTTTTGGTACCATTCTTTATTCATGTCTGTGTTTTTGGGCAAAATTGTGAGTGAGCCCACTCCCTTGGATGAGAAGCAACCCCACACATGAATGGTCTCAGGATGCTTTACTGTTGACATGACACAGGACTGATGGTAGCGCTCACCTTTTCTTCTCCGGACAAGCCTTTTTCCAGATGCCCCAAACAATTGGAAAGAGGCTTCATCCGAGAATATGACTTTGCCCCAGTCCTCAGCAGTCCATTCGCCATACTTTTTGCAGAAGATCAATCTGTCCCTGATGTTTTTTTTTTGGAGAGAAGTGGCTTCTTTGCTGCCCTTCTTGACACCAGGCCATCTTCCAAAAGTTTTCGCCTCACTGTGCGTGCAGATGCGCTCACACCTGCTTGCTGTCATTCCTGAGCAGCTCTGCACTGGTGGCACTCCGATCCCGCAGCTGAATCCTCTTTAGGAGACGATCCTGGCGCTTGCTGGACTTTCTTGGACGCCCTGAAGCCTTCTTAACCAGAATTGAACCTCTTTCCTTGAAGTTCTTGATGATCCTATAAATTGTTGATTTAGGTGCAATCTTAGTAGCCACAATATCCTTGCCTGTGAAGCCATTTTTATGCAACGCAATGATGGCTGCACGCGTTTCTTTGCAGGTCACCATGGTTAACAATGAAAGAACAAGTATTTCAAGCATCACCTCCTTTTAACATGTCAAGTCTGCCATTCTAACCCAATCAGCCTGACATAATGATCTCCAGCCTTGTGCTCGTCAACATTCTCACCTGAGTTAACAAGACGATTACTGAAATTATCTCAGCAGGTCCTTTAATGACAGCAATGAAATACAGTGGAAAGTTTTTTTCGAGATTAAGTTAATTTTCATGGCAAAGAAGGACTATGCAATGCATGTGATCACTCTTCACAACATTCTGGAGTACATGCAAATTGCTATTACAAAAAACTTAAGCAGCAACTTTTCCCATTTCCAATATTTATGTAATTCTCAAAACTTTTGGCCACGACTGTACAGTACCATACAGTACCCACAGTCTTATAATACCGTATTGCAAATGTGTTACCAGTGCACTAAAGGTGTTTAGGATAATTTACAAATGCTGAATGCATTTTCTATTCTACTCCGGACTTCTGGTAGCTCCCAGAATTTCAAAATCTACAAAAGGAGGTAGGGCTTTTTCATATCTAGCTCCAAAGCTTTTAGTAGACTAAAGACACATCTCTTTAATCTGGCATACACGCAACTCATCCCATAACCTCATACTCCAGTCCATCTATCCTGAATGGCAACTACGCTAATTCTCTCCATCTGTTCTGTATTCTTCTACCCATCCCGAGGCATCTGGTGATTGTGCCAGCTTCAGTAGAAAGAGGCTGCAAGGTTCCTGAGGCATCCAGAGAAGGACCTGCTCCAGCTGGATTCTGCTTTATGATGCTGCTCCTGACCTTCCAGTGATCCAGACCCCCATCTGCCCTCTGCACCTGCTGACTCATCGCTGTGCTGAACTGGACTTCATGTTAATTTAAAGAACTTCTGTTATATAGAACTTTTAGCTGCATAACACACACGATGTTGTATAATTTCTATCCATTATCACTCAAATGAGGATGGGTTCCCTGTAGAGTCTGGTTCCTCTCAAGGTTTCTTCCTATTACCATCTCAGGGAGTTTTTCCTTGCCACTGTCACCATCACCCTTGGCTTCCTCATCAGAGATATTTCATTCATCATTCACTCATTCATCTCATTATTATCTAGACACATTTTTCTCACACATACACATTTCCATAAATTTTCTTTTTTTTTTTCATTCTTGTTAAGCTGCTTTGAGACAATGAACATTGTTAAAAGCGCTATAGAAATAAAATTGAATTGAATTGCATATGTTATAACATGTTTTTGAAACAAATTACATCAATTATAGTGAGGGAGACTTCATTCATGAGATCAACAGATTTCATTTTCACAATGTTACAAAAAAAAACAGTACTATAGTTTATTAGTGCAACAAAACATCAGATTGTCTCAAACACACAAACAAAAATTGTAACTGTTGTCTAAACAAAAAGACAGACATTAGTATTGTACAGTATTTGTTTAAACCTGCTATATTGATTCTAGCTGTAACACAGTGACTGAAAACAGGCAGAGAGCTACCGAGCATTATACCAGAAGCAAGTCATAAGATTTAGCAATAATACATTAGACAATGATCTATAGTTTAAACTATGTACTTAATTACAAACTACATAATAAAAACCAAGACATTTACCTTATGCTGATGATAATAAAATAATAACGATACGAACTAACGCACGCAATGATGCAGCTTCCAGCCGTGAATTCAAACTAGGAGCGGAAGAACTGGTTATATAAAAATAAATAAGTATATAATAAGTACATTTAAATTTAACTGATTTTTTTTTAGAGACTAGACTCGGCGCAACACAGCCAACCACCAGAAACTGGAAGCGGGCAGATTTGGACTGTCTGTTTTCTGATTGGCTCCCCAGTTCTTCCACTCCTAGTTTGAATTCACGGCGGGAAGCTGCATCATTGCGTGAGTTAGTTCTTATCATTATTATTTAATTTTCATTGGCATAAGGTAAATTTCATGGATTGTATTGTCTAATGTGTTATTGCTAAATTGTATTTACTTTGCTTCTGGTGTAATGTTCCGTAGCTCTCTCCATAGTGACTCCATAGTGACTCCATAATGTCTGTCTTTGTTCGGACAACAGTTAAAAAAAATTTTGTATGCTTGAGACAATCTGACGTTTTTTTTACACAAATAAAGTATAGTACTGTTTGTTTGTTTTGTTTTTTTGTAATCTGCCTCATAGTTACTGATGTAATGTCTTTCCAAAACATGTTGTAGTGTAGAAAATGTATTCAGCATTTATAAATTATCCTAAACAGCTTTAGTGTACTGGTCTGCCAAATGCCTAAATGTAAATGTAAATGGTAACACATTTGTAATACAGTATTATAGAAGACTGTGTGTACTGTTTAATATAATACAGTATATTTGTATTAACCACACAGTGTACTTTTTTAGTATTTGGAATTGGCCAGAAATATAACAGCATGCTACTGCTGCAATACGAATATGTTTATAGTATATTAATCATATATTTGTAACGCAGTAAAAATTGCTGTAATGTACTTATAATACATTAAATATATACTTAACATTTAAATGTGTCACGAGCAACCGAGGGATGAACACAGTAGCCTTAGCAGTTAGCCCGTGTTGCGTGGACGGTAAACCCAAACGCGGAAGCAGCGCGAGCAGGCAGGATAACCACACGTTTACTCTTAGAACTCTCTTACACAAAGAGCAAGGATCTACACAAATAAACCCGCGTTCTGGCAACACACACTCAATCAAGGAAGCGATCTGACCATACCTTGACACCTGTGTGGTTCAATCGTCCCGGGGGGTGTCGACGGCGATGTTGTGAGGTGTAGAGGGTATTGGCGTGCTGAATGGCCTCCTTGGCTTGAGTCCAGGACCGCCGACACCTTCGGACCAACTGTTGGGCTGAGGGTACTTCAACCTCCGGTTCTTGATGTTCGAACATTGGAGGTTGGAAACCCTGGCATACCTCAAATGGACTCAGCTTCGTGGCAGAGGAGACATGGAGGTTGTGGGAGAGCTCCGCGAGTTCCCCTGGTGTTGGTTGATTGGAGGTCTTGGCCCTGGCGCACACTGGGCATGCCTGAACAAACTCCTCGACATCCTTGGCCATTGAGGGCCACCAGAAAGCGCGTTGGATGTATTTGAGGGTGCGCTGTGTGCCTGGGTGCCCCGACAGCAGCGAGGAGTGACCCCATTTGATGATGTCGGCCTTGATGTTCCTGGGTACGAAGAGTCGTCCAGGCGGGGCCCCTGCCGGTTCGGTCTCCGTGGCCTGTGCCTGGCGAACCCTCGTCTCCAGTTCCCAACGGAGCGGGGCGATGACTCTGGAAGGTGGCAGGACAGACGCGAGGTCCGCCCGGGGGACGTCCCCCTCATGTTGTCGGGAGAGGGCGTCGGCTTTGATGTTCTTTGACCCCGGGCGATAGGATAGGTGGAAATCAAAAGACTCGAAAAATAGAACCCACCGCACCTGCCTGGGGTTGAGTTGTTTTAGGTTCTTGATGGTAATGAGGTTTTGGTGGTCGGTCCAGACGATAAATGGTTCTCTGGCGCCCTGGAGCCAGTGTCGCCATTCTTCCAAAGCCCACTTTATGACCAGCAGCTAGCGGTCCCTTACCCCGTATCGCTGCTGAGTGGGGTCAAATTTCTTGGAGAAGAAACTACAAGGGTGTAGTTTCTGGTCTGGACCCCGCTGGGAGAGAACAGCCCCAGCGCCCACCTCTGAGGCGTCCACCTCCACAACGAATTGTTGGTCGGCGTCTGGATGGAGGAGAATTGGAGTGGTGGTGAATAGATGGCAGAGTTTGGAGAATGCGCTGATGGCAGTGGAGTCGAGTTGGAAGGGATGAGATGAGGAGCGAGTTAGGGCGGTTAGGGGTGCTGCGACTGTACTGTAGCCTCGGATAAAGCGACGATAGAAGTTCGCAAACCTAAGAAACCGTTGAAGCTGTTTGAGAGTCTTGGGTAGGGGCCAATGACGTACAACCTCAAGCTTCTGTGGGGCCATGGCCACACCCTGGGACGAGATGACAAAGCCCAGGAACGTAGTGGAGCGCTTGTGAAAAGCGCACTTCTCCAACTTACAGTACAGTCGGTGGGCGAGCAATTTCTTAAGGACGGCCCCGACGTGTCGGATGTGTTCTTCGGCGGTGCGTGAGTAGATGAGTATATTGTCTAGGTAGACAAATACCCATTTTCCCAACATGTCCCGGAGAACATCGTTCATGAACTGCTGGAAAGCTGCGGGGGCGTTACAGAGTCCAAAGGGGATAACAAGGCTTTCGTAATGTCCATTAGGGGTGCTGAAGGCTGTCTTCCACTCATCGCCCTCTCTGATACGCACCAAGTTGTAGGCGCTCCGGAGGTCCAACTTTGTAAAAATGGTGGCACCAGAGAGGGCGTCCAGGGCTGAGTTGGTAAGAGGCAGCGGGTGTCGGTTTTTTATGGTGATGTTATTCAGCCCCCGATAGTCAACACAAGGATGTAATTCGCCCGAACTCTTCTTTACGAAGAAAAACCCTGCGGCGGCGGGCGAGGAAGAGGGTCGGATGGTACCCTGACGGAGAGCGGAGGACACATACTCCTCCATCGCCCGCATCTCGGTGGAAGAGAGAGAGTATAGACGGCCGCGGGGTGGAGTGGAACCTGGCTGGATCTCAATAGCCAGGTCGTAGGGGCGATGCAGAGGAAGATGGTCGCCACGTCTCTTACAAAAGACCTCAGCCAGGTCTCGATACGCAGGAGGGATGGCGTTGGTGTCAACATCGGGGGCCTCGGACTCCCTAGAGCACGTCCCAGCCGGCGTTTGTAGGCAGAGTTCGAGGCAGGTCGGACCCCATTGCAGGATCCGGTTTTGAGACCAGGAGATGAGAGGGTCATGCTGCAATAACCAGGGGTATCCTAAGATGATGGGTGGCGAGGAAATGGAGGTGAGGTGAAAGCGGATTTCTTCTTGGTGTTGGTCAATGGTGAGGGTGATGGGCCGAGTCTGGGTGGTGATAGGGCTGGAGGAAAGGGGCCGAACGTCGACGGACGTCACTCGAACTGGCTGGGATAACGCCTCAGTCTCCACCCCCAATCTCTTGGCATAGGAGGAGTCAATAAAGTTTCCAGCAGCCCCGGAGTCGATGAACGCAGAACTTTTGACTCGTCTGTGGCCAAATTGGAGGTGTACCTGAACCATGAGACGCGAGATGCTGGGTGTGGTGGCGGCGAGATGGAGGTGACCCGGTGAGCTGCCCCCCTGACTCACCGGGCCTGATCGTTTCCCGGGCATGAAGGGCATATAGCTCTATGGTGTGCCGCTGACCCACAATAGGCGCAGAGTCCCTCCCTGAAACGTCGTTCTTGCTCTGCAGGGTTCAAGGAGGCGCGTCCTAGTTGCATGGGTTCCCCGGCTCCCGTGTCAACCACGGCGGGAGGTGGAGACCCGGCAGACGCCCTAGTGGTGGTGGTGAAAGCTGGTGATCGGGGCGTGGAATGTGAAAAAAGGGGCGTGATGGGCGGCAGTGTTCGGGGGGCTGGCTTCTGACAAGCGAGCAGGTGCTGGTCCATCCGGAGGGTGAGCTGGACCAAACCCTCCAGTGTAGCCGGAAGCTCTCGTCCGGAGAGCTCGTCCTTGATGCGAGAAGCCAGTCCTTCGTAGTAAGCCGTCCGGAGGGCGGCGTCCCCCCAAGTGGTCTGCACGGCGAGGGTACGGAAATCTGCGGCGTAGCGGCTCACGGACGACCCACCCTGCCGCAGATGGTACAATTTGCTGTCGGTCTCCACCTCAGCAGCAGGATGTTTGAAGGTCAGTTTGAGTTGGCGGATGAATTCTCCGTATGAATAAGCTGTGTCTGAATCTGACCTGAGAACCGCCGTGGCCCACTCAGCTGCCTGCCCGGATAGCAATGAGACGAGAAGTGCAACGCGCAGTCGGTCTTTGGAGTACCTGGTGGAATTGAACTCAAACACAAGATCTAATGCTGTTAAAAACACACTGCACTTCCCATCTGTGCCATCCCACTTATCTGGTAAAGCAAGGAAAATGTCAGAGGGGGGGGGTTGGCGCTGCCACCGCTGCGGGGGGTGTGGCAACAGCCAACTGAACAGCCACCTCGCGGAGGGTCACGTTCTCCTGCCGCATCTCTGCCACCTCGCGGCGCAAAACCGCGACGTCTTGGAGCTCCTTTCGGAGAGACACGACTTCACCACGGAGCTCACTGATCAGCTCGGCATGCTGGTCAACCACAGCCCAGAGGCGAGCAAACTCCGCTGGGTTTACTGCTCATTCTGTCACGAGCAACCGAGGGATGAACACAGTAGCCTTAGCAGTTAGCCCGTGTTGTGTGGACGGTAAACCCAAACGCGGAAGCAGCGCGAGCAGGCAGGATAACCACGCGTTTACTCTTAGAACTCTCTTACACAAAGAGCAAGGATGTACACAAATAAACCCGCGTTCTGGCAACACACACTCAATCAAGGAAGCGATCTGAATAGGTGAGTACTCACGAAATAGTTGGTGAAGCGATAGCGAAGGCATGAATGAACTCAATGACTGAGCGATGTGAAGCGCCATCTTGTTTCCTTTTATGCTTTCTGAAAGCGCAACCGTCTTACTTCTTACTTCCTCGTGCCGGTCGCGGAGCGAGTGTGCATGACAAAATGTATTACAATTCATTATATTAACTAATTAATTACTGTCAGGTACTGTATGTACGTTAGTACACACACAGCCATATACTTTAAGAGTACTATGTATACTTAAAGTTGTTCCACTTTAGCATACAAAAGTATACTTAATACATTTAAAGTTGTGTTTTTGTAAAATTTAATTACAACTTAAATGCACTTAGTACAAAATTAGTTGTTCCAAAATAGCAAACTTCAAGTATACTAGTCATTAGTCTGGAGCAAGTACGCTTTGGCATGCTAGGATTTAATATACTTGGCAACCTTTTTTTTACTTTGGTATTAACATCAGTTGATGCAACCCAAGACATATTACTGTGAAGGAGAAAGTAACGAATTACATTTACTCGAGTTACTGTAACTGAGTAGTTTTTTTTTGTGTACTTCTGTAAATCTGTAATATTACTTTTACCCAAGTATGTTTTGTTTGAAGTATTGTACTTCACTACATTTGAAATCATATTCTGAGCAAAAAATAAATGGATTAAAATAAAAAATAATAAAAAAAATAATGCAACAGGGAAGGGGGAAAAAATGCACCCTGGAAACCACTGCACTGATTGATTGATGGGTGGGGAGCACGCTAAACACACAAGAACGAAGGAGACGGACAAAACAGATGCCAGTGATGCAAACCCATCTGAAAGCGAAATGCCTACAAATTCTTATGCGGAGTTGTAACGGCCTATGTTGTATATCACATTATGTACACACGTGGACAAAATTGTTGGTACCCTTCGGTCAATGAAAGAAAAACTCACAGTGGTCACATAAATAACTTTAATCTGACAAAAGTAATAATAAATAAGAATTCTATGAATGTTAACCAATGAAAGTCAGACATTGCTTTTCAACCATGCTTCAACGGAATTATTTAAAAAAATAAACTCATGGAACAGGCCTGGACAAAAATGATGGTACTCCTAGAAAATACTGAAAATAATGTGACCAAAGGGACATGTTAATTCAAGGTGTGTCCACTAATTAGCATCACAGGTGTCTACAATCTTGTAATCAGTCAGTGGGCCTATATATAGGGCTCCAGGTAGTCACTGTGTTGTTTGGTGACATGGTATGTACCACACTCAACATGGACCAGAGGAAGCGAAGGAAAGAGTTGTCTCAGGAGAGTCGAAAGAAAATTATAGACAAGCATGTTAAAGGTAAAGGCTATAAGACCATTTCCAAGCAGCTAGATGTTCCTGTGACTACAGTTGCACATATTATTCAGAAATTTAAGATCCATGGGACTGTAGCCAACCTCCCTGGACGTGGCCGCAGGAGGAAAATTGATGACGAATCAAACAGACGGATAATCCGAATGGTAACAAAATAGCCCAGAAAGACTTCTAAAGAGATCCAAGGTGAACTTCATGCTCAAGGAACATCAGTGTCGGATCGCACCATCCGTCGTTGTTTGAGCCAAAGTGGACTACATGGGAGACGACCAAGGAGGACACCATTGTTGAAAACAAATCATAAAAAAGCCAGACTGGAATATGCCAAACTACATGTTGACTTCTGGGAGAATGTCCTATGGACAGATGAGACAAAAATGGAACTTTTTGCCAAGGCACATCAGCTCTATGTTCACAGACGGAAAAATGAAGCATATGAACAAAAGAACACTGTCCCTAATGTGAAACATGGAGGAGGCTCTGTTATGTTCTGGGGCTGCTTTTCTGCATCTGGCACAGGGTGTCTTGAATCTGTGCAGGGTACAATGAAATCTCAAGACTATCAAGGGATTCTAGAGAGAAATGTGCTGGCCAGTGTCAGAAAGCTGGGTCTCAGTCGCAGGTCATGGGTCTTGCAACAGGACAATGACCCAAAACACACAGCTAAAAACACCCAAGAATGGCTAAGAGGAAAACATTGGATTATTCTAAAGTGGCCTTCTATGAGCCCTGACCTCAATCCTATTGAGCATCTTTGGAAGGAGCTGAAACATGCTGTCTGGAAAAGGCACCCTTCAAACCGGAAACAACTGGAGCAGCTTGCTCATGAGGAGTGGGCCAAAATACCTGCAGAGAGGTGCAGAAGTCTCATTGACAGTTACAGGAATCGTTTGATTGCAGTGATTGCCTCAAAAGGTTGTGCAACAAACTATTACGTTAGGGGTACCATAATTTTTGTCCAGGCCTGTTCCATGAGTTCATTTGTTTTTATAATTCCGTTGAAGCATGGTTGAAAAGCAATGTCTGACTTTCATTGGTTAACATTCATAGAATTCTTATTTATTATTACTTTTGTCAGATTAAAGTTATTCTGTGACCATTGTGGGTTTTTCTTTCATTGACCGAAGGATACCAACAATTTTGTCCACGTGTGTATGTACGTTGCCCTTTTAAGAGTTGCCATCCCTCCCCCAGTGTGCACTGTGGAGGTGTGTGCGTGACAAGGAGAGAGCGGAGTAGCAGCTAAGGTGTTCTGCTCGCCCCCCGAAACTCTCTATTCTTTTCCCCATTTCTTTACTTTTACTTTATGTTTTGTATTATAATTTTGTGATTCTGAAAGAGACCGATAAAGGCTTTGTGCTGAACGTTATTCTCGGCTCCGAGCTCTTTTTTCCGTCGGCTATCTGGCGCAAAGTGTCACACCATATTTAAGCGACCACTTTGATTTCAAGCACAAGAAAGGCAACAGCTTTATTAAAGGTGTTCCTTCAATTAAAAACAACTAGTTTGAGATTTATATCCGCTTGCGGCTTTTGAACTACACTAGAATCCCCCATCCCATCCTCGCTGTTAGAAAAAGAAACTTGTTAACTTTTACTCTGAGTAAATTTTTATAATGGTAACTTTACTTGTATTTCAGTAAAAATTCACTGAAGTTACAGTACTTTTACTTGAGTTTATTACTATTTCCATCTCTGGTACAGACTGAAGTGAACTGACTGGAGTGTGGTGCAGAACCTCCAATAATGGTGACAATGAGGAGATTGCACATGCATGACAGATTACCTCAACTTCTGTATGGACATCATTGTGCCTGTTAGAACGATGCATTGCTTCTAGATCAACAAGCCTTGAATTACCAGCGAAGTCAATCTTCTACTGAACCTGAAGAAGAAGACTTTTAGAAATAGTGACAAGCCTGAGCTTAAGCTCATGCAGAAAGAACTCAAGCTCAGTCTGAAGGAGGCCAAGGGGACATACAGTATAAACTGAAAGTGAAGAAGAAGTTGCAGGAAAACAACATGAGCTAGGTCTGGGATGGTATGAAAGCCATCACAGGCTGTAAAAAGAAGCACACCAGGTAATAGTTGAGGATGTGGTAAGGTCCAATGATTTCAACCAGTTCTTCAAACGGGTTTGACTGCCTTATTCCTTTACCAACGACTGTCTGTACTGTTATCACCCCCAACTGTTTCTCGTCTCCTCAGGCCTCGGGTTAGTCATGCACTTGATCCCCTGCAGTTCTCTTATAGACAGAAGGTTTGGGTTGACAATGCTATCTTCTACCTGCTCCTTCATACCCTCTCCCACCTCAATAAGGGGAAAGGTACTGTGAGGTCCATGTTTATTTTTTTATATCTCTCCAACGCTTTCAAAACAATCCAGTCCCTCTTATTGACTAACATGCAGGAGCATTCAAATCTGGTGATCTAGATCAAAGACTACCTCATCAGAAGACCAAAGTATTCCAGGACAAGGGACTGCATCTCTGAAATCATTTTCAGCAACACAGGAGTACCACAGAGGACTGTCCAAGTACAGAAGCTAAGCCATTTAAACCACTACAACTGAACACAAGGTAGACCAAAAAGATGGTTATTGACTTTAGTTGGGCCAGGTCTCCCCTGTTACCTGTCTCCATCAAGGGAGTGGATGTAAAAAGGGTCAGGTCATACAGACACCTGTGGCTACAGTCGGATGACTAACTGGACTGGTCAGTAAACTTTCCGTATATGGAAAGTCAGAGCTGACTGTTCTTTCTGAAGAGACTAGAATTTTTCAATATCTGTAATAAGCTCCTGTTGATGTTTTATCAATCATCCCTTTCTTTATTTTTATGCTTCTTGTATACGCTATACTGCCAAAAGTATTCACTCACCCATCTAAATCAATTAATTCAGGTTTTCCAATCACTTCCATTGTTACAGGTATATAAAATCAAGCACCTAGGCATGCAGACTGCTTCTGAGAACGAATCAGGAGCTCAGTGAATTCCAGCATAGTACTGTGATAGGATGCCACCTGTGCTGTCCAAGTCCAGCCATGAAATTTCCTTGCTACTAAATATTTGCACAGTCAACTGTTAGTGGTTACAAAGTGAAAGTGATTTGGAATGACAGCAACTCAACCACAAAGTAGTAAGCCAAAATCACAGAGCTGGGTTAATGGATGCTGAGATGAATAGTGTACAGCGGTCGCCAACTTTCTGTAGAGTTAATAGCTACAGACCTCCAAACTTCATGTGACCATCAGATTAGCACAAGAACAGTGCATAGAGAGCTTTATGGATTGTGTTTCCATGGCCGAGCGACAGCATCCAAGCCTTACATCACCAAGTGTAGTGCAAAGCATATGATGCAATGGTGTAAAGCATGCTGCCACTGGACTCTAGAGAAGTGGATATATGTTCTCTGGAGTGACGAATCACACTTCTCTGTCTGGTAATCTGATGGATAAGTCTGGGTTTGGCGGTTGCCAGGAAAACGCTACTTGTCTGACTGCATTGTGCCAAGTGTAAAGTTTGGTGGAGAGGGGATTATGATTATGGAGATGTTTTTCACTCGACCCTTATGTTCCAGTGAAAGGAACTGAAAGGGAATGCTTTAGCATAGCAAGACATTTTGGACAATCTCATTTGTGGGAAAAGTTTGGGGATGGTCCCTTCCTGTTCCAACATGACTGCACACCAGCGCACAAAGCAAGGTCCATAAAGACATGGATGAGTTAGTTTATTGTGGAAGAACTTGACTGGCCTGCACAGAATTCTGACCTCGACCTGATATAGCACCTTTGGGATGAATTAGAGCAGAAACCGCAAGGTAGGCTTTCTTGTCCAATATTAGTGTATGACCTCACAAATGAGCAGTTCTCACATTACCCTGTGTATACTGACTATATATAAGATATACAGTGTTTCTGTGTCTATTGTTTCTGGTTATCTGGAATTATCATTGGGATGAATAAAGTATATATGTATCTATCTATTTATCGATCTATCTATCTATCGATCTATCTATCGATCTATCTATCTAAAATGTGGCAGTTTAATGACTGTACAGCTGTGAGTAATACCAGCAAGATTCCCCTAACAATAAAAATCATGTTACAATGTGGCGTATCTGAACAAGATCTACAGGTCTGTTTCTCTACTGGTCATTTCTCTGTAGCACAGTAGTTGATTAGATTGCCACTATCCATTCTCAGTAGTACCATATGGTGTACATTAGGCACAGGAAGCAATGCTCTGCAGGGTGCTCTCATGAAATGCTTCATGGCCAATTTACAAATTTGAGTGATATTATCTTGGGCAAAAACTTCTTATGTCGAACCAGTCGGTTTTCTGCTTCCTTATGCAAAATGTCTGTTGCACACTTTAGTAATTTGATTTATTACATATAATATATTTTCAGGTAAGGCACTTGCATCATAACAGCTCTAGTCCAAATGCAGAAAAAAAAAACAGTTAGTCAGTTACATGACTGATAGACTGTATATGTGTTCATGTACCAGATAAGGTCCACAAAAACTGCAATCCATGCAATGCATGATATTTCTTATTTTTGTTCCACCAGTGTCCTGCAGTCAACAAAATGACAGACCCTTGGGTGCTTCTTACAGCCTACTGTACAGTAGTGGCCAAAAGTTTTGAGAATTACATAAATATTGGAAATTAGAAAAGTTGCTGCTTAAGTTTTTATAATAGCAATTTGCATATACTCCAGAATGTTATGAAGAGTGATAAGATGAATTGCATGAAAATTAACTTAATCCCTTCTTTGCCATTAAAATGAACTTAATCCCGAAAAACTTTCCACTGCATTTCATTGCTGTCATTAAAAGGCCTGCTAAGATCATTTCAGTAATCGTCTTTTTAACTCAGGTCATTAACTCAAGGCTGGAGATCATTATGTCAGGCTGATTGGGTTAGAATGGCAGACTTGACATG
This sequence comes from Clarias fuscus, assembly GCA_030347435.1. Taxonomy (NCBI): domain Eukaryota; kingdom Metazoa; phylum Chordata; class Actinopteri; order Siluriformes; family Clariidae; genus Clarias; species Clarias fuscus. Next base: position 20,968,378 of record CM059226.1, on the reverse strand, counting down.
TTAAAAGGAGGGTGATACTTGAAATCATTGTTCTTTCATTGTTAACCATGGTGACCTGCAAAGAAACGCGCGCAGCCATCATTGCGTTGCATAAAAATGGCTTCACAGGCAAGGAGATTGTGGCTACTAAGATTGCACCTAAATCAACAATTTATAGGATCATCAGGAACTTCAAGGAAAGAGGTTCAATTCTTGTTAAGAAGGCTTCAGGGTGTCCAAGAAAGTCCAGCAAGCGTCAGGATCGTCTCCTAAAGAGGATTCAGCTGCGGGATCGGAGTGCCACCAGTGCAGAGCTGCTCAGGAATGGCAGCAGGCAGGTGTGAGCGCATCTGCATGCACAGTGAGGTCAAGACTTTTGGAAGATTGCCTGGTGTCAAGAAGGGCAGCAAAGAAGCCACTTCTCTCCAAAAAAACATCAGGGACAGATTGATCTTCTGTAAAAAGTATGGCGAATGGACTGCTGAGGACTGGGGCAAAGTCATATTCTCGGATGAAGCCTCTTTCCGATTGTTTGGGGCATCTGGAAAAGGGCTTGTCCGGAGAAGAAAAGGTGAGCGCTACCATCAGTCCTGTGTCATGTCAACAGTAAAGCATCCTGAGACCATTCATGTGTGGGGTTGCTTCTCATCCAAGGGAGTGGGCTCACTCACAATTTTGCCCCAAAACACAGCCATGAATAAAGAATGGTGCGACAGTTTGGTGAAGAACAATGCATTTTCCAGCACGATGGAGCATCGAGCCATAAGGCAAAAGTGATAACTAAGTGGCTCGGGGACCAAAACGTTTGAAATTTTGGGTCCATGGCCTGGAAACTCCCCAGATCTTAATCCCATTGAGAATTTGTGGTCAATCCTCAAGAGGCGGGTGGACAAACAAAAACCCACTAATTCTGACAAACTCCAAGAAGTGATTATGAAAGAATGGGTTGCTATCAGTCAGGATTTGACCCAGAAGTTGATTGAGAGCAGCCCAGTCGAATTGCAGAGGTCCTGAAAAAGAAGGGCCAACAGTACAAATACAATTCTTATTAAGAAGGCTTCAGGGCGTCCAAGAAAGTCCAGCAAGCGCCAGGATCGTCTCCTAAAGAGAATTCAGCTGCAGGTCACCATGGTTAACAATGAAAGAACAATGATTTGATGATGATGAACAATGATGAAGCATCACCCTCCTTTTAACATGTCAAGTCTGCCATTCTAACCCAATCAGCCTGACATAATGATCTCCAGCCTTGTGCTCGTCAACATTCTCACCTGAGTTAACAAGACGATTACTGAAATGATCTCAGCAGGTCCTTTAATGACAGCAATGAAATGCAGTGGAAAGTTTTTTTTTTTTTTTCGGGATTAAGTTCATTTTCATGGCAAAGAAGGACTATACAATTAATCTGATCACTCTTCATAACATTCTGGAGTATATGCAAATTGTTATTTTAAAAAAACTTAAGCAGCAACTTTTCCAATTTCCAATATTTACACACGTGGACAAAATTGTTGGTACCCTTCGGTCAATGAAAGAAAAACTCACAATGGTCACAGAAATAACTTTAATCTGACAAAAGTAACAATTTAAAAAACTTCTATGAATGTTAACCAATGAAAGTCAGACATTGCTTTTCAACCATGCTTCAACAGAATTATAAAAAAAACATGAACTCATGGAATAGGCCTCGACAAAAATGATGGTACCCCTAGAAAATACTGAAAATAATATGACCAAAGGGACATGTTAATTCAAGGTGTGTCCACTAATTAGCATCACAGGTTGTCTACAATCTTGTAATCAGTCAGTGGGCCTATATATAGGGCTCCAGGTAGTCACTGTGTTGTTTGGTGACATGGTATGTACCACACTCAACATGGACCAGAGGAAGCGAAGGAAAGAGTTGTCTCAGGAGATTCGAAAGAAAATTATAGACAAACATGTTAAAGGTAAAGGCTATAAGACCATTTCCAAGCAGCTAGATGTTCCTGTGACTACAGTTGCACATATTATTCAGAAATGTAAGATCCATGGGACTGTAGCCAACCTCCCTGGACGTGGCCGCAGGAGGAAAATTGATGAAAAATCAAAGAGACGGATAATCCGAATGGTAACAAAAGAGCCCAGAAAGACTTCTAAAAAGATCCAAGGTGAACTTCATGCTCAAGGAACATCAGTGTCGGATCGCACCATCCGTCGTTGTTTGAGCCAAAGTGGACTACATGGGAGACGACCAAGGAGGACACCATTGTTGAAAACAAATCATAAAAAAGCCAGACTGGAATATGCCAAACTACATGTTGACAAGCCACAAAGCTTCTGGGAGAATGTCCTATGGACAGATGAGACAAAAATGGAACTTCTTGCCAAGGCACATCAGCTCTATGTTCACAGGTGGAAAAATGAAGCATATCAAGAAAAGAACACTGTCCCTACTGTGAAACATGGAGGAGGCTCTGTTATGTTCTGGGGCTGCTTTGCTGCATCTGGCACAGGGTGTCTTGAATCTGTGCAGGGTACAATGAAATCTCAAGACTATCAAGGGATTCTAGAGAGAAATGTGCTGGCCAGTGTCAGAAAGCTGGGTCTCAGTCGCAGGTCATGGGTCTTGCAACAGGACAATGACCCAAAACACACAGCTAAAAACACCCAAGAATGTCTAAGAGGAAAACATTGGACTATTCTAAAGTTGCCTTCTATGAGCCCTGACCTCAATCCTATTGAGCATCTTTGGAAGGAGCTGAAACATGCTGTCTGGAAAAGGCGCCCTTCAAACCGGAAACAACTGGAGCAGCTTGCTCATGAGGAGTGGGCCAAAATACCTGCAGAGAGGTGCAGAAGTCTCATTGACAGTTACAGGAATCGTTTGATTGCAGTGATTGCCTCAAAAGGTTGTGCAACAAACTATTAAGTTAGGGGTACCATCATTTTTGTCCAGGCCTGTTCCATGAGTTCATTTTTTTTTTATAATTCTGTTGAAGCATGGTTGAAAAGCAATGTCTGACTTTCATTGGTTAACATTCATAGAATTCTTATTTATTATTACTTTTGTCAGATTAAAGTTATTTCTGTGACCATTGTGAGTTTTTCTTTCATTGACCGAAGGGTACCAACAATTTTGTCCACGTGTGTATGGTACTGTACTGTACACGACTGTACAGTACACTGATCAGCCAACACATTATGACCTGCCAAATATTGAGTAGGTCCTGCCCCTTTTGCCACCTGTTTATGTCCTGTGTGTTCTGGCACTGTTCTATTGGAACCAGCATTAACCGTTTCCTTTATTAGAGCTACAGTAGCTCTTCTACTGAATCAGATTACACAGGCCAGCCTTCACAACTGTGGGATGTTCCCAGGCTGCAGTGGACATACCAGAAATAATGATGGAACATTATGTCATATCTCAACATCTTTCACTTTGTCATTGACATTTTTACTATACTTTAATGTCTCATCATGTTGACATTGTTGTTGTTACTGAAATGAAAGTACAGAATCATTTGTCAAAGTGAAACAGGGACTTTCATTAATTTCAGGAAAATTTGTATACTTTCCACTATTTTCTCTCATTTACTCTTGTGGCTGATGGTTGTAAATGACTTGTTTATTTTCTTTAAAGAGGTTTTCTAATTGCTTATTCTTGTCCTTCATATACTGGTAATATTTTTTACTATAAAATAATATAATATCTTATAACTTACATTGAGCAATGTACTAACATTTAGGAATATCAATTTCATTTATCAGTGTACTCACAATGTCAAGTCAGGTAGTCAAGTCAAGTAGGCTTTTATTGTCATTCCAACCATATACAGTTAGTACACAGTGAAACGAAACAACGTTCCTCCAGGACCAGGGTGCTACATACATGCAACAACATAAATTTACAACACAAATTTTTAGATTTTTAAGTTAACCTAAAAAAAACTATCAAATTTCTATACAAAAATACAGAATAGACAAAGTGCATGTGCAAATGTCATGACAGACACAACAATGTAACACATAACAGCACTTTTTTTTTTTTTTGATGAAGTATGAATTGAGGTAGTTTACATTGTGACAAGAATGTCGTGTGCAAATAGCAGTGAAATAAATATTGTGAAAAAAATTGCGAAGAGCAGCACAGGTAGGTATGAGCAGATTGAGATGGATGTTTATCAGTGTGATTGTGTGCGTGTGTGTGTGTGTGTGTGTGTGTGTGTGTGTGTGTGTGTGTGTGTGTGTGTGTGTGTGTGTGTGTGTGTGTGTGTGTTTGTGTGGTGTGTTTATCAGTCCAGTCTCTTTGTGTTGAGGAGACGGATGGCTTGCGGGTAAAAATTTCAATTCAATTCAATTCAATTTTATTTCTATAGCGCTTTTAACAATGGTCATTGTCTCAAAGCAGCTTCACAGAAATTAAAAGAAAATTTAAAGAAAATTTATGAAAGTATATATATGTGTAGGAAAATGTGTCTAGATAATGAGATTGTCCCTGATGAGCAAGCCAAGTGTGACGGCGACAGTGGCAAGGAAAAACTCCCTGAGATGGCAATAGGAAGAAACCTTGAGAGGAACCAGACTCAACAGGGAACCCATCCTCATTTGGGTGATAACAGATAACAAAAATTGTATGACATCATGTGTGTTATGCAGCTGAAAGTTCGATATAACAGAAGTTATTTAAATTAACACAAAGTCCAGTTCAGCACAGGGATGAGTCAGCAGGTGCAGAGGGCAGATTGGGGTCTGGATCACTGGAAGCTCTAAACCAACATGAAGAATTCAGCTGGAGCAGGTCCTTCTCTGGATGCCTCAGGAACCTCGCAGGATTGGCCTCTGTCTACTGAAGCTGGCACAATCTCCAGATGCCTCGGGATGGGTGGAAAAATAAAGAGCAGGTGAAAAGAATTAGCGTGGTTGCCATTCAGGATAGATGTACTGGAGTATGAGGTAAAGAAATTAATTATGTGTATGCCAGATTAAAGAGATGCGTCTTGAGTCTACTTTTAAATTGGGAAACTGTGTCTGAGCTCCGAACACTGTCAGGAAGGCTATTCCAAAGTTTTGGAGCTAAATATGAAAATGCCCTACCTCCTTTTGTAGATTTTGATATTCTGGGAACTGTTGCATAGTCTGGATGTGAGTGCCCGAATGCTTCGGTACCTTTTTCCAGATGGCAGGAGGGTGAAGAGTGAGTGTGAGGGGTGAGTCCGGTCAGCCACAATGCTGGTGGCTTTGCGGATGCAGCGTGTGGTGTAAATGTCTTCGATAGAAGGGAGAGAGACCCCGATGATCTTCTCAGCTGTCCTCACTATCCGCTGTAGGGTCTTGCGGTCTGATATGGTACAATTCCCAAACCAGACAGTGATGCAGCTGCTCAGGATGCTCTCAATAGTTCCTCTATAGAACGTGGTGAGGATTGTTGGTGGAAGCTGTGTCTTTCTCAGCCTTCTCAGGAAGAAAAGACGTTGTTGGGCTTTCTTATGCAGAGAGCTGGTGTTGAGGGACCAGGTAAGGTTCTCCTCCAGGGGGACGCCCAGGAATTTTGTGCTCTTGACGATCTCCACAGAAGAGCCGTCGATGCTGAGCGGAGAGTGATTACTCCGAGTCCTCCTGAAGTCAACAACCATCTCTTTTGTCTTTTCAACATTCAGAGACAGATTGTTGTCTTTACACCAGTCTGTTAGCCTCTGCACTTCCTCTCTGTACGCTGACTCGTCGTTCTTGCTGATGAGACCCACCACGGTCGTGTCATCGGCGAACTTGATGATATGATTGGAGCTGTGTGTCGCTACACAATCATGAGTCAGCAGTGTGAACAGCAGGGGACTGAGCACGCAGCCCTGGGGGGCCCCAGTACTCAGTGTGGTGGTGCTGGAGGTGTAGCTCCCGATCCGCACTGCTTGAGGTTTTTCGGTCAGAAAATCCAGGATCCAGTTACAGAGGGAGGTGTTCAGGCCCAACAAGCTCAGCTTCCCGATCAGGTGTTGGGGGATGATTGTATTGAATGCTGAACTGAAGTCTATGTACAGCATTCTGACGTAAGTGTCTTTCTTATCAAGATGTGACAGTGCCAGGTGGAGTGTGGTGAAAATGGCGTCGTCCATTGAACGGTTCGAACGGTACACGAACTGCAGGGGGTCCAGTGAGGGGGGCAGCAGAGTCTTGATGTGTCTCATGACGAGCCGCTCGAAGCACTTCATGATGATGGGTGTGAGTGCAACAGGGCGGTAGACAGGACACAGAAGACTTCTTCGGCACGGGGACGATGGTGGTGGACTTGAAGCATGTGGGAACGACGGCGCTGCTCAGAGAGATGTTGAAGATGTCGGTCAGAACATCTGTCAGCTGTTCTGCACATTCTCTGGGCACTCTGTATAACATTGACAGGAAATGAGTCTGAAAAAAAAGTTAAAAGGTTAAAGCAAAAAAATAAGCTAATCAGTGATATCATTATTTTAGGTTGAAGCCCATGTGCGGTACATGTCTGCCTGTCTTACTCTATGGCAGAACTCTCTGCCTAACTTATTAATACAAAGAAATACAATTTTCTAAGATTGAGTATCTTACGCCATGTTTACACTATGTTGTACTTCTTTCAGCCAAATACACTCCCTGTTCAGTAATTGGAGAGTGAATCACAGATGAGAAATCAAAAAGGAGATCAGATAGATTCATTTGTTATCTTAAAACAACTCCAGTGCCTTCAAGTTCATATATATACCACTTCAGTGTTGTTGTTTCAGTGGTGGAAATATGAACTAATTCCAGTCAAAATATTCAGTTTAACTTTTCTAATTAATATCTATTGGTGCATGTTTTTGTTTACATTGAGCAAGTACCTTATTAGTAGCATATTTTAATGTAGATTATTAAATTCACCACATAACTGTTCATAACATCGCTTTTACATTTGGATTTCATTTATGGTTCATTTATGGTGCAGGTTAAACTTCAGGCCTAGATACTTAGTTTCAATAAATTTTGTTTAGTGGTTGATACAAAACACAACCTAGAGTTTGACGCATGTTCAGAGTACTGTCAAAACCTGCAGTTTATAATGCAGCACAAAACTTTATGGTGCTGGTTAACTTCAGGCAAAGTTTCATAGAACTCTGTCTGGCCAGTTAAGCGTGATGCTGTGACAAATTCTGGCTGGACAGACATATAGACAGAAATTTTTTTAGACTGGTTTCACGTTTTCCAGTGTATGTAACGTGAAGATATCGTTGACCAATGTACAGACAAAACATTTCTTTTATTTATATAAATATTACATTTTGGTAAAGATTCTTCATGTTTTTAATGCCTTTTTTCCAGCACTCATGCATCCTGTAAGCACATACGTAAAAGATACCTATAAGCACAATAGAAAAAAAAATTATACATTGATGGTTGTCACAAAACATGGCAATGATGAGTGAGCCCAAGCACCCTGCGCCATCTCCACCTGGGTGCAGGTGAACATGTTCATACATTTAAAGAGGACATACGAATACCATTATGACATGATTTTAAAATAGGTTGAATTTCATGTCAAGAACTTCAAAATTCGATTGACATTTACATTTACTGATTGACAGCACTTCAAGCAGAGTACAGTGATGAGACTCTAAGATGCAGTAATACATTTGGTGGGGTGATGCACACGTGGACAAAAGTGTTGGTACCCTTCGGTCAATGAAAGAAAAACTCACAATGGTCACATAAATAACTTTAATCTGACAAAAGTAATAATTTTAAAAAATTCTATGAATGTTAACCAATGAAAGTCAGACATTGCTTTTCAACCATGCTTCAACAGAATTATTTAAAAAAATAAACTCATGGAACAGGCCTGGACAAAAATGATGGTACCCCTAGAAAATACTGAAAATAATGTGACCAAAGGGGCTATGTTACTGCAATTCAAGGTGTGTCCACTAATTAGCATCACAGGTGTCTACAATCTTGTAATCAGTCAGTGGGCCTATATATAGGGCTCCAGGTAGTCACTGTGTTGTTTGGTGACATGGTATGTACCACACTCAACACGGACCAGATGAAGCGAAGGAAAGAGTTGTCTCAGGAGATTCAAAAGAAAATTATAGACAAGCATGTTAAAGGTAAAGGCTATAAGACCATCTCCATGCAGCTAGATGTTCCTGTGACTACAGTTGCCCATATTATTCAGACATTTAAGATCCATGGGACTGTAGCCAACCTCCCTGGACGTGGCCGCAGGAGGAAAATTGATGACAAATCAAAGAGACGGATAATCCGAATGGTAACAAAAGAGCCCAGAAAGACTTCTAAAGAGATCCAAGGTGAACTTCATGCTCAAGGAACATCAGTGTCAGATCGCACCATCCGTCGTTGTTTGAGCCAAAGTGGACTACATGGGAGACGACCAAGGAGGACACCATTGTTGAAAACAAATCATAAAAAAGCCAGACTGGAATATGCCAAACTACATGTTGACAAGCCACAAAGCTTCTGGGAGAATGTCCTATGGACAGATGAGACAAAAATGGAACTTTTTGCCAAGGCAAATCAGCTCTGTATTCACAGATGGAAAAATTAAGCATATCAAGAAAAGAACACTGTCCCTACTGTGAAACATGGAGGAGGCTCTGTTATGTTCTGGGGCTGCTTTGCTGCATCTGGCACAGGGTGTCTTGAATCAGTGCAGGGTACAATGAAATCTCAAGACTATCAAGGGATTCTAGAGAGAAATGTGCTGGCCAGTGTCAGAAAGCTGGGTCTCAGTCGCAGGTCATGGGTCTTGCAACAGGACAATGACCCAAAACACACAGCTAAAAACACCCAAGAATGGCTAAGAGGAAAACATTTGACTATTCTAAAGTGGCCTTCTATGAGCCCTGACCTCAATCCTATTGAGCATCTTTGGAAGGAGCTGAAACATGCTGTCTGGAAAAGGCACCCTTCAAACCGGAAACAACTGGAGCAGCTTGCTCATGAGGAGTGGGCCAAAATACCTGCAGAGAGGTGCAGAAGTCTCATTGACAGTTACAGGAATCGTTTGATTGCAGTGATGGCTCAAAAGGTTGTGCAACAAACTATTAAGTTAGGGGTATCATCATTTTTGTCCAGGCCTGTTCCATGAGTTCATTTTTTTAAAATAATTCCGTTGAAGCATGGTTGAAAAGCAATGTCTGACTTTCATTGGTTAACATTCATAGAATTCTTATTTATTATTTCTTTTGTCAGATTAAAGTTATTTCTGTGACCATTATGAGTTTTTCTTTCATTGACCGAAGGGTACCAACAATTTTGTCCACATGTGTATATAACTGTATCCAGGAGGACTAGCTTTCTTTTAATGCTACATTCTCATTCTGTTTAATCTGAGTTTCTGTTCAATGCAATATATCAAAGTCCTGATTCATGATAAGTTCATTACCAGTAAGTGCTTTAGATGTGAGAGATCTCAAATTTAACATTCTCAACTTCAGATCAGAGGTGCTGGATGTGCATACAGTGCTGTCTAATTCGATATTAAGTAGATTACTAAAACAGACTATCTGAATCTTTCTATATTCTTGTTTAGCTCGGGGAACAGACACAGTCTCAATAAGGTGGAACCTGAATCTGCTAGCATACGATTGGGTTACCCCGTTTGTCTGCTTCCTGTCCTGGGCTCTGGGTATCTCCAATTAACAAAGCCTGTTCTGAGACAACAATCTTTATTGCATGAAATGAGAGCAGCACATTCCCGAGTGGGATAGAAAGCCTGATATGTTGTTTAGGATAAGATTAACCCTAGTAAATCATAAAAGCATAAAAGACAGAAGGTTATTCTCTGGATTTAAAATTAAATGTCTTGGAGTCAGATACTTGAAATAAATCTGAATCTAAACAAGCATTTAACATTTGGCCATCCAACATTAGTCAAAATGAGAGTGCAGATTAAAATTACGTTCACTTTACTCTATATTGTAGTCCTACAGTTTGACAGAGGAAGGTAGTAACTCTGGCATATTATGCACATTATTAATAAACAATTTAATATTTGCAAAACTCACAAACCGCGTTACTTTAGTTTACGTTAATTTGGGCTAAGTTCTGAATGTTTTAGCTGAGTTCATGAGCTAAAGGACATCCTAATAGCCGAAACTGAACACACAATCATTTCCCGACCTCGCTCCAAGCAATTTCTACATACTCGCAATCCGAGGTTCCACAAGGTCTTGACTAAAACAACATGCATGAAGAATCACAAAAGAGTTTTCATTTTCTGCAATGGAAAAGTGCTCTAACTAGTTACTTGTATCAGAAGGTAAAGCTGTAATGTAACTGTTTACTTTTTAATGTAATTAGTTACTTTAAAAAGTCCACAGAAGGCACCAGAACATATTTCATATTTTATGTTTCACCGAGTTAGACTTGTGCTTCCTTACACTAAATGTGTTTTGCTCATATCAGTAAATTATGTGATATGTAAAATGATTTATTACCTCTAATATATTTTCAGGTAAAACACTTCATAATGGCTTCATAATAGTCCACCAGTGACTTAATGAAGAAAAAAAGAAATTAGTCCATTACATGACTGATATACTGCATATATTGTGCATGTACCATATAAATGTACACGAAAACAACAATCCATGTTGCTGCATGATGTTTCTTATTTTTGTTCCACCAGTGTCCTGCAGTCACCAAAATGACAGACCCCCAGATGACAGTCCCCCAGGAAATAAACCCACAGGTGCTTCTTGCTGTCTACATTATAACCTTCTTAATCGGCCTACCAGCTAATATCCTGGCCTTGTATGCTTTCATCATGAAGCTTATCAAAAAGCCCACACCCACAGATGTCCTGCTGCTGAACCTGACTCTCTCTGATCTTCTCTTCTTGGTTTTCCTACCACTGAAGATGTATGAGGCGGCATCGGGCATGAAGTGGTACCTGTCCCAGGACTTGTGTGCTATCATGTCATTTGTCTTTTTCAGCACCATCTACGTCAGCTCTCTGTTGCTGATGGCTATTAGCATTGACCGCTACTTGGGAGTGGCTTTCCCAGTGGCCTACCGGAAATTTCGCAAGATTCTTTATACCATCTCTGTCAGTATTTTTATCTGGGTGTTCGGTAGTGCACACTGCACAATTGTGTTTTTTGTCATCTATATGCGAAATGGCACTAACCACAACAACACCTGCTATGAGAATTTCACCGAGGACCAGAAAAAGATAGTACTTCCAGTGCGCTTGGAGCTTTTTGTAGTTCTATTTTTGGTACCTTTAGCTATATGCGTGTTCTGTTATTTTAACTGCATCTGGATCCTTTACCATAAGCCCCGCATTACGAAGGAGAAGAAGCAGAGGGCCATTGGAATGGCGCTGGGTACCTTGATCGTCTACTTGATTTGCTTTTTGCCCTACAACGCCTCTCATCTGGTGGGCTTTTTTGAAAATTGTAGCCCAACGTGGAGGTACTACACACTGCTCTTAAGCACCTTGAACGCGTGCCTTGACCCTATCATCTTCTATTTCTCATCTACCGTGTTTCGCAACACCGCCAAATTTTATCTTTGGAAAGTTTTCTCATTTAAGTGCATACCAGGCTTGAACACTCCTCACACCCCTCATAACCCTCGCAATTTGAGAATTGAGCAAGATTCTGTCTCAGACCATGACCATGACCATGACAATAGCAGCAACAGAAAATAAAAATATAATACAAGATTGTACAATGATTTTACTCCTTCATTTTTAAAGTTTGGGCTAAGTTCTGAATGTTTTAGCTAAGTTCATGAGCTACTAATAACCCAAACTGTTTTTTTTTTCTTTATTTTTGCTTTATGTCTTATATATATATATATATATATATATATATATATATATATATATATATATATATATATATATATTCATTTATAATACAGAGCTGTCTTATTCTAGTCCTAAACCAATTGTCTTTGATTTGCCTTACAGTTATTCTCACAATTATAAGCTAAACATTTTATGAATTGTAACCAAATGTCTTAAAATCATGTAATCTTCAGATGCCAAGCCATATACAATATCTGACACTGGAGTTTTCAAGAAACATCTTTTCAATCATAAGACCAGAAAAGAATGTAACTTTTTCAATGAGCTGCATTACCCGTACACAAATACAGCTACTTCTACGTATTCCTAGATATATAAGACTTCAAGCATGATACAATGATGAGATTTTAGGCCACAGTAATACAGTTTGATAGTGCAAACATTTTAAAGAAGACTGTTCAGTAAGTGGAATTACTGATCCTTGAAAATCAATGGATATTTTGCCACCAAGTTGTGGAAAAGACCCATCTGTCTGTGGGAACTGAACACACAATCATTTCCCGACCTCGCTCCAAGCAATTTCTACATAGGCTATTAATGGAGTAACTGGTAGGCCAACGTTTCAGGCAAGAAACCATAATAAATCTGGGATTCTGAGAAAATTTTCTACCTTGATGGTATCAACGAACTAGTGACACACTGGAATAAGTTCACTTTTTTATTGTGAAAAAAAAAATAATCCCCCTTTTATCAACCAAAGAGATTTCTATTGATTACTGGCATTTGGAATATTGATTGTGTCATGACGGACATTTTATATATTGATTGTGTTGTTACTGACATTTTATATACTGTATTGATTGTTACTGTCATTTGAAATATTGATTGTGTTGTTACTGTCATTTGAAATATTGATTGTGTTGTTACTGACATGTGAAATATTGATTGCATCGTCAATGAGTTTTGGATTATTGATTGTGTTTTTACTGACATTTTAAATATTGATTGTGTTCTGTTAATGAATGGGTTGTTGCCCATTTTTCTGATTACTGCTGGGTTTCACCAAGGAAGCATCTGGTGCTTTTTTGGCGCTGATGCTCAGACAAATATCACATAATTCCCAGCATATTCAATTTACTATATGCATTATTAAAAATCACACAGTAGCTTTTAAACTAAAAAAAAAAAAAGACGCTAAAATACAATATTTGATTTGTTTGATTATGTATTGCTTTATATGCTCAGAAGCCGGGACTAACATTAATTTCAAGGCCTTTTAAATGATTTTCCAATTTTTACTATTATTTACTGGTAAATAATTAGATTTTCCTGGAAAGAGGTTTCCTAATGGCCATTAATACATTATACTATAAAATACTATAATTTCTTTAATTAACATTTCGTAATGTACCAACATTTAGCAATATCATGTAAATTTATCAATGCTCTGACAAGATATTACAATATATTACATTTCAGTAAGTATTCTTGTTTGCTTCTTTTTTTTTTTCCCCTCTATATCCTTCTAGCACGATCCAGTGTCTTGCCTGTACTCGTGCAACCTGGAAGCACCCATGTAAAAGATACCTGCAATGCAAACATACACAACAAAAAAAAAAAAAAACAATAGGGACATTGATGGTTCTCATGAAACATGGCTTGTGTAATTAATATTTACATACTTTCCTACCTGCAATGAAGGTTATTAGCATAGCAACCCAGGTAAGTACAGTATGTAGGACCAGGAAAAGCACCAGACACAAAAGTGCTTTCCCAGGAAGTTCAAATATCAAATGTCAAAAACTATATAAATCTCTTTAAGTAACACATTCCCCATGTCTATGGTGAATGTATAAGCTTTATCACCTTTTTGTAAGACTTACATTAGCAGAAGGTGCTCAACATTGTGCATTCATGGACCTGCACTTTGGGTTGACCCTCTAAGGCAGAACCCTCTAAACATCTCTCACTCAAGAGATGGCAATTTACATAGATGTAAAAACAAAGTGAGTATGGTTATTCGATGGAGTTAGAATTAAATACTTTGGAATCAAATACTTACAATAAATCTGAATCCAAACACACATTTAACATACAGCTGTCTGTCAGTCATAGCAAAAGTGCAGAATAAAATTTTCTCTGGCATATCACGCATGAAAATATTTGACATATGGTTTTACTTAAAATTATACGTCTAGACAAGGTCTAGCTTAGTGAGCTGCAATTGCCAATGCAGACCTTTTTAAAAGAAGCTCATTTGAAAATAATTTGAGATCCAATCCCAATACTGTACATTGAATCCAGCTAAAGAAGTACACGTCATTTGTAGGACAGGACCTAACCTGTGGAAAAAGAAGGCTTGTGTTGAGGAGTGTTTCCTGGACTGCATACTCGGTCCAAATCGCTTCGAATGGGGCTGACCAATTAGTGCTAGCTATGCCACTCTGATTGGCAGCACTTCCAAATATTCAGGGGAGACTGTGTATTATTTGACCCTAATGACTTATTTTGCAGAACATATGCTGCCCCTC